>CM066316.1:88074422-88674422 GCA_033807775.1 Saussurea involucrata
TTCTGTTCCTCTCTTGTCCCACAACCAAACGCAGCCTAAAAAAGCTTCTCTAAAGGTACCCTTTAGTTACACTTCTAAAACTTTCTCTAAAAATTAACTTTAGATACACTTTTAAAACATCAATTAATTCTCTAAAGAGTATATTTTTATATTAATTGCATCCAGTTAGCTACATATTTATATATAATTATATATTGTAATGAAATAAATAAATAATATTAATATTAATCAAGAACAATTTCATAAAAATTCCAAAACAATAAAATTTCATAGATATCCCTAATAAAATTTTATAGACTTGTCATATAAAAGACAATCTCTTTTAGAACAAACCTTAAAGTTATCCATCCAAATTTATCCAAAAAAAAATCCAAATCAAAATCCTAAACCGACGTCCCGAGATGACCGTTACTCAGACCGAGGCTATGGCCGAAGTTATTCACCATCCTCTGCACTAGATTCATCACGGTCTTTTTACATCAATCGGTGGAATCACTGACAAAAGCACAAAAAGATCAAAGATTGTAAATGTTTTGATACGAGAATTAAGAATCAGAATCGTTAAAGATCAGAAAAGATCGATGAATATACCTCCTCCAAGTTCACAAACTGAAGAATTAGAATTCGTCACTAATTGGCAAACGATTCTTTCGCAAGATCTTTGAAGACAAGTGACCCATCGTTCGGCTCCAAACACCAATCCACTATAAATCTATCTCTGTAAAGCACGTGGACTCCAGTTTTCTCTTCGATTTTCCAAATGCTCAATCTGCATAACCTGTTTTGATCAACACATGATAGAAAGAAGCCATAAAAACCGAAAATTTTAAATACACTCAGATGCGCATGTGAATAATGTGAATTATAATTACCAGTTGCAACGAGCCACTTGGTTGCCAAACAATCCAGATGCGATCACTTCCATCGTTCTTGCTTTCAACATGATTGTGGGAAATAGGTCAGCCCATTTGGTCTGCCTAAATAAAGATTCATCTAGGATTATGATCGAAAATTTCGAACAATAGCATAAAAAAAGATAGCCGAATCAGAATTAAGAAATGTATAGTCATGTTCTGAAAATTTTCTAAAATAAATTTCAAGAAAAGCAAATCAACCCTTACATGGCAAGAAACTTCTCATCATCTGATACATTGAAGGCAGAAATTGGGTATCCGACTATGTGCTTCGAGCTCACCCGCTTCCATGTTGTGGTGTTCCACCTCACAATACTTCCTCCTTGATCTAGTCAAGTTGATAAATGTCCAAAATGATTAGTTAATTAGACCAGATAGTATTATATTAAAATACTTTTCTCACTAGATATGTACAGGTTATGTTTTCATAGAAATTTGATAAAGTTTATCCAACTAGAAAGGACATTCAGAAAGTTAGAACAACAAGAAGCCTCATAATAGTTGTGAGGATATGTCCATATCAAATAGGATATGTCCATATCAAATAAAAGAGCAAAAAGTGGTTCTATTTGCCTCCAGAATGGCTGGATAATGCATGACCTGCAACCACCAGTCCATCAATTACAATTACTGTTAACAGTGTCCTAACTAGAAATTTGGATTGCAATCGATGAAAACTTACTAGAATTAATAACTGCACTCTCTGCTGCCAAAAGCTCTTCGTGTCCGCAACCGAGCCAAGAAAACATCATGGTATATATCAAGATTAAGTGATTAAGTATGAAGATGTTAAGAAAGTCTGATTAGTTAACGATGTTTTCCCCATCGATGGCTAGTATGTATACCTTGAAGATATCGTGGCTCAATTTTGTGAAGACCGACATCTTTGATGACGTCCAATTCAATTGCGCTCGAGTTAATCCACGAGTTCTTCATCAGTGGGATAGAACCGAACGCTGGGGGAACATGTGAAAATTGTTCATGTTTTCCCTTCTTATTTAGAACCTGAGACATGCATTTCTACATTCCCTTTCCTGTGATATAATCATATAATTTGCTGTTATGATCAAATCATACAATAAAGGTGTGTAAAATCAAGCACAATCAAAATCGATGAATCAGAAAATACATCTTTAACGATACATATAACAAGCAGCCAGAACTACATAGTGGTTCATTCCATAGGTTCTCTAACCAGGAGGAAGGATAGCCACAACAAATTTTCACAATAGAGAAAATGAGAAACACGATACAGCATTATGAAGCCAATTCAATCCATTTGTTTTTTATTTCATGAGTGATCAAATATGTAAACTAGAGTTACTTGTATTTAAAAATTTACTATACTTTGCCAAATTCAATACAATCAACATAGTCACAATGTGTTCTTTAGTATTTTCACACTAGTTTTTGTTGCTATGTAATGAAAAGGAATGCACTTCTCCTATACCACCAAAAAGGTAGTCCTAAAGGTATCACATTTTTTGAGAATTGTCTCTGATTCCTGAGGGCAGCATTCATCACCTACATTAAGCTTTCGATCTGAAAAAGAACTGCAGATGTGAATCGATACCACCACAAGAAAACCAAAAGAAAAAGGAACATCAAACAGTAGCAAAAAGAATAGCAGCAGTAGAGAAATGTAATGCAAAAAACAAGAAAGGATCGATGAGATACCTACAAATGTGAATGCCAGACGATCCTTTAATTGACAACTGCAATTACAATGCTAATACAAAACGATTTCAATTTAATGCAATGGATGAGTAATTGCTATTACAGAACGATTTCAATTTAATTCAATGGATGAGTAATTGCTATTACAGAACGATTTCAATTTAATTCAATGAATGAGTAATTGCTTTTACATAACGATTTAAATGTAATTCAATGGATGATTAATTGCTTACGATCGATTTTGAAGAACCACAAAACAGAAATCGACCGATTTCAATTTAAATCGATAACTACGAAACACAAATCGACTGATTACAATGCTACAGGTCTTGAGCGACGACGAATTGAGAGGCGATGATTTGAGCGCTGCAAGAGGATGCAGGTAGTGAGCGACGGTGACGACGACGATTTGAGCGCTCTGAGCAACCGAGAAAAAATGTAGGAATCTAGGGCTCCGATGATTTGAGCAACGCTCGTTATTCTGATTCAAGTAATTTTGATTTTTTTCTTATAAATTTAGATGCACTTGTCTAGAAGAGTACCTAAATATTTTTATTTAAATTTGAAATTAAAATTATTTTACTTTGGGACTCATCTTGATTAGTCTTCAACTCCGGCCACCATAAACCATTTTGTACAAAAAGAAATTAAATCCGTGATCGAGGACACCATTTTGAAAAAATCGCGGATTTTTTTGAATTTTGTATTTTAATCCGCGATCGAGGGTCAAATCGAGGGAGAAATTAGTATTTTTGCAAACCGGGAGAGAGATGGTGTATTTCTGTAAGGGAAAGTCAAACTTGGTCCATTTTAATTAATTTCCCAATAAAATAGCTATTGAAGTTGTATATAACTTTTTTTATTCATAAATTTTGATTTTAAATATTTTATTTTAAAAAAACTGTAACATAATTATTGAAAATGCTTTAAAAAACGTAGTACAAACACAAAACATCCCTATTATTAATAAACAATATACAAATACAAATTCCAATCCAATAACCTCAATATAGATAAAATTTCCAACCCTCTTACTACATTTTCAAATTTATTCATGCTATAATACAATATCTCTACCGATTCGTGGTTGTTGGGAAGATCAATATGTGTAAACCGTCCTGAAAATCCACGGTTACTCAAGAAAATCCTTGTAACGAATATTTGATAAAAGAATTAATGATATCGACTTTTACAAGTGCATGATTTTTTTTATCAAATTGTTTATTAAAAAGATTTTTAAAAAAAGTTCAAGAAGATATTTGGTTGCTTATAATTTATGGAGTGGTTTTCCGTAGATGGGGAGGATTAGATGCCGGTGGAATTGGGAATCCCGGTATCGGAGGTAGTGGAGGGAGAGGAAATGGAAACGACGGTGGTGGTGGCGGTGGTGGCGATCGAGTCACACCTGGTATAGGTGGAAAGGGTACTAAGGGTGGAAACACCGATGCCGGAGGTGGTGATGGAAAGAGAGGCGGAAACAACGATGGTGGTGGTGGCTGGAATGGGAGTGGTGGAATCAGTGACGGTGGCGATGGCACCAACGGCAGCGGTGGGAGCATCGGTGGTTGGAATGGGTTAGGAGGGAACGGGAACCCAAACATCTTTTGATCTGACAAGTCATCAGATTCCGACGGTCTTTGGCGGGTAACGGGTGGAATTGGAATTCCGGGAACCCCTGGTACTGGTGGAAGTGGAAGTCCGGGAGCGCCTGGAACGGGTGGAATTGGAAGTCCGGGAGCCCCGGGAACGGGTGGAATTGGAAGACCGGGAACCCCCGGAACAGGTGGAATTGGAAGTCCGGGAACGCCCGGAACGGGTGGAATTGGAAGTCCGGGAGCCCCGGGAACGGGTGGAATCGGAAGTCCGGGAGCGCCCGGAACGGGTGGAATTGGAAGTCCAGGAGCCCCGGGAACGGGTGGAATTGGAAGACCGGGAGCCCCCGGAACGGGTGGAATAGGAAGTCCGGGAGCGCCCGGAACGGGTGGAATCGGAAGTCCAGGCAAGTCCGGCACCGGAAGAGGTGGTAGAATCCCTTCACCGATCGGGGGCAAGAGCGGCATTGCCGGATCAGGAAGCGCCGGTGGAAATCCTTTTCCGACGAAATCCTTCTGACTACACAATTCCGGATTGAACGTAAAAAACCCAGCTGAGAAAACGTGAGTCCCGCCGGCCTTCTTGGACATGAAACGAATCTCCGACGAGGTGGCAGTGGCCGCCACCGCACAGTACGGCTCACTGCTACTAACCAGTTTAACCGAACAACTCTTGATTTTATCCACATGTTTACCGACGGAAACTGGTAGTTTGGCTTCAAACTCACCTTTCTCATTCGTCTTCACTTCTTCCCGGAAAGTTTTCAACCCATTGCCGCCGCATTCCACCGCCACCGTCGCCCCTAAACAAACAATCAAACACCCATTAATGAAAGAAAATAATTCACATAACAACACAGACTACTAAACAGTAGTAAACACCGTCCCTTTTCCAACGGAACGCCATTATTGGCGGATTGCAAGCCGGAAAGGTCTTCGTCGGAAAAACTATTTACCGGCGAATTCCTAATTTCCCGACCGGTAATCCGCCACAATTTTTCATCCCATTTTGTTAATATTTTTGGCTTTAGCAAGGCATTTAATTACGGGTTTAAATTACCTATAGGATTTCCGACGCAATTTAATTAGTAAAATAATTAATTAAATTCGTCGGTAATTTAATTAATTAGTGTTAAGAAAACGAACTTTTTGCGGTCAATTTGTTGCGGATCTTTATATAAAAAGATAAACCGCCACAAAAAATAACCGAATATACCGTTTCATTTGCAAACCATATAGTTCTTACAAATTCTACAAATTGATATGAACCATACATTTAGATCATCAAGAGTGTGGATTAAATCACTTCCTAAATTTACTTTCAACCGCATTTTATAACCGCTTCATCATTTGAAAATAAACAAAATCAACGGTTGGGACTAGATTTTTAGAGTTTGTAAGAATTACATGGTTTATAAATAAATCGCACCTTATATATACATATGTATGTATATATATAATTAGTGGCGAATTTAAGTGGATGTTGATTTTTATTAGTTTTGGGTGATCCACTGGAAATCCGGCGGAAAATTAGTCGCGAAACTGAACTTTTTAGTAGTTACATAGCATAAGGTCAACCGAAAGAACCTGAAATGAAGTGGGTGGATTTGGAGACTTCTTGCCGGAAGCAGGTGTCACAGTAGACGGTTCCGACAACAACGGCGGCGGAGTGATGGTGTTTCCGGTGTCTGCCACCGGAGACGCCGTCGAACGAGAAGCATAGGAGGAGGATGAACATGAATGAAAGCCATGAACGATGCATTGTGGAAATCACGGGAATTTGAGGTGGGTTTGTGTATGATATATTAATTTCAACTTGTGGTTTGTTTTTATAAGAGAATAAATTCACGAGGGTTTGGATTCATTATATCAATCATGCATAAACCTGTATACCTCCAAACCAAACCAGCAGTAAATGTGGCATATATAGGCATTATATATATTACAAAAACTTGTTTATGTTTGACATGAGATTAAGTTGAGACAGGTACGGACTCAGAATTTTTTTTATACAGTGATATCATATAATATAGACAAAAAATAATTATAAAAAAGTACGGGTTTTGTCGACGTGTTTTCATTTTTTTACCGACGTTCAATATCGTCTTATGTGTTTTTAGCCTAATTCCACCGTTTCGAGAGATTTTTAAATCCTTTTGCCTGATTTTGAGGGAACTTTTAAGTTTTTTTTATTGATTTCGAGGAACTTTGTCGGGTTTTTTGGTTGATTTCAGAAGTTTTTTTTCGATTTTTTTGGTTGATTACGAGGTACGGTTGCATCTTCTTAAAGTTTTTGAAATAATACGGTAACACCTTCCAAAACGATATGGTTGCATCTTTCACATACATAATTTTTTTACCCTTTGCCGGAGAAATAATACGGTGGCACGTGCCACCGTATGCACCATGCTAGGTCCGCCCATGAGTTGAGACAGTTAAGGACCTGAGTGGGATAAATAGCGTTTTTTTTCGGTTGCAAAATCCGAGGGGGGTTTTAATTTACCCGCTCAACTTATTTTTGCAAGTAACATTCTTTTTTAGGTATGAAAAGTGCATATGCTAAAATTTGAGTGGTGTTACGGGATATTAGAAAATATAAGGAAATCATCCCAAAACCAAAAAAGGTATATCAAAATCAACTAAAAAACCCAAAAAGGTAACTTACAATCAACTAAAAAACGGATAAAAAATCAACAAAAAGAATCTAAAAAAATCCCTTAAAATTGACAAAAAAACTTAAAAACAACCAAAAAACATAAAAAATTCCTCGAAGCGATGGAATTTGGCTAAAAACACATCGGTCAACTTTGAGGACATTTGATCCATTTTAAAGGTGCATCCGCTCGGCTAAAATCCTAGGTCCGTCATTGGAAACAAATTAAAGGTTTTAAATTACTAAATTACTTATGTCAAATTAATTTTAAAATCATTAATCAGTCTTTCCACCGGCTACCTCGTTTGAAGAGAGGTTTCAACCGTATATATAGAGAAGAATTATCTCAAGTATAGCCAATGTGGGACTGCCTCCTCTGACAAAGGCTATATAGGCACATATCGTCTCAATTCTCAAAGTGTCGAGACTCGAGAAGGGCTAGACATATTAAGGGGCTAGACAACCCACAATGGTAGACTTTGATACTGATAGCATGTGAGAATATGTGAAACCCTTCAGATTTGTTCGCCAAAAGATCTCTTCAAAAGAGAAGACACATTCTAACATATATGAAAATAGACGGTCCAAGTTTAGTCAATGTAAGATTAATACACATAATTGATCATAGTGTGCAAAAAAAAAATTAGTCTGGATGGATCAGTCCGAAATTATAATTACATTGTTTTATGTGTCTTCTTTAATCTTAAATAGTCGGTCTTGTTTCGTTCCATCTTTAAAAAAAAATTGTTATACTCTTATATTTACCTCATTCAACTCCATCCCATCACGATAGATGTCACCACCGCCACCAACACCGCCATTGTCATCGCCACTCGTCGTCATTGTCGCCACTGCTGCCACCACTGCCACCATCACCATTGTTACCACCGTCACCTTCACCCCCACCCCCACCATGGCCGTCACCATCATCGTCGCTATTGCCACCACCACTGCCACTACCATCGCCACCACTACCGTCTCCACCCCAACCGCTATTATATTCAACGAAACAGACAGATTCAAATTCTTTTGACATATTTTATTCCAATTCATTTCAATCAAACACATAATCAGACATAATATTATATTTCATTCTAGTTCTTTTAAATTCTAATTCTTTTAACAGATTCTAAGCGCACCTATATTTGTAATTGATATGTTAAAAATAAAATATAACATTTTTTACGGTTAGAAATTACAAAATAAATAATCATATTATTTTTTGTGTCATGTTGGCTGGAAATGTGGGTAGAGCCAAAGGGGGGCAAATGGGTCCCAAATGGTTCACGGGTGTGGTTTGTTGGCCACAAAATCCATAAGGTGTCAGGCTAAGGTTGCGGCCATGGCTCATGGGGTCAATGGTTATCCTTTGCAAACTCTCACGAAATCGAACCATTCCCACACCTTCTATCTTGAAACGTGTCGATTGTTTGTCGATAGACACAACAAAACTTAATGTGTCTAAGTGTAGGGGTGAACATGGTACGGTACCATGTTTTTTTTTTCATATACCATGTACCAACCAATTACAATTAGTACATAAAATCTTATACCATGTACCAACCAATTATACTTGGTATCAACTTTTTTCGGTTGGTACATGTTGGTACGGTTTATACCAACATCTCAAAAAATAAATTATAAATTAATAAGATTGACATCTTTACCAACTAGATCGAGATGCACTAAACACGTCGAGCATTAATAGCATGTTGATATGTGTTGTACCATTTATCATACCTATACAAACATTCAAATAATCTTCATATAACACAAACACTCACTAATAGTCTAATACAAACGACAATTGAGGAGCGAGAATGGACCATGTAGAGTGGAGGTGTAGGCGAGTTATCAAAGTTGTTAAGGATAAGCGAATGAATTCAATCAAGTTCTATATATCAATTTGTATTACAATTTATCAAAATGTAAAACAAGATAATTTAAAACTTTATAAATCAAAATATGTTGTATTATTGATTAAACTTTAATTAAAAAAATAAGTCGGTACAGTACGGTATTACCGTGGTACACGACTTCTAATACCACGTACCAACCAAGTTTAAATAGTTGGTACGGTATACCAACCAATTAAGTTGGTACCAACTAAACTGGTACCAATTAAATTGGTACGGTTGGTATGAGAATTGATTGGTTTGTCTTGGTACAAAATTGGTACCCCTAGTCAAGTGCATAGTTTTTTAATCTCGGATATCCATACCCGTTGATGTGTATATCGACAAACTTTATATGATATTGAAGATAACAGTATGAAAATCTTAATAATAGATCTGAAATACGCGTGTTAATGTACACTATGGGAATCAACTTGATAACATTGAAATAACATAAAGGATGAGAGTTTTGAAATGGTGACATGACAAACAGTTGAAATAGTGTAACAAACTCTTCAACACGTGGTAGCCATTGAAGCTGCCATCTACCTCATTTCATCCACCTTATAATCAGAACCTTTCCACAAACAACAATGACGGGAAGATAAACAATACACCGACAAAAAAGAAGAAGAAAAAACCAAAAAACAAAGAATAGAAAAAGAATCTCTCCATCTCCGTTCATCTTCATTTCATCTCCGGTTCTCCGTTCCACCTCTGTGCATCTCTGTGCATCTCCGTATCATCTTCGGTTCTCCTCCATTCATTTTCGTGCATCTCCATTTCATCTTCGTTTAACTATTCATGTTTGATAAAGTTACATTTAAAAACCAAATAGAATTAAAAACCATTGTTGGAGATGATCTTGTTGAAATCGTTGGAGATGATTTATGATAGTTGGAGATGAGTATGGACTTTTCATTTCCTATTTTAATATTAGATGCCAAATCATTGGATGTGATTTATGATAGTTGGAGATGACTATCGATGAAATCCCATTTCCTATTTTGAAACTAGATGCCAAAGTATAATAATGCCCTTCCGTCAATTTTTTTTCTATTAAAATTATTAAATTAATTTCATTAATATCATAATTAGTATAAAAACATCTTAACCGTTGATTTATTCAATCTATGGTTTATAGTTGGGTTTCACAGTTTGCAACATAAGAGTGGTAACCACTTTTATTTTGCAAACCGTTCAAACTATCGATTTCATTGATTAAGTTAATGAAATTGGTTCATGAAGTTGTTTAATTTGATGAAATTGTTTCATATATTTGTGTTTTTTATGTAGTTTCATGTATTTTTTTCATTTTGGTGAAACTGTTTCATGTATTTTTGTTAGTCTGATGAAACTTTCGCTTTTTTACATGAAAAACACAACTATATGAAACAATTTCATCAAGAAAAGAATGATATGAAACAATTTCATCAAATTAAACAATTTCATGAATCAATTTCATCAACTTATCCAATGAAATCGATGGTTTGCACGGTTTGAAAAATAAAAGTGGTTTGCAAATGAAACTAACCCTATGTGTGTGTATATATATATACATATATACATACATTTATATATACATATATACATATATATATATATATATATATATATATATATATAGAGGGCCCTTCTTTTGTTAACCACTCAATTAGTGTTAACTTTGTTAACTAATCTGGACCATTAATCATCAAAATCAATGGTTAAGATTAAATTGATTTTTTAATTCATAATTAAAATAATAACCCGGTTGATTTCATATGAAGCATATATGCACAGGGGTATTCTTGTCATTTAATAAATCTGGGTAAGTATCAGATAAGGAAACAATTTAATCAATTGCTACATTCAAGGACCTGATTAGCTTATCTCTCATTCATTTAGAAACAAAATATCAAACCTCACTCTCTCTCCAATCTCGATTCTAAACAAAATCAACCAAAGAATAACATCAACAATATCATTGATTTATTGTAATCGTTCTGAGATGAAGATGAAGAACATCGAAGTGTTTGGAGATATGAAGATGAAGACGAAGATGAAGATGAAGATGAAGAACATCGAAGTGTTTAGAGATATGAAGATGAAGACGAAGATGAAGATGAAGATGAAGAACATCGAAGTGTGCAAAAAGATGAAGACGAAGATGAAGATGAAGATGAAGAACATCGAAGTGTTTAGAGATATGAAGATGAAGACGAAGATGAAGATGAAGATGAAGAACATCGAAGTGTGCAAAAAGATGAAGACGAAGATGAAGATGAAGATGAAGAACATCGAAGTGTGCAAAAAGATAAAGATGAAAATGAAGACGAAGATGAAGATGAAGAACATCGAAGTGTTTGGAGATATGAAGATGAAGACGAAGATGAAGATGAAGATGAAGAACATCGAAGTGTTTGGAAACTGATCGTTTTAGGTTTAAGCCCTATGATTGGGTTATCATAGTTGGTTTAATTAATTTGTTAGTATAAAATATGTTGATTGGATACTGATAGCAAGTTTGATATGGGCATATATGCAATTGTGAAATGATGCATATATGTTTTGGATGTAAAGTATGCATATATGCAATTTTGATATGTGCATATATGCACATATAAAAATTTACATATATGTAGTTTTAATAAGTGCATATATGCAATTCTCTAATGTGCATATATGTTATTCTATGATATGCATGTTGTGGGTGTACAATATGCATATATGCAATTTTGATATGTGCATATATGCTATAGGTGTAAAGTGTAAGTATATGCAATGGTAATATGTGCATATATGCAATTGTCTGATGTGTATATATACAATTCTCTGATGTGTATGTTGTAGGTGTAGAATGTGCATATATGCAAATTTGATATGTGCATATATGCTTCAGATGTAAAGTGTAAATATATGCAACTTTGATATGTGCATATATGCAATTGATAAATGATGCATATATGTTTAGGATGTAAAGTATGCATATATGCAATTTTACCAGTAAAAAAACGTTGAAAAAATTGAGTGATATGATAAGATTAAGAGAAAAAAAGGATAAAGATTATCATTAATATTAAAAAAAATATAATAATAACTACCAAGATTAGATGGCAATAACTACCAAGATTAGATGGCGTGAAATTAGGAATGTAAACTTACTTGAAATAATAAAAAGTTGATCTTCCAATAATACCCCTGCAGAAATCGGCCAACTATTAGTAAAACCAACCATTTCTCTTGATTCCTATTGGTTGAAACAAGTTAATAAGGTTAACACTAAATGAGTGGTTAACAAAAGAAGGAGACCCTATATATATATATATATATATATATATATATATATATATATGGGGAGGGGTTCATTTGAGAAGTGCTAAATATATGAGAAATAGAGAAGTAATCTTGGCAATTCATTCGGTCAACATTTGCGGCTTTGACCGAGAAGCAGCGGATAATTTCTCGCGTGGTCTGCACAAGATAGAGGGGTAGTTTCGTAAAATACGTGGGACGAGTTCATATATGAATATGTGTGATTCACATATGAACTAAACGTTCATATATGAACCTTTGTAATTCACATATGAACTCTTTTTAACTAATTCATATATGAACCTTTGTGATTCATATATAAATCAGTTAAATAGTTCATATGAGAATTAGTTAAAAAAGAGTTCATATATGAATCACAAAGGTTCATATATGAATCAATTAATTGGTTCAGCTGATTCATATATGAACCTACAGTTAATTAGTTCATATATGAAACACAAATGTTCATATATGAATTAGTTAAAAAGAGTTCATATGTGAATTACATGGGTTCACATATGAACAAATAGTTCATATGTAATTACACAGGTTCATATATGAACTCGTCCTGTGTTTTTGTTAAAGTTACGAAACTGCCCTTATATTTTTAGAACAACCGCAACTTTTGACCAATCAAAGCCGCAACTTTTGACCAATTAAAGTCAATCTTGACAGAATAAATGACCAAGGTTACTTCTCTATTTCTCATATATTTACCACTACTTAAATGAACCTAAGGCTATATATAATATCTTTCACTGATGAATTAGTTATAATCTTTTATAAAGTTTAAAATAAACTACATTTTGGTCCTTGTGTTTTTTTTGAAAATAACACTTTTCAACCTTGGAGTTTCAAACTTACTAGATGTCCATCAAGATCGACAAAATAACATGATCGTTATAAAATTTTGTTAATTGAGAGACATTTTCATTTATTAACCTTTTTTTGTCTTTTACCCGATCAAAAACCACATGGACCAAAATCAAAATAATGAATTTAATTGGATAAAGGACAAAAAAACCGATACAAGACAAAAATGCCCCTCATTTAACATAATTCTTTAATGATCGTTAGAGGGTGGGACCAAATCCAGATAGTTTTACAAATCATGATAGCCATCTTGTAAATTTAAAACTGCAATGACCATATTTGTGGTCATTTCAGCAAACCACAAAGACCATATTTGTGGTTTACTATAAAGTTTATTAGGATAACAAATATGTAGAATATTTTAATTAAATAATTAATGATGAAATTGCTAAAATGGAATACCTATTGAAGTTGTATATAACTTTTTTCTTTTAACGATTTTGATTTGAAATATTTTGTTTTAAAAAAAGCTATAACATAATTGTTGAAATTGCTTTAAAAAATAGGGAAATTAATTAAAATACCCATAAGTTTGACTCTGACTTACCAAAATACCCACTTTCTTGCTGAGTTTACCAAAATACCCAACATTTCCGCGGTAGGCCCCGCGATCGCGGGCTAGGGCCTACGTGGCACACATGTTGAGCCAAAGTGTCCCGCGGAGCCCCCAACTATGCCCGTGATGACACTTTTGGTCCTTGCCCGCGGTGGTTGTCCGCGATGAGCCCGCGGTGGGCATAAAAATTTATATTTTTGGTCCTTTTTTGCTCGAATCTTTGCATGCTTTTACTGTTTTTTCTGTTTTTTTCACAATTATTGTACTTTGAAGACTAATTTGTGGTTGAAATTCACTGGCTTGTTTCATCAATGTTGAATCATTGTACTTGGAATACCAATTTGTGGTTGCAATTCATGTTGGTTGTTTCATCAATGTTGGTTGTTTCATCCATAAATATCAGTAAAATGCAATCCATAATTCACACCCATTCCATACTTCTTTCTTGCTTTCTTTCTTCAGTATTTTGTTTTTGAGATACTACTGAAAAAATGAGTTCATCTGTTGCAAAAGCTAAGCTAATTTTCTGTTTCGATGGTGAATGGGTGCAAGACAACAATCAGTGGAATTTTGCTTATAAATCTAAGCATGGTGTAAAATTGTCAGTAAACTATACTTATCAGAAGTTTGTTGCATACGCCATGCAAAAATGTGGAATCAACCCTTCTGCTGTTTGCAAGTTAGTGTTTAAGAATGGTGATGGGTCATTTGTGGAGTTATCCAACGATGGGGATATCTCTGGTTTTCTGCACTTTGCAGCCGAATCAGAAAGACCGCCATTACTTTTTGTGTATGCCGAATCCTCGGTGTGCGACGAAGGTGATGACGACGGTGACGACGAAGGTGATGACGACGCTGATGACGAAGATCTCCAAATGGAGCAGCCTGATTATGTTCCGGAGACGCAACAACAACAACCACAAGAAGGACGCTGTGCTGGAGTTGCTGATGACGAAACCTATGTTTTCAAAACGGGTAATGATGATATAGACAGATCAGATACCGATAGTGATGATCACGAAGAATATACCCCTAGTAATAAATCATTTAGTCAGTTAAATGACTATTTTGATATGCCCCCTATTCTTCCAGACCAGAATACCCATACACAAACCTACAAACCTACACCTTATAATCGCAGTTTAAGGTTAAAAGTAGGTCAGATATTTGATTTGAAGGATCACTTGGCAAGTCAGGTCGGACTTAAGTTCATGGAAGAGGGTTTCGAAAGTCACACGCCGAGATCCGACAAAGGCAGATACGTAGTTGAATGTGCGAGAGAAAACTGTAAGTGGAGGATGTACGCGAGGCCCGCGGGAGAGAAAGGAGGGGCGTTACTTATTAGAAAGTTGCACGACGTACACACTTGTACGAGGACGCAACTGAATCCCAAACACAAACAAGCCACCAAAAGGACTTTGGGTGCGATACTGAAAGGCAAATTTGTTGATGCTAGCAGGTCATTGCGTCCAAAGGACATCATGGACGATGTACACCAGCAGTTCGGCGTCACGATTGGTTACCACCAAGATTGGCGTGCGCGATGCAGGGCACTGCTATTGGTGAGAGGCACGTTCGAGGAGTCGTATAAACGACTCTCTCACCCTCATTTCCTAAGTCTATCTTTTCTTCATATATTTTACCTCTCCACAAGTCCTAACTGAGCATCAAAGCTCTTCTGATGATGATTCATCTTCAAGTCTACCACCTTCTGGAGATCCTATCATTGACAGACTGCCATCATCCCCTCCTACATCTTTCAGGTATCTTCCTCATCCTAACTCCTTGCCTACCTATTTCCCATACCTTTTACCAACTTCCCTAACTTCCCATCACTTTCATTCTTCCCTACAATCTACTACCCATCATACCTCTTACCTTACCTCTCTCCTCCATCCTGTTGGAATATGCTCAAGTCATAATAGATAATTATATGGCTAGATACACGTGGGCCTATAGGGTCACACACAATACACTGAGATACCATTTAATATAATGTAATTATTGTATTTACATAATATAAATAACCTAAGTAACGTGGGGTAATTAGATGGGCACAAATCATTAAGTTTAGCTTAATGGGTTTGTATTGGATTTAAGTTAATAGCAAGCCTATTACGTTTAATTAAATCTTAGGCCCATAAAGATTTAGAAGGGAGAACCTTTAAGAAGCCCAATGAAGCTTTAGGGTTCATTAATATATAGAGATGTTAATGACCTAATTAAGCTTAACCTAATACTCCTTCTTCTCTCCCAAAATCGGCGCCCCTCCCCTAGGCCTCTCTAGGGTTTTTCCGCTTTGATCTTCTAGCTTGTTTCTTGTCTAACCGAAGCTATAAGATCCGTTACTAAGGAGGACTAGCATCCCGTGGTGATCAAGGAGGTGTAGTGTGGACTACTCTAGAGGTATTCTCCATTGAATACTTGGTTTCAAAAGAGCACACAAGTGGATCCGGATTAGTGTACAAATCACGCTACAAAGGTATATCGTTATTTGTATTCTTCGTTTAATCATATTGGCAATACGTTGATCCTGTTTGGTGATTGTTCCGCTGCGTTCTTATATATGTTTATAATTGTGTTTCTTTACATAATCACCAACAGTGGTATCAGAGCCATAGTATGTGCCATATGATTAACATGTATATGTAAAAGTGGCTAAAACTAAAGTTTTTTTTTCCTGAAAATTTCAACCATCGTTGGGGTCTTGAATAATGTATTTTAAGATCCTATAGCCACAAGTTACATATACTTATCGTAGATTAATTATTGTAGTTTTTCTTCGTTTTCGTTGGCTTGTTTTATTTCTTATTGTAAGTGTTTTAGATCCATGGTAAAACATGCATTTTTACCATGGACTCAGCCAACACTCTTAATGATATTGTATTATTATGTTGATGTGCAAAACCGATGAAAACCTTGACCGTTTGTGTGCCTTGTTTCATTTTTTTGTCGAGTTTTTGGGTTGTAATAGTTTAGGCAATTATTTTTACTTTGTTTAGTACACTACTACAGAAATACTAATGGTACCCGGTTGCTAAAACTAATGGTACCCGGTTATACGACCGGGTACTATTCAAGGGGGTACAATTAGGCTATGTAATACTACCCGGTTGTAATAACCGGGTGCGATTTATACAATGCTACCCGGTTCCTTTATTGTACGGGTACTATTGCCAAGTACTCACCAAAAAGGGAAATCAAATAGAACCTGGTTCTTTTTAAAAAACCGGGTACAATTTGACTTTTTTTTAATATCGCGATATATTTATTTGCTACCTGAATGAATAAACATAAATAAAAATGGATGCAATATCAACACAGATGGAAATCAGCAGATCCATATTCCAATTAACTTGAAAGAATTACATGAAACGTATGAAAATAGACAACATGATCAATCCATAGTCATACAAGTCAAGAGTATCTTAAGGACTACCAAAATAAGCACAAAAGTTCAAATCTTGTATGAGAATAAGAGTGCAACTTACAAAAATGACCTCAAAAAACTTGTTTATCAATAACATAAAGTTTCCTTAATTGCAAGTTCAAGTGGTGCCAAAAATGTTCAAACGGCAGGCCGGTATCCACATCAATTGTTTGAATCAAACGAGCTTCCATAGCAATGATATACAAGCGTCAAAATGCCTGTAAATGTAATTACTTTAGACAATTATTAAACATAAGTAAATTAATAGCGATGGCAAACCCAACCAACCATTGCAACAAAAACAAAAGACCCAATCCAAATATAAAAAGTAATGGCAACTTGGAAAACTAGACAACATAAAATTTGCAAAAAACTACATGTCAAGTCAAAGGTTAATATAATGTGTATTCCGTAAGCTATTTTTTATTGTTGTGCAGAAAACAACTTGAATGGTCCCAAACAGAAAAAAAGAACTAAGCAATAAAGTCGGTGGCCAAGGCCTAAGAAGAAACTAACCGATATCAAGCCTTCAAAATTTTCAGATAAGTACTCGAAAAGTGTTTAGCCCACGTCACAGCTATATTGTCCAACATTTTTTCTGTCAGGGCAGTCATGTCGTGCCATGGTATCTAGATGCAAATC
This sequence comes from Saussurea involucrata, assembly GCA_033807775.1. Lineage (NCBI taxonomy): Eukaryota > Viridiplantae > Streptophyta > Magnoliopsida > Asterales > Asteraceae > Saussurea > Saussurea involucrata. Next base: position 88,091,949 of record CM066316.1, read on the forward strand.
AAAACCAAAATTGTTATTTGTTCACAAGGTTATGTACAATAGATGCAATTAATACATAGTTAATAAATACGTACTTTGTTTGGGAATTGTTATTGTTGATCCATCACAAAAGTGAACATGAAGTGCATTATATAGTATCCACACTCCCAGCTTGATACTTGTTGATTACACTAAATTGGCAAAAGAAGATATCTAAAGACAAAACCAACTACGTAAGTAAGTTTTGTGGATGTATAGTAAGATGAATTACCTTTGAGATTTCCCATCTAAATGGCATCGATTTATTGGTATCGTATGGCCCTCCATCTTCATAATATCTTCTAACAGCACTACAAGAAACATAAGAAATAGTAATGTTTAAATTCATAGAAATATAGATAAATTCTATACAAATTTAAGAATTGCTTACCCTTCCACGTGCTCTTTAACCTTGTAGAAATCCACCGGCTTTTCTTTAGACATTATCGGATCCAATATATAGGCAATGTGACGGCGAGGAAAGATCAAAAGCAAGCTCCAATGGCCGTTGATAATGTTTAAAACCGGTATAAATAAAGAATGGATAAACCGTAAGCATTAAAATAAAAATGATGTTTTCATATGGCACCTCTGTGTTACTTGGCAGTGAACCATGGCTTCCATCTGTGTTGCTTGGTTGTGAATCGGACTCCATGGGTATTGATGGGCCACTGTCGTCTGACATATCTGCAAAGAGGTATTTTTCTAGTTTAAAAATAAGCTACATTTTATTCTAATTTATGCATTTAAAACAATTACCAGAAAAAAGATTGCTTAGAGTTTTGTGCTTACAGAAAAACGTTTGCAATTAATGTGGACAAATATAAAAGAAATTTTGCAAAACTGAATTAAACATTGTGGGTTTACATAACTTCGAGAAGTTCCTATCAACTTTGAATTTAAAACATACAAACTTTAAAATTGAATACTATAAACAAAAAAACTCATCCCTTCCCAAGCACAAGAGTTCTAAGACAAGTCCCATGAAATGTAACTAAAGTAAAACCCATTGTCATTAAGATTAGAAGGATCAAAGAGAACCTAAAAAAGCCAATTAAGAGCCTTACAGAAAAAAAGAAATGCAATCGTTAGTTTGATTTTGACATTAATCAGGTAATTAATTACAAAAGTGTACCCCATAACAACTAAAAATATATATGGCTGCGCAAAATAAAAATCAACAAATGTGAAAGAAAGGCTAACCATATATATAAGCATCTACTTTACATAATACAAGTCATGGCTAAGAGTACTAACTGATACTAAGAAAAAGACAAGAAACGAAACAAAAATAAATAAGTTACAAGATACAACATCGATTATAAGCTTAAATGAAGAAAACCAAAGTACATGGACCAAGCAAAACACCCAAACTAAAACAGGAAGCTACCAAAAAGATGTTTTGTGTTTTCCTAGGAACAATAGTCACAACAATCACTTTATCCAATATCGACTCATGCAATTTCAAGTATGTTCCTCTTATACAAATAAGGTCAAAAAATCAATGGAGCTAGGTATTAAATATAGAAAATTGGAAGTAGTGTAATGTTTTTAGGCAAGCTTAAGTTGGAAAAAAGACACATAGATAACAAGTCCATACAGGGTTACAGAAGAACTATTAATCGTCCATCCAATAGTAATCTAATCTCCATACCAAACCAAGTAAGCCCCACCCAGACAAACAGCAAAAAAGTCATACAGAAAGAAGACAAGCGTATGCAATTGTGCAAGCATATATGCAAAGCATAAATTTGTTAACTTATAGCCATTGATTTATTTTCGTTTCGTGGATGTTGCATTCTTTACAAATACTAGGTTGAACATCGAAAAATAGCTTTTTACGAGTAATCAAATGAACGATTCAAAGTAGAGAACAAATAATGTTAAAGTTGTATGATTTCCATAAGAGATCGATGAACGAAAAGAATGCAAACCTACGATTACAATGGTTTAATCCGGCTGAGAGATGCGTTGCTATGAGGCGTCTGATCCGGAGATGAACTTACACAACCTAAAAGTGTAGAATCCGAGGGTTTGTGTTCGCCGAGCAGAGAGGAAGGTGAAGCCAATTGACGGGATAGGTTTTACCGGGAGAGGAGAAGGCAGTGTGAAGCCAATCGACGGTTCCTCGTCGAGCACAGAGGAGAATGCGAATGTTCTGAAATTTGGGGAGGGTTTGGCGCCGGTGGTTTTAGCGGGATTTGGGCCAAATCATTAATTAAAAATGTATAAAATAAAATAGGGTTATCCGATTTGCTGTTATATTTCAACCCACCTGAATAGTACCCGGTCTCTTCTATGGAACCGGGTACGATTTAAAAAAAAACCCGCATCAAATGAAACCCATCTGATATTACCCGGTTCGGTTAATGGACGGGTATTATTTAACTCAATGGAACCCGGTTTCTTCTAAACAACCGGGTACTATTAGCATCCCTTTAATCCAGGCGCAATACAACCCGGCTTGTTAGACGGAGACGGGTACAAATCGAATATGTGACAAATAGCACCCGGTTTCTTAGTTAACCGGGTGCTATTTAGGGGGTGTTATCTGACATTCTGTAGTAGTGGTAGTAGATAAATGTATTTTATCAAAAATTGTAACCATTGCTCGGAATCGAATGGCGACAAAGTTAAAGACGAGAAGACATTTTCGGAGCTGCTGGACAGCCGGCACGAAAAATGGATTTCCCGGAGTTTGGCACATCGGATTGTGCTGATTCTTGTTGCTGAAGTTCCATAAGACGTAGGGGCACAACTTTGCAGAAGGATGTTTCGATTGGGGAAGACTCCTTCCATGACGTTCCGGGCCCCGAAGCTGCTGCGTTTTTCCGGACAGATTTGTGTTCGAATGTTCTTGTGGGTTCTACTTGCTCTTGATGGTCTTGGAGCAAGTGGGAGCCCATAAAGGGTTTATGTTGGCCCGTCCTTAGTTGCCCTCTTGGTCCGTGTGATGGCTCACGGGATCAAGCATAGGTTTTTCATCGGTTGAGGTTTTGCACATTTTGGTTGTGTGTTTAATTTTTCTTGTATGTTGCATTGTTATAACTTGCAAATGGGGTTTTCAAACCAAAATTAAACACATACCACTTTTGAAACTAAATCCTTAGATTTAGTTAATTTAAGTTTAAATTGGATTTGAAACTTAAAACTATTGTTTTATATAAATAACGCTTAAAAGGGTTTTATCGGTTATTTAATTTATGTAATGTCAAAACTAATTGATATCTCATGTAGGTAATATATTAGTCTCTAAATGGACATCTCGACACACATGAAATAAAACAAATTAGACTATAAGTTAAGAAATGTTTTAACTTATGTTACGAATGAAGAATGCATGCTTCTTTCGTACTTTTTTTTACACGCTTTATCAAAATACTATACCCGTCACAATTTTAAGTCATGCCGTCCAATCGGCTTGAAATCCCTCGCCATTATTTTTTGCCTATGCGTGAGACCTAGGTTGAATTGTAATCCCGAGGTGATTATTGTCTATGCGTGAGACCTAGATCTATTTTCACATGATTTCAAATTGGATGACTTAATCGAGTTAAGCAGGTAAGACCTTAACCCGAGGCAAGGATGGGACTAAACATGCCAGCTTGACACTAGTTGCTCGGCCACTAGATGCCATGGGTCCCATAAGGATCTAAGAATTGCACTTGTAATGCAATTGGTAATCGTCACCTACCTATTGTATCTATCATTACTAGCAGATCAACTGATGTGATGATAGAACCTCAATGAGGATCTTAGCCTTTTTCGTACAAAATTAATTGTTTTAAAAGTAAAACTTGGGTAGTTAATTTAAAAAGAATTAATTATTGAAATTACTAATCTTGAACTTTGTATGTTTGTAGATGTCAACAACAAATCAAACCCTAAGAAACTCAACTATCAGGTCAGTTCTTGAAAAAGAGAAACTGACAGGAATCAACTTTATCGACTGGTATCGAAATCTGAGGATCGTCCTCAGAGCTGAAAATAAGTTGATCCATCTGGAAGAGGCCTTACCTGAGGCACCTCCTGCCACTGCTTCTGCCGTAGTTCGCGCAGCCTACACCCGTAGGTTTAACGAACAACAAGAAGTAGCTGCTCTCATACTGGTGAGCATGACCCCCGAGACCCAAAAGAACTTGGAGGAACTCACAGCTTTTGAGATGCTACGAGAGTTGAAAACTATGTTTCAACAACAGGCAGAACAGGAACTGTTTGAAACAGTCAAAGCATTCCACGCTTGTAAACAGGATGATGGCCAGTCGGTTAGCTCTTACGTCTTGAAGATGAAAGGCTATCTTGACCGTATGGAGCGTCTTGGTTACCCCATGCCACAAGTTCTTGGAGTGAGCTTGATTCTTACCTCACTATCCAAGGACTATGAACAGTTTGTTATGAACTATAATATGCATAGCATGGGGAAGACTATCTCTGAACTGCATGTTATGCTAAAGCTTGCAGAGCAGGGGATGCCCAAGAAAGCTCCTCCTGTTCTAGCAATCAGGGAAGGAAAAATCCAGAAATCCAAACCGCAAGCACTGGGCAAGGGTCGTGGCAAGGGTAAACATGTTTATAAACCCAAACCTAAGATCCCCCCCACCTGCTAAGAAGGAGCACCCTGCAAAGGACGCCACCTGCCATCACTGTGGAGTGATAGGCCACTGGAAGAGGAACTGTCCTGCTTACCTGGCAGAGTTGAAGAAGAACAAAGCTACCCCGACTAGCATATAAGGTATCTTCACTATAGAACTCTATGCTTTTCCTAGTAAATCCTGGGTCTATGACACCGGTTGTGGAACTCACATTTGTAATAATGTGCAGGGACTAAGGGGAAGTAGAAAGCTAAACGACGGAGCTTTGGACCTGTACGTAGGCAATGGAATGCGTGCAGCTGTTAAAGCTATAGGGAGCTTTGATCTTATCCTCCCTAATGGATTGATTATTGTTTTAGACAATTGTCATTATGCACCTACTATTACTAGGGGTATTGTTTCGCTTTCTCGTTTGAAGAAAAATGGTTTTATCCATGTTTTTACGGATTATGGTATTTCGGTTTCTAAGGATAATATATTTTATTTTAATGCTATTCCTCGTGATGATATTTTTGATGCTGACTAGCAGAATTTGGGGGATCATGGTGAACCCTCTAACTAGCAAGCATCGAGAAGTTGGAATAAAAGGTTCGATGAGGAAATCAAAACGTATGGTTTCACTCAAAACCTTGATGAGCCATGTGTGTATATGAGAGCTAGTGGGAGCATCGTCGTTTTTCTACTCTTATATGTTGATGACATATTGCTCATGGGGAACAACGTTCCAATGCTACAAGATGTCAAATCCTGGCTTGGAAAATGTTTTGCCATGAAAGATTTAGGCGAAGCGGCGTACATCCTAGGAATCAAGATCTATCGGGATAGATCGAAGCGGTTAATTGGTTTAAGTCAAAGTGCGTACATCGACAAAATTCTAAAATGGTTTAGAATGGATGCTTCCAAACGTGGAAGTCTTCCAATGCAACACAATGTAAACTTGAGTAAGACTCAGGGACCCTCCACACCTGATGAGGTGAAGCGGATGAAGGAAATCCCCTATGCTTCGGCTGTGGGATCCATCATGTATGCAGTGAGGTGCACTAGACCTGATGTAGCGTTCTCTCAGAACCTTACGAGTAGATACCAACAGAATCCAGGAGAGAGTCACTGGACTGCTGTTAAGAACATACTGAAGTATCTTCGAAATATTAGAGATATGTTCCTTGTTTATGGTGGTGATGTAGAAAGAGAGCTCAGTGTTACTTGCTACACTGATGCTGGTTTCGAAACAGATCGAGATGACACTCGATCTCAGACTGGATACGTTTTCGTCATGAACGGAAGCGATGTTGACTGGAAGAGTGCTAAGCAAAGCACTATTGCGATGTCTTCTACAGAAGCTGAATACATAGCTGCTTCCGAAGCTGCAATGGAGGCTGTTTGGATACGGAAATTCATTTCTGGGCTTGGCATTGTCCCCAGTAATGAAAGACCCATGGATATGTACTGCGATAATTCTGGTGCCATTATCATAGCCAACGAACCTGGAGTTCAAAAGGGTGCCAGACACTTCCGCAGGAAGACTCACTACATTCGAGAGGCTATCGAGATGGGTGATATTCGTCTTCTCAAAGTTCACACAGATGACAACTTAGCTGATCCCTTTACGAAACCAATGTCTTGTACCAAACATATCAAGCATGCTAGGAACATTGGACTTCGACCAGCTAGTAGTCTCATGTAGATCTGTTTTTAGTAATTGAATAATTGGAACATTGAACAGTTTTTATTTTCACAATGAATTGATGTACTTGGTATGATCGTTTTCATTTATATCAACTGTGTTCTATATTTGCATGTTTAATCCATGAATGAATTATTTGTTCTAAATTGTCCATTGTCAGTTAATGATACGGGAGTATCATCGAGTTAAGGAAAATGTGAGCGTATTGGTGATATTCATTGGTGAATGAATATTAATGTGATGCCACCAAACTCACATGTTGTTCATTGGTGATGAACATTGGACTGACCCAACCTACGAGAGTTCACTGCATGGATCGGCGTCACCAGTGAATCTCGCAAATGGTTATGTCACTCGTCCTTAGACTTGAGATGCAAACATGTTTTGTATGGGTGGAATGTCGGTCTTTGATATGGTTAAACGTTGTCCTGAATAAGGCTGCTATAAAAATCATCTTCAGGAGTGATGTGAAGCACATGACAGGCACGTGCAGTCAAAAATAGGATTTGTTCCTCTACAAGTAATGGAGTTAGATACTACTTGGCCCCTCGATGAATTGAATAGATGTTTGTACGGCCGTACCCAAATGTAATTAAGATGATGCTTGATTAATTTGGTAATCTAATTCAATAAACAGATCGAGAAACAGAATCGTTGAACAATTAGAATGACATATGATCCATGTCTAGTATTCAACAAGGTATCTGTAACAAAGGGATGACTGATTTAATAAACCATTTAAAATGAGACGTTTAAGAAACTACCCTCATGTGTCTCTAGGGGCATTGGCGTGTTGCTAGACGCTAACCTTTGCTTGTATGATTACTTGTCATTATGACGTGCTCAAGTGGGAGCTATTGGAATATGCTCAAGTCATAATAGATAATTATATGGCTAGATACACGTGGGCCTATAGGGTCACACACAATACACTGAGATACCATTTAATATAATGTAATTATTGTATTTACATTATATAAATAACCTAAGTAACGTGGGGTAATTAGATGGGCACAAATCATTAAGTTTGGCTTAATGGGTTTGTATTGGATTTAAGTTAATAGCAAGCCTATTACGTTTAATTAAATCTTAGGCCCATAAAGATTTAGAAGGGAGAACCTTTAAGAAGCCCAATGAAGCTTTAGGGTTCATTAATATATAGAGATGTTAATGACCTAATTAAGCTTAACCTAATACTCCTTCTTCTCTCCCAAAATCGGCGCCCCTCCCCTAGGCCTCTCTAGGGTTTTTCCGCTTTGATCTTCTAGCTTGTTTCTTGTCTAACCGAAGCTATAAGATCCGTTACTAAGGAGGACTAGCATCCCGTGGTGATCAAGGAGGTGTAGTGTGGACTACTCTAGAGGTATTCTCCATTGAATACTTGGTTTCAAAAGAGCACACAAGTGGATCCGGATTAGTGTACAAATCACGCTACAAAGGTATATCGTTATTTGTATTCTTCGTTTAATCATATTGGCAATACGTTGATCCTGTTTGGTGATTGTTCCGCTGCGTTCTTATATATGTTTATAATTGTGTTTCTTTACATAATCACCAACAGTGGTATCAGAGCCATAGTATGTGCCATATGATTAACATGTATATGTAAAAGTGGCTAAAACTAAAGTTTTTTTTTCCTGAAAATTTCAACCATCGTTGGGGTCTTGAATAATGTATTTTAAGATCCTATAGCCACAAGTTACATATACTTATCGTAGATTAATTATTGTAGTTTTTCTTCGTTTTCGTTGGCTTGTTTTATTTCTTATTGTAAGTGTTTTAGATCCATGGTAAAACATGCATTTTTACCATGGACTCAGCCAACACTCTTAATGATATTGTATTATTATGTTGATGTGCAAAACCGATGAAAACCTTGACCGTTTGTGTGCCTTGTTTCATTTTTTTGTCGAGTTTTTGGGTTGTAATAGTTTAGGCAATTATTTTTACTTTGTTTAGTACACTACTACAGAAATACTAATGGTACCCGGTTGCTAAAACTAATGGTACCCGGTTATACGACCGGGTACTATTCAAGGGGGTACAATTAGGCTATGTAATACTACCCGGTTGTAATAACCGGGTGCGATTTATACAATGCTACCCGGTTCCTTTATTGTACGGGTACTATTGCCAAGTACTCACCAAAAAGGGAAATCAAATAGAACCTGGTTCTTTTTAAAAAACCGGGTACAATTTGACTTTTTTTTAATATCGCGATATATTTATTTGCTACCTGAATGAATAAACATAAATAAAAATGGATGCAATATCAACACAGATGGAAATCAGCAGATCCATATTCCAATTAACTTGAAAGAATTACATGAAACGTATGAAAATAGACAACATGATCAATCCATAGTCATACAAGTCAAGAGTATCTTAAGGACTACCAAAATAAGCACAAAAGTTCAAATCTTGTATGAGAATAAGAGTGCAACTTACAAAAATGACCTCAAAAAACTTGTTTATCAATAACATAAAGTTTCCTTAATTGCAAGTTCAAGTGGTGCCAAAAATGTTCAAACGGCAGGCCGGTATCCACATCAATTGTTTGAATCAAACGAGCTTCCATAGCAATGATATACAAGCGTCAAAATGCCTGTAAATGTAATTACTTTAGACAATTATTAAACATAAGTAAATTAATAGCGATGGCAAACCCAACCAACCATTGCAACAAAAACAAAAGACCCAATCCAAATATAAAAAGTAATGGCAACTTGGAAAACTAGACAACATAAAATTTGCAAAAAACTACATGTCAAGTCAAAGGTTAATATAATGTGTATTCCGTAAGCTATTTTTTATTGTTGTGCAGAAAACAACTTGAATGGTCCCAAACAGAAAAAAAGAACTAATCAATAAAGTCGGTGGCCAAGGCCTAAGAAGAAACTAACCGATATCAAGCCTTCAAAATTTTCAGATAAGTACTCGAAAAGTGTTTAGCCCACGTCACAGCTATATTGTCCAACATTTTTTCTGTCAGGGCAGTCATGTCGTGCCATGGTATCTAGATGCAAATCAAAACCAAAATTGTTATTTGTTCACAAGGTTATGTACAATAGATGCAATTAATACATAGTTAATAAATACGTACTTTGTTTGGGAATTGTTATTGTTGATCCATCACAAAAGTGAACATGAAGTGCATTATATAGTATCCACACTCCCAGCTTGATACTTGTTGATTACACTAAATTGGCAAAAGAAGATATCTAAAGACAAAACCAACTACGTAAGTAAGTTTTGTGGATGTATAGTAAGATGAATTACCTTTGAGATTTCCCATCTAAATGGCATCGATTTATTGGTATCGTATGGCCCTCCATCTTCATAATATCTTCTAACAGCACTACAAGAAACATAAGAAATAGTAATGTTTAAATTCATAGAAATATAGATAAATTCTATACAAATTTAAGAATTGCTTACCCTTCCACGTGCTCTTTAACCTTGTAGAAATCCACCGGCTTTTCTTTAGACATTATCGGATCCAATATATAGGCAATGTGACGGCGAGGAAAGATCAAAAGCAAGCTCCAATGGCCGTTGATAATGTTTAAAACCGGTATAAATAAAGAATGGATAAACCGTAAGCATTAAAATAAAAATGATGTTTTCATATGGCACCTCTGTGTTACTTGGCAGTGAACCATGGCTTCCATCTGTGTTGCTTGGTTGTGAATCGGACTCCATGGGTATTGATGGGCCACTGTCGTCTGACATATCTGCAAAGAGGTATTTTTCTAGTTTAAAAATAAGCTACATTTTATTCTAATTTATGCATTTAAAACAATTACCAGAAAAAAGATTGCTTAGAGTTTTGTGCTTACAGAAAAACGTTTGCAATTAATGTGGACAAATATAAAAGAAATTTTGCAAAACTGAATTAAACATTGTGGGTTTACATAACTTCGAGAAGTTCCTATCAACTTTGAATTTAAAACATACAAACTTTAAAATTGAATACTATAAACAAAAAAACTCATCCCTTCCCAAGCACAAGAGTTCTAAGACAAGTCCCATGAAATGTAACTAAAGTAAAACCCATTGTCATTAAGATTAGAAGGATCAAAGAGAACCTAAAAAAGCCAATTAAGAGCCTTACAGAAAAAAAGAAATGCAATCGTTAGTTTGATTTTGACATTAATCAGGTAATTAATTACAAAAGTGTACCCCATAACAACTAAAAATATATATGGCTGCGCAAAATAAAAATCAACAAATGTGAAAGAAAGGCTAACCATATATATAAGCATCTACTTTACATAATACAAGTCATGGCTAAGAGTACTAACTGATACTAAGAAAAAGACAAGAAACGAAACAAAAATAAATAAGTTACAAGATACAACATCGATTATAAGCTTAAATGAAGAAAACCAAAGTACATGGACCAAGCAAAACACCCAAACTAAAACAGGAAGCTACCAAAAAGATGTTTTGTGTTTTCCTAGGAACAATAGTCACAACAATCACTTTATCCAATATCGACTCATGCAATTTCAAGTATGTTCCTCTTATACAAATAAGGTCAAAAAATCAATGGAGCTAGGTATTAAATATAGAAAATTGGAAGTAGTGTAATGTTTTTAGGCAAGCTTAAGTTGGAAAAAAGACACATAGATAACAAGTCCATACAGGGTTACAGAAGAACTATTAATCGTCCATCCAATAGTAATCTAATCTCCATACCAAACCAAGTAAGCCCCACCCAGACAAACAGCAAAAAAGTCATACAGAAAGAAGACAAGCGTATGCAATTGTGCAAGCATATATGCAAAGCATAAATTTGTTAACTTATAGCCATTGATTTATTTTCGTTTCGTGGATGTTGCATTCTTTACAAATACTAGGTTGAACATCGAAAAATAGCTTTTTACGAGTAATCAAATGAACGATTCAAAGTAGAGAACAAATAATGTTAAAGTTGTATGATTTCCATAAGAGATCGATGAACGAAAAGAATGCAAACCTACGATTACAATGGTTTAATCCGGCTGAGAGATGCGTTGCTATGAGGCGTCTGATCCGGAGATGAACTTACACAACCTAAAAGTGTAGAATCCGAGGGTTTGTGTTCGCCGAGCAGAGAGGAAGGTGAAGCCAATTGACGGGATAGGTTTTACCGGGAGAGGAGAAGGCAGTGTGAAGCCAATCGACGGTTCCTCGTCGAGCACAGAGGAGAATGCGAATGTTCTGAAATTTGGGGAGGGTTTGGCGCCGGTGGTTTTAGCGGGATTTGGGCCAAATCATTAATTAAAAATGTATAAAATAAAATAGGGTTATCCGATTTGCTGTTATATTTCAACCCACCTGAATAGTACCCGGTCTCTTCTATGGAACCGGGTACGATTTAAAAAAAAACCCGCATCAAATGAAACCCATCTGATATTACCCGGTTCGGTTAATGGACGGGTATTATTTAACTCAATGGAACCCGGTTTCTTCTAAACAACCGGGTACTATTAGCATCCCTTTAATCCAGGCGCAATACAACCCGGCTTGTTAGACGGAGACGGGTACAAATCGAATATGTGACAAATAGCACCCGGTTTCTTAGTTAACCGGGTGCTATTTAGGGGGTGTTATCTGACATTCTGTAGTAGTGGTAGTAGATAAATGTATTTTATCAAAAATTGTAACCATTGCTCGGAATCGAATGGCGACAAAGTTAAAGACGAGAAGACATTTTCGGAGCTGCTGGACAGCCGGCACGAAAAATGGATTTCCCGGAGTTTGGCACATCGGATTGTGCTGATTCTTGTTGCTGAAGTTCCATAAGACGTAGGGGCACAACTTTGCAGAAGGATGTTTCGATTGGGGAAGACTCCTTCCATGACGTTCCGGGCCCCGAAGCTGCTGCGTTTTTCCGGACAGATTTGTGTTCGAATGTTCTTGTGGGTTCTACTTGCTCTTGATGGTCTTGGAGCAAGTGGGAGCCCATAAAGGGTTTATGTTGGCCCGTCCTTAGTTGCCCTCTTGGTCCGTGTGATGGCTCACGGGATCAAGCATAGGTTTTTCATCGGTTGAGGTTTTGCACATTTTGGTTGTGTGTTTAATTTTTCTTGTATGTTGCATTGTTATAACTTGCAAATGGGGTTTTCAAACCAAAATTAAACACATACCACTTTTGAAACTAAATCCTTAGATTTAGTTAATTTAAGTTTAAATTGGATTTGAAACTTAAAACTATTGTTTTATATAAATAACGCTTAAAAGGGTTTTATCGGTTATTTAATTTATGTAATGTCAAAACTAATTGATATCTCATGTAGGTAATATATTAGTCTCTAAATGGACATCTCGACACACATGAAATAAAACAAATTAGACTATAAGTTAAGAAATGTTTTAACTTATGTTACGAATGAAGAATGCATGCTTCTTTCGTACTTTTTTTACACGCTTTATCAAAATACTATACCCGTCACAATTTTAAGTCATGCCGTCCAATCGGCTTGAAATCCCTCGCCATTATTTTTTGCCTATGCGTGAGACCTAGGTTGAATTGTAATCCCGAGGTGATTATTGTCTATGCGTGAGACCTAGATCTATTTTCACATGATTTCAAATTGGATGACTTAATCGAGTTAAGCAGGTAAGACCTTAACCCGAGGCAAGGATGGGACTAAACATGCCAGCTTGACACTAGTTGCTCGGCCACTAGATGCCATGGGTCCCATAAGGATCTAAGAATTGCACTTGTAATGCAATTGGTAATCGTCACCTACCTATTGTATCTATCATTACTAGCAGATCAACTGATGTGATGATAGAACCTCAATGAGGATCTTAGCCTTTTTCGTACAAAATTAATTGTTTTAAAAGTAAAACTTGGGTAGTTAATTTAAAAAGAATTAATTATTGAAATTACTAATCTTGAACTTTGTATGTTTGTAGATGTCAACAACAAATCAAACCCTAAGAAACTCAACTATCAGGCCAGTTCTTGAAAAAGAGAAACTGACAGGAATCAACTTTATCGACTGGTATCGAAATCTGAGGATCGTCCTCAGAGCTGAAAATAAGTTGATCCATCTGGAAGAGGCCTTACCTGAGGCACCTCCTGCCACTGCTTCTGCTGCAGTTCGCGCAGCCTACACCCGTAGGTTTAACGAACAACAAGAAGTAGCTGCTCTCATACTGGTGAGCATGACCCCCGAGACCCAAAAGAACTTGGAGGAACTCACAGCTTTTGAGATGCTACGAGAGTTGAAAACTATGTTTCAACAACAGGCAGAACAGGAACTGTTTGAAACAGTCAAAGCATTCCACGCTTGTAAACAGGATGATGGCCAGTCGGTTAGCTCTTACGTCTTGAAGATGAAAGGCTATCTTGACCGTATGGAGCGTCTTAGTTACCCCATGCCACAAGTTCTTGGAGTGAGCTTGATTCTTACCTCACTATCCAAGGACTATGAACAGTTTGTTATGAACTATAACATGCATAGCATGGGGAAGACTATCTCTGAACTGCATGCTATGCTAAAGCTTGCAGAGCAGGGGATGCCCAAGAAAGCTCCTCCTGTTCTAGCAATCAGGGAAGGAAAAATCCAGCAATCCAAACCGCAAGCACTGGGCAAGGGTCGTGGCAAGGGTAAACATGTTTATAAACCCAAACCTAAGATCCCCCCACCTGCTAAGAAGGAGCACCCTGCAAAGGACGCCACCTGCCATCACTGTGGAGTGATAGGCCACTGGAAGAGGAACTGTCCTGCTTACCTGGCAGAGTTGAAGAAGAACAAAGCTACCCCGACTAGCATATAAGGTATCTTCACTATAGAACTCTATGCTTTTCCTAGTAAATCCTGGGTCTATGACACCGGTTGTGGAACTCACATTTGTAATAATGTGCAGGGACTAAGGGGAAGTAGAAAGCTAAACGACGGAGCTTTGGACCTGTACGTAGGCAATGGAATGCGTGCAGCTGTTAAAGCTATAGGGAGCTTTGATCTTATCCTCCCTAATGGATTGATTATTGTTTTAGACAATTGTCATTATGCACCTACTATTACTAGGGGTATTGTTTCGCTTTCTCGTTTGAAGAAAAATGGTTTTATCCATGTTTTTACGGATTATGGTATTTCGGTTTCTAAGGATAATATATTTTATTTTAATGCTATTCCTCGTGATGATATTTTTGATGCTGACTAGCAGAATTTGGGGGATCATGGTGAACCCTCTAACTAGCAAGCATCGAGAAGTTGGAATAAAAGGTTCGATGAGGAAATCAAAACGTATGGTTTCACTCAAAACCTTGATGAGCCATGTGTGTATATGAGAGCTAGTGGGAGCATCGTCGTTTTTCTACTCTTATATGTTGATGACATATTGCTCATGGGGAACAACGTTCCAATGCTACAAGATGTCAAATCCTGGCTTGGAAAATGTTTTGCCATGAAAGATTTAGGCGAAGCGGCGTACATCCTAGGAATCAAGATCTATCGGGATAGATCGAAGCGGTTAATTGGTTTAAGTCAAAGTGCGTACATCGACAAAATTCTAAAATGGTTTAGAATGGATGCTTCCAAACGTGGAAGTCTTCCAATGCAACACAATGTAAACTTGAGTAAGACTCAGGGACCCTCCACACCTGATGAGGTGAAGCGGATGAAGGGAATCCCCTATGCTTCGGCTGTGGGATCCATCATGTATGCAGTGAGGTGCACTAGACCTGATGTAGCGTTCTCTCAGAACCTTACGAGTAGATACCAACAGAATCCAGGAGAGAGTCACTGGACTGCTGTTAAGAACATACTGAAGTATCTTCGAAATACTAGAGATATGTTCCTTGTTTATGGTGGTGATGTAGAAAGAGAGCTCAGTGTTACTTGCTACACTGATGTTGGTTTCGAAACAGATCGAGATGACACTCGATCTCAGACTGGATACGTTTTCGTCATGAACGGAAGCGATGTTGACTGGAAGAGTGCTAAGCAAAGCACTATTGCGATGTCTTCTACAGAAGCTGAATACATAGCTGCTTCCGAAGCTGCAATGGAGGCTGTTTGGATACGGAAATTCATTTCTGGGCTTGGCATTGTCCCCAGTAATGAAAGACCCATGGATATGTACTGCGATAATTCTGGTGCCATTATCATAGCCAACGAACCTGGAGTTCAAAAGGGTGCCAGACACTTCCGCAGGAAGACTCACTACATTCGAGAGGCTATCGAGATGGGTGATATTCGTCTTCTCAAAGTTCACACAGATGACAACTTAGCTGATCCCTTTACGAAACCAATGTCTTGTACCAAACATATCAAGCATGCTAGGAACATTGGACTTCGACCAGCTAGTAGTCTCATGTAGATCTGTTTTTAGTAATTGAATAATTGGAACATTGAACAGTTTTTATTTTCACAATGAATTGATGTACTTGGTATGATCGTTTTCATTTATATCAACTGTGTTCTATATTTGCATGTTTAATCCATGAATGAATTATTTGTTCTAAATTGTCCATTGTCAGTTAATGATACGGGAGTATCATCGAGTTAAGGAAAATGTGAGCGTATTGGTGATATTCATTGGTGAATGAATATTAATGTGATGCCACCAAACTCACATGTTGTTCATTGGTGATGAACATTGGACTGACCCAACCTACGAGAGTTCACTGCATGGATCGGCGTCACCAGTGAATCTCGCAAATGGTTATGTCACTCGTCCTTAGACTTGAGATGCAAACATGTTTTGTATGGGTGGAATGTCGGTCTTTGATATGGTTAAACGTTGTCCTGAATAAGGCTGCTATAAAAATCATCTTCAGGAGTGATGTGAAGCACATGACAGGCACGTGCAGTCAAAAATAGGATTTGTTCCTCTACAAGTAATGGAGTTAGATACTACTTGGCCCCTCGATGAATTGAATAGATGTTTGTACGGCCGTACCCAAATGTAATTAAGATGATGCTTGATTAATTTGGTAATCTAATTCAATAAACAGATCGAGAAACAGAATCGTTGAACAATTAGAATGACATATGATCCATGTCTAGTATTCAACAAGGTATCTGTAACAAAGGGATGACTGATTTAATAAACCATTTAAAATGAGACGTTTAAGAAACTACCCTCATGTGTCTCTAGGGGCATTGGCGTGTTGCTAGACGCTAACCTTTGCTTGTATGATTACTTGTCATTATGACGTGCGCAAGTGGGAGCTATTGGAATATGCTCAAGTCATAATAGATAATTATATGGCTAGATACACGTGGGCCTATAGGGTCACACACAATACACTGAGATACCATTTAATATAATGTAATTATTGTATTTACATTATATAAATAACCTAAGTAACGTGGGGTAATTAGATGGGCACAAATCATTAAGTTTGGCTTAATGGGTTTGTATTGGATTTAAGTTAATAGCAAGCCTATTACGTTTAATTAAATCTTAGGCCCATAAAGATTTAGAAGGGAGAACCTTTAAGAAGCCCAATGAAGCTTTAGGGTTCATTAATATATAGAGATGTTAATGACCTAATTAAGCTTAACCTAATACTCCTTCTTCTCTCCCAAAATCGGCGCCCCTCCCCTAGGCCTCTCTAGGGTTTTTCCGCTTTGATCTTCTAGCTTGTTTCTTGTCTAACCGAAGCTATAAGATCCGTTACTAAGGAGGACTAGCATCCCGTGGTGATCAAGGAGGTGTAGTGTGGACTACTCTAGAGGTATTCTCCATTGAATACTTGGTTTCAAAAGAGCACACAAGTGGATCCGGATTAGTGTACAAATCACGCTACAAAGGTATATCGTTATTTGTATTCTTCGTTTAATCATATTGGCAATACGTTGATCCTGTTTGGTGATTGTTCCGCTGCGTTCTTATATATGTTTATAATTGTGTTTCTTTACATAATCACCAACACATCCTACTATAAATATTCACCCTCACCTCATTTACTTACCATTTTACCTTATCCTATCTTCTTCAACACCAATTTCATCAACACCATTTCCAATCTTGATGACAATACTTTCTCCAGTACTCATATTCACACTCACCAAATATTCCTTCCTTCTCCACTCTTATCGATTTTCCCTCTTCCACTCCTGAAGATTTTCTTATGTCTCTCAACCTTAACCTTCTCTTCCTTTAGCACCACATCCTGGATTTGAAGATCCCTCTCTTCATGACTATGTGTGGAGCTTGAAGATTACTCTTGAGGATTGAAGATACCTTGAAGACCTACACTAGAAGATCACACAATCTTTGAAATAAAAAAATAAAAAAAAATTTATCAAAATTTTCGGCTGCCGATTTTGGAAGCTTTTAGTAAAATAAAAAAAAATATCAAAATTTTCGGCTGCCGACGTCCCTACCCATCGGCTGCCGATTTTAGAAGATTTTAGCAAAAAAAACTTGTAGTCTTATGTTATGGCCGATTTTTCTATGTTTCTTAGTGTTTTTTAAGTCGGCCGCTGAGGGGGAGAATTCATCTGAGGGGGAGCAACATCAACCCACAGTACTCATATTCAGCGTCCAACTCAAAAAAAAATGAATAAATCGGTGGACCGGTCAAGGGGGAGCACATCAGTCCGACAGATCAAACTGAGGGGGAGTAACACAAAGACCGACTGATCTATCTGAGGGGGAGCAAAACAAAGACAAAGGATGATGATGCTGAAGATATGCCAAGAGAAAGAAAGAAGATGCAAGAGATGGGCAGAAGCATCCTGAGCCTGATTCACCTAACCTCAATTCTCCCTCAAAGATTGTCACCATTATGGGTTTGTCTCCTTCCAAAAACCACAGACTCATTTGGGGTAAGTGAATGGCTTGAAGATTTGGAACATCTGGCCTGAAAGATAAAGGTCTTCAACCATCAACAACTGCTGATCAAAATGAAGAATCCTCAAGCCAGACACAAGTTTCAACTTGCCCCTCCAAAGATGCAAGTAATTTTTGTTCTGTTCATATTGTCTATACTTATTTCATTTTTCTTTCATTTGTTTGTACAACTATACCTTTTATTTTATTTTACTTGTAAATGTCGGATACGAAAAAAAATCCAAAAGGAACAAAAAAATGGACTATGTGAAAAGAACCCAAAAAGAGTAAACACAGGTCAAAACGAATTATTCAGTATTTACTCCTTAGATTCTAAGTATGGATGTCATCCTCAAATAGGGGGAGATTGTTGGGTCACTTAAGATTTGAAAATGACCTCAGTCTTTCATTTTTACACAGTTCATACTTAGAATAATTTTTAGGTTTTTTACAAGCAGTTTAATTGTATAAAAATGTTCGGTGAAGTCGAAGATCAACTGAAGAAACAAAGTAGAAGTATATCTTCAAAGCGGATTGAAGATAGACTTCTCAACCAAAGATTAAGCTGCTACTTGAGACATCCTAAGGTCTTAGGCCACTACACTTGAAGAGCAAGGATAATCTTGAAGACATGATCGGCAGGATCTCTTGAAGATGTTGAAGACATGATCAGGATCTCTTGGAGATGTTGAAGACTAGATCGGCAGGATCTCTTGAAGATGTTGAAGACATGATTAGGATCTCTTGGAGATGTTAAAGACTTGATCGGCAGGATCTCTTGAAGATGTTGAAGACATGATCAAGATCTCTTGGAGATGTTGAAGACTTGATCGGCAGGATCTCTTGAAGATGTTGAAGACATGATCGGCAGGATCTCTTGAAGATGTTGAAGACATGATCAGGATCTCTTGGAGATGTTGAAGACATGATCGGCAGAGAATTCCTTAAGAAAGAATTCTTGAAGATATCTTTGAAGAGATCCTAGGCCAACAGTTTACAACAGGTATATTCCACTTTATCTGCAAAATATATTTGGGATATCTTGCAATGACAGTGACATAATCCGAGGATCAGAAAAAGGTTCTTTGGATTTCTTATCTCTTTAAAGAAAGTTCAACTTCAACCTACAGGTCAACGCTTCAAGACAAATGTGCAAAGACAAAAGTACATCCCAGTACTTTTCAGAAGACCTGCTTCCATCCTGCCTTCCAAGCTCTGCTTGACAAGTGTCCATGCATTTAATGCATGAGGCACTATATAAAGAGATCATCTTCAACCTTGCAACCTAACCAGATTACAGACTCTCCAAGCTCTCAAGTTCTGGCATTTCTCTCCTCTCTCAAAAGTTCATTGTTTGTACTAAGTGTTTTACAATTGTTCTTATTCTCTGTGTGTCTATGTGTAAGATTGTTTGAACTGATTTATCTGTTCTGTTTCGCAACAATCAATAGTTTCTGTGTGTAATTCTTATTTGAAGTTTTTCAATAAAAGAATTAAATTAAGTGAAATTTTTTGTGTATTGTATTCAACCCCCTTCTACAATACTTGTTTACCATTGCTAATCCATAGCTGGGACCAACAATATTTATATAATTTGCAGCTGCAGAATCCAGGTACTGTCACCCAGCTAAGGACAGTTCACATGGACGGTTTGAGATGTGCTTCGTGGCCCTTGGACCCGCGGTACGTATTTTAACACGTCATATGTTTACACATTATAAACTATAACATTTACAAAGGGAAACCACCTACGTTTTTGCAGATCCGCACATTTCTGGCAAATCTGCGCCGTGTCCTGGTAATAGACGCTGCCGATTTAAAGGGCCCTTACTTAGGTATGATGTTCCTGGCGGTTTCCATGGACGGGGATAACTCCATCGTTCCAGTAGCTTTCGGAGTAGGCAAGTCCGAAACCGGGGACGAGTGGACTTGGTTTCTGTCCATGTTGAGACAAGCTATCGGAGACCCGCAAGGGTTGGTGTTTATGTCCGACAGGGCTCCTACCAAAAGCGCTGCAATCTATGCCATGTACCCAAACGCCCCTCACGCGTTATGTTGTCGACATTTGGAGATGAACGCCAAAACCCAGGACAAACGTGTTAGACAACCTAAGGGGGGGTAAGGTTGTATTTTAAGACTTTTACTTTCAAAAATTCTTTTATAAATAAATACAGTAAAAATAAAGCAGAGTATAAACAAGTAAATATACAACAATTATATAAACAGATATAATTTAAGTGCACAGCGGAAATGTAAAGAGATAAGGGAAAGAGAATACTTGACAACGAGATTTTTAAAGTGGTTCACCAAACACAAAGTTGGCTAGTCCACCTCGAGAAAATAACACTTCTCGGAGATCCAATACGAAACGTGTTCTTTACGGTAGAAACACAAACCTTAATACAACAAACGCGAAACACTCTTCTTTGAGAGATTAATGTGGATCACTCACTCTAATTCAAACACTTACAAGAGGGTATAAATTTTAATATGAATAATCACTCTTGAATAAGGTTTATCACTTGGATATTTTTAGAGAGTTTGATCACTTGAGTTGTGTTGCTGATTCAACTAATCGAGAGATTTTAATCTGCTATCAACTCAAGATTTCTTGCTCAAAAAAATTAATTTTATCAGTTTAAGTGATTTAGTGTGAGTAAGAAAGCAGCAGAATAATAATCAAATGCTGAGGGAGAATTTATTGCTGAAGTTGGTGTGTTCTTGAATGCTGCTGGAAGCTTGTATTTATACTGGAAGATCAACAGGCTTGAGGCATTCGCGGTATACCGCCAAACCATCGCGGTATACCTGCGTCAGAAAAAGTGTACTGCAAGGAGAAGGTCAACCTGCAAAAATCAACGGCTACAAAGTACCCGCGGTATACCGCGTTGCACATGGCGGTATACCGCCTGACATATTTCCTGACAGACGAAGCTTCATATGCAGAACAGTTGATGGTGAACAGTGACGCGGTATACCGCGTGAACCTTGGCGGTATACCGCCTAAAGATTTGTCCAATGAGAGCATGGCAACGCAGGGTTACTTCGGCTGAAACTCTTTTTGCAGTTTGATGAACAGTAGCAGACAGTATATTAATATATATATATCATGTGATTTAATAAAAAAGAAATATATATATTTGATTCAAATATATTTACGAAATATCCAAGTGATAAAATATTTTAGGGTGTTTATCATTTTAAAATAAAATGACGAAACTCTTCAGACTTGGATTCTTCAGATAAAAAATTATCGAGATCATTTAAATATCTGCACACTCAGATAAAATATTAGATAACAAAAAATGCGGTGTGTTTTGTAATCATCAAAATAAATATGGAGATGTGATTTTATGTGTACCAAAAATATATCACAATATTTAAAGCTGGGTACACTTGCACCAACAATCTCCCCCTTTTTGATGATGACAAACACAACGCTAAACACGAGAGCATACTCGGTTTCTCTCCCCCTTTTGTCGAAGCAAAAAGGGTTTAAGAAAATCGCTTATGCTCCCCCTCAAAAGATGCTCCCCCTCAAAATATGAAATATTTGAGAGTTAGTAATTATCAAGGGTTATACTCAAGCATGCCTAAACCAAGTCTTAATTTAAAGAACGCCTTCTTGTTTAGAGCTTTAGTGAAAATATCGGCCAAATTATCTTCCGAATCAACCTTTTCAAGCACGATTTTGCCTTTTTGAACATTATCTCGTAAAAAGTGATGTCTCAATTCAATATGTTTGGTACGAGAATGTAAAACGGGATTTTTACTTAAGTTTATGGCACTTGAGTTATCACACATAATTGGAATTTTGGTTAGGTGTACCTCAAAATCGGTAAGTGTGTGTTTCATCCAAAGGACTTGAGCACATGCTCTTGCGGCGGCTACATATTCCGCTTCGGTGGTAGACAAAGCTACGGATTGTTGTTTCTTAGAGAACCAAGATACAAGTGAGAGACCTATAAAGGCACATACCCCACTAGTACTTTTTCGGTCAACAATAGATCCACCAAGATCGGAATCGGCGAAACATGTTACTTCTAACTCGGGTTTCTTTGCGTACCATAAGCCAAGATTAGTAGTACCTCGTAAATATCGAAAAATACGCTTGACAGCTTCATAGTGAGATTGTTTAGGTGAAGATTGAAAACGAGCACATAAACATACACTAAACATAATATCAGGTCTACTAGCAGTTAAATATAATAAACTACCAATCATACCACGATAAATCTTTTCATTAAAATCGTTTCCCTCCTCGTCACGAGATAATTGCAAATTTGTGGTCATTGGAGTTTCAACGGGTTTGACATTTTCAAAGTTAAACTTTTTCAACATATCTTTACAATATTTAGATTGACTAATAAAAATACCAGTTTCACATTGTTTTATTTGCAATCCTAAGAAGTATTTTAACTCTCCCATCATGCTCATTTCAAACTCGCTTGTCATTTTCGCAGAAAATTCATTACACAGTTTTTCATTAGTGGAACCAAAAATAATATCATCAACATATACTTGCACAACCACAATATCATTTTGAACATATTTCACAAATAAAGTATTATCAATTTTACCCATAATATAACCACTAACAATTAAAAAAGTTTTTAATCTATCATACCACGCACGCGGAGCCTGCTTTAAACCATAAAGCGCCTTTTTCAATTTATAAACATGTGTCGGGTTTTCAAAACTTTCAAAACCGGGAGGTTGAGAAACGTATACCTCCTCATTTATAATACCATTTAAGAAAGCACTTTTAACATCCATTTGAAATAATTTAAAATCTTTAGCATTTGCAAAAGCGAGAAGCATTCGAATAGACTCCAACCTTGCAACCGGTGCAAAGGTTTCGTCATAATCTATACCTTCTTGTTGACTATACCCCTTGGCAACTAAACGTGCCTTGTTTCGTGTGACTCCACCGTTTTCGTCTACCTTGTTTCGGAAGACCCATCTTGTGCCAATAATGGTTTGACTACTAGGGCTAGGCACTAAGTCCCACACATCATTCCTAGTAAATTGGTTTAACTCATCTTGCATGGCCAATATCCAATCCTCATCACCTAAAGCTTCATCTATGGTTTTAGGTTCTATGGTTGAGATAAAGGCATGGAAAGCACAATGGGTAAGGATTTGTGATCTAGTTGTCCTTTGGTTTAGGTCACCTATAATTTGATCTACGGGATGGCCTCGAGCGGTTCTAAGGTTAGGATCATCTATACCTTGTGGAATAAAGCATGGAGGGGCATCACTAGATTCAATATTATTTGTGGAAGGTTGGGTACCTAGATCCAAGGTACTAAGTTGTTGGGCTAAGACATCTCCTTCACGGAAATTATCATTTGCTAAGGATGCACTCGGTTTGGGAGGACTTTCGTCAAAACTAACATTAAGGGATTCTTCCACTACCATGGTTTCCTTATTTAGGATTCTATAGGCTTTGCTATTCCAAGAGTAACCTAGGAAAACTCCCTCATAGGCTTTGGGGTCAAATTTGGTTAGGTAGGATTTGGTGTTTAAAATGAAACATTTACAACCAAAAACTTTTAGGTGAGCTAGGGAAGGTTTTCTACCTCGGTAAAGTTCATAGGGTGTCTTATTTAGGATACCTCTAATTAGGACACGGTTAAGCACATAGGTCGCGGTAGCAACGGCATCACACCAAAACTTTTGGGGAACTTGATGTTCGTTTAGCATAGTTCTACTCATTTCTTGCAACGTTCGATTTTTCCTTTCAACAACCCCGTTTGACTGAGGAGTTCGAGGAGCCGAAAAGTTATGAGTTATACCATGTTTATCACAAAAGGCACCAAATTGTACATCATTATCGAATTCTCGTCCATGGTCCGTACGTATGGAAACAATCGTACAACCTTGTTGGTTTTGAATTCTTTTTCCCAAAATTTTAAACTTTTCAAAAGCCTCATTTTTATGTCTCAAAAATAAAGTCCAAGTATAACGGGAATAATCATCCACAATAACCAAAGTATAAAAATTTCCTCCAAAACTTTGAACAGCCATCGGGCCAAAAAGATCCATATGTAAAAGTTCTAAAACTCTTTGAGTAGAAATAACATTTTTTGATTTATGAGAAACGTGATGTTGTTTGCCGACACGACAAGCATCACAAAAATGATTATCAAACTTTAATTTTGGCAGGTCACTCACAAGCTCCTTATTTTTTAAGTTTTGCATTAATCTTAGATTAGCGTGACCTAAACGCCTATGCCATAAAGTAGAAACATCATTAATAGAAGATAAGCATATATTATCAGATACAACAGTTTTACAAATATATAAATTTCCTTTTACAAAACCATTTAAAAGAACTTTGCCATTTTTTATGATTTTACAAGAATCTTCTTCGAAGACAACAGTTGTATTATTTTTACACAATTGACGAACACTTAACAAATTAAAATGTAAATTATCAACATGATTAACATTAAGAAATTGAACATTATTGCAAGAGACTGTACCTCTACCAATTATATTTCCTTTGGAGTTTCCTCCAAAAATTACCTGTCCACCATCACATGACTTATATGATGAAAAGAGATTATTGTTTCCGGTCATGTGACGTGTGCAACCACTATCGAGTATCCAGTCCATATCAAGGTCAATCTACAATAATGAAGATGTAACTTTTATGGTCCCCATTTCTCGTGGGTCCTTGACAATTAGTTTCAAAAGTCAACCAATATGCATATATATTAAGTCAAACAGAATATATATATATATAATATATTACACAATATATAATACATCAAACCATATTAATATATATATATAACACATTAAACAAACAAAGTATATATATATATAAGAATTAAAAGAATTAAATAAAATGTATATATATATGTGCAGTACGTATGTATATATATATATGAATAGTATAAAAAGTACAAACAACAATATTTTACTTATATATAATATATAACACATATACAAAACACATTTAAAACCATAAACGCATACCACCGGGATTATCATTACTAAACATTCCTTTTGGAATCCATTTATTTACCATTTTAATTTTGCGATTATATTTATCATACACATAAAAACAAGCATTTACATTCGCATTATTATTAGGTTTAGAATATTTATCATGGTACATGCGAGCATACGGTTTTCTCGTATTATAATTTACATTATTTATTTTACGCACATACGGAGGTTTTTGCACATATTGATTTCTTGTATTTACTTTAGGTGATTCATAAAATCTTTTGATGGGTATACATGAACATTTATCAACACAAGTATTGGAACCAATGCCTTTTCTACATTTTATACGGTTAGGCATATTAAGCATGTTAAGAACCTTTTTATTACTACTTTCAAAGGCTTTAGCTAGCATGTTATCTTTTTCATATGAAGCACATTTAGCCTTTAAGCATGTAATCTCATTCTCAAGAATATCACATTTTGTACAAATAATATTTTCATGTGATTTTTTATTTAAGCATGCAATTTCTTTATTTAAAGCATCACAAGATTTACAAAAATCTTTTTCTCCTAATTTAGTTTCTAATTTAGCAATTATATCCATATCATTTTCAGATTTTTGTTTAACATTTTTTATTTCCTTTTTACATGCATTTACAGTTTCTTTTAACATAGCATTCTCATCTTGGTAACGATTTGCAAGAGCGGCCATTTTATGAAAAGATTCATACAGTTCTTCAAGATTATTTTCATTATCACTTTCATAATCACTATCGTAATCCGAGTAAGAAGATTTTACCTCGTCGTCGCTATCGGCCATAAGACAAATGGCTTGATAGTCATCTTCTTCTTCACTCTCGCTCCACGCGCCTCCAATGAAGGCTTTCTCCTTCTTCTTTTGGAATTTGTTCTTTTTCGGACATTCATTGGCGTAGTGGTCTTTGTCACCACATGAGTAGCAAAAGCCTCTCTTTGGCTTAGCTTTATCGTCTTCACTCGAGTCGCCATTTTTCTTAACTTTTTCGTCTCGTTTATGGAACTTACGACTTCGATTATCACCACCACGACGGTAGTTACCGTTTCTTTGAAATCTGCCATTGTTAGAAAATTTATTATTATTATTAAGAAATTTGGAAAAGTTTCTTACCAACATGGCGACTTCATCGAGAGTTTCGGATGGATCTTTCGAGGAGCTAGCTTTCTCCTTTTTCTTCTCATCTTTTGGTGTTGAGACATTGAGAGCGATTGATTTCTTTTTAACTTGCTCCCGATCTTTGTTTCTTTTAAGTGCAATTTCATGCACTTTAAGATTACCGATCAAGTCATCTATCTTCATTATGGAAAGGTCACGGGAGTCTTCTAAAGATGTTATCTTTTGCATCCACTCCGAAGGAAGAGCTCGTAGGATTTTCCTTATATAGTCCTCGTTAGGATAAGTGCGATCCAAACCTTTCAAAGTAGTCACAATAAGGTTAAATCTTTTAAACATTGAGTCAATTGACTCATCTTGTTTCATTTCGAATAGTTCATAATCGTGAACTAAAATATTTACTTTACTAGATTTAACCTCCGTGTTTCCACGATGAGTATTATTTAAACTTTCCCATATTTGATTTGCAGTTTTATATGTATATACTCTTTCGATTTCGTCAGTTGTTAAAGCAGCATATAATATATTCTTAGCTTCAAAGTTTAAACAAAAATGGGCTTCATCAGAAGTAGTCCAGTCATCTAGGGGTTTATCAATATAAACATCATCTTTCACAATGGTGGGTTTAAAATTCCCTTTTTCTATGATGTTCCAAATCTTTTGATTTTTGCCACGCACGTGACATTCAAATAGCTCGGCCCAAATGCCAAACTTTTCAGTATCTATCAAAGGAGGTTTTGAAAACACGATATTAGTTTGTTGAGCCATTTAGAAGAGTAAGAGAAAAAAAAATATGCAGAATATTTTTGAAAGACCTGCTCTGATACCAAATGTTAGACAACCTAAGGGGGGGTAAGGTTGTATTTTAAGACTTTTACTTTCAAAAATTCTTTTATAAATAAATACAGTAAAAATAAAGCAGAGTATAAACAAGTAAATATACAACAATTATATAAACAGATATAATTTAAGTGCACAGCGGAAATGTAAAGAGATAAGGGAAAGAGAATACTTGACAACGAGATTTTTAAAGTGGTTCACCAAACACAAAGTTGGCTAGTCCACCTCGAGAAAATAACACTTCTCGGAGATCCAATACGAAACGTGTTCTTTACGGTAGAAACACAAACCTTAATACAACAAACGCGAAACACTCTTCTTTGAGAGATTAATGTGGATCACTCACTCTAATTCAAACACTTACAAGAGGGTATAAATTTTAATATGAATAATCACTCTTGAATAAGGTTTATCACTTGGATATTTTTAGAGAGTTTGATCACTTGAGTTGTGTTGCTGATTCAACTAATCGAGAGATTTTAATCTGCTATCAACTCAAGATTTCTTGCTCAAAAAAATTAATTTTATCAGTTTAAGTGATTTAGTGTGAGTAAGAAAGCAGCAGAATAATAATCAAATGCTGAGGGAGAATTTATTGCTGAAGTTGGTGTGTTCTTGAATGCTGCTGGAAGCTTGTATTTATACTGGAAGATCAACAGGCTTGAGGCATTCGCGGTATACCGCCAAACCATCGCGGTATACCTGCGTCAGAAAAAGTGTACTGCAAGGAGAAGGTCAACCTGCAAAAATCAACGGCTACAAAGTACCCGCGGTATACCGCGTTGCACATGGCGGTATACCGCCTGACATATTTCCTGACAGACGAAGCTTCATATGCAGAACAGTTGATGGTGAACAGTGACGCGGTATACCGCGTGAACCTTGGCGGTATACCGCCTAAAGATTTGTCCAATGAGAGCATGGCAACGCAGGGTTACTTCGGCTGAAACTCTTTTTGCAGTTTGATGAACAGTAGCAGACAGTATATTAATATATATATATCATGTGATTTAATAAAAAAGAAATATATATATTTGATTCAAATATATTTACGAAATATCCAAGTGATAAAATATTTTAGGGTGTTTATCATTTTAAAATAAAATGACGAAACTCTTCAGACTTGGATTCTTCAGATAAAAAATTATCGAGATCATTTAAATATCTGCACACTCAGATAAAATATTAGATAACAAAAAATGCGGTGTGTTTTGTAATCATCAAAATAAATATGGAGATGTGATTTTATGTGTACCAAAAATATATCACAATATTTAAAGCTGGGTACACTTGCACCAACAAAACGTATTACCATCTACAAGGATGTCTACTGGGCGGCATGCAGAGCATATACGGATCGGGAGTTTAACCGGTACATGAATCTTCTACGAGTTAGTGCCCACAAAATAGCCAAAGTCATGGACGATGTTGGACCGGAGAGGTGGTCCGCGGCCCATTTTCCTGCACAACGGTATGACATTCTGACCTCCAATAGTGCAGAGTCGGTGAATGCACTCTCCCGTTTTGCGCGTAGATGTCCGATTGTTAATCTTATGGACTACTTTCGGACCTTTCAACAAGAGTGGTACCAACTTCGACGCCGAAAAGGAGCTGAGCTGCAAAATAGTCTCACACCAGCGGCAGAGGAGATAGTTCTCTTCAGGGCGCGTCACGCGTCGACATGGAGGGTAAGCGAAATCGGGTATGGGAGGTACCAGGTTCGGGATAACCAACTTGATGCGACTGTCCATATGACCGACCATGTTTGTTCATGTTTCCAATGGCAAAAATCTGGGTTACCGTGCGGCCATGCCATCGCTGCGGCAAGACATATGGGTCGTAGAGATTGCAGTGACTTGGCTGTAACTTTCTTCACGTCCGAAACTTACCGGAGAACATACGCAGAGGTAATAAATCCAATTGGACCCCCTGAAGCATGGGTGTATCCACCCGACCCCCCTTCCGCCATGCTATCCACCATTAAACGATAAGAACAGAGCCGGGAGACAGAGAAAGAACAACCGACGTCCATCACGTGGTGAAGGTTCAATACAACGAAAATGTACTCGGTGCCAAGCAGTAGGACATACCCGTGGAGAGTGTCCGAATCCCGGCCCTTCAACCGTGCCGAGTAGACGTTCAGTCAGCCAAGTAAGTAACACGCAGGGCCCATCATATGATACCGTTGATCTGAACGTTGCTTTCCCTTGATTGGGACGATAAATATTGTATGTTTAGTGCGCTTGTTTATATATAACATGATTTTATCTACTTTATCGGCCCGTTGTAATTTATCAAACATAATTTATGTACGTTGATCTGAACATTGATTTCCCTTGATTGGGACCAATTATCTTTTGAAAGGTACTTGAAACAGAACATGGGATGATGATCATAATGGTAGTAGTCTAAATGGAGAGAATAGTAATGGTTATATAGAGACGATTATAATGATATATATTAAAATATATAAATAAAAAAACATTCAATATTGGGCTCATTTCGAACGTATCGAAGAGACGATTATAATTGTGTAACTTGTTAAAATTAAAACGTATTTTTTTAATGTACTTTAGTTAATAAACGATTATATGTGTTAAATGTAAAATTAAAATTATGAAAGTAAAAGGTATAAAGTAAAGTAAGTAAATAAGTATAGGGGTTGAAAGTGTAAATTGCAAATCAAAACAATCAAAATCATTCAATAGCGGGAGAAGATTTTTCAAAAGTGGTCCCTATCCACATTTGCCTATAAATAACCCACACTAGATTAGTCATAAAACACATATACGAGAACATATTATTCGTTAACGTATTCTTACATGGCATCCCCAAACCTTCATGTTTGGTGCTTTAGGCGTTTATCTGAATCGCTTTCAGACACTAGCAAAGAGTTATATGGTTAGTGTGCATGTTTCATTGAGTTTTGCTTGTTACTACCGTTGTTCTACGAACTAATTATATTAATTAATGTTCATCAACAGATGCATATACACAGTTGTTCACCATGAAAGTCCACCATGGTGGGTACTTCACGGAACCACCCAAAAGACATTATTTCCGTGGTCTAGAAATTTATGTTGACATGTTAGATGTGGAGGATCTTTCTATGCAACTGCTTGAACAGATCATGAAAGAGCTGGACTATGAAGAACCAAAATATAATAGGTTGTATTTTAAGAGGCCGAATGCAGACTTCTTGACTGGACTGGTAGAATTGAGTACCGACGAAGATGTAGCCAACATACGCCAGTATGTTGACGGCCATACTGTGATTGAAGTGTACATCGAGAAAGTGGAGCTTAACACTTTGAGACTCGTCTCGCCAGAGCATGTAAGAAGTCGACCCGGATTGTCAAAAACCAAACCATCGTCTAGCCGTAGCCTCAAATTTGGATAATTTTGTACTGTATTGATTAGTATGTGTTTGTTATGAAATAATCTTGTATAACATCTATGAGTTGTATTTTTAATATGAACCACTTTTTAGACAAATTTCAAACTACTTAAACACTACTTTTCAGACAAATTAAAGACCTTTATTCATGACAAATTAAACAACAACATACAAACAGGAAAGGAACGAAACAACAATGTCGAACTGGAAAAGTACAAAACTACAACACATAAACAACAAAGTACTAAAGCAACACCCGTACCACCACCTACTCAAAAATTGCTTTAGTTTGATCAATCCAACTTTGCTTCTCGCTTACCTTCGCTTGAAGAATTGCGAAGTCTTGCGTAATGTGGTGAATTTCTTCTTTTTCTCGACGAATACGAGCCTCCCTATCTTTTATATCCCCTTTCATCCTTTTGATCTCCTTTTCTTCCACTTCGATCCTTGTCAAGTGGACATTCTTCCTGGCGATCATCTGTTTCCACTCTTCTGTCAGTTGGTCTATCTCCTTTTCCTTTTTTGCTATCGCCTTCTGGAGTTTAGGTGGCATTGTTTCAGGTGTAGACGATGGGTTAGATGACGATGCCATTTGTTTACTGAAGAAAGAAAGCAAGAAAGAAAGAAAGAAGGATGGAATGAGTGTGAATTATGGATTGCATATTACTGATATTTATGGATGAAATCTTAAACATGCCAGTGAATTTCAACCACAAATTGCTCTTCAAAGTACAATAATTGTGGAAAAAAACAGTAAAAGCATGCAAAGATTCGTGCAAAAAAGGACAAAAAATGTAATTTTTTTTGCCCATCGCGGACAACCACCGCGGGCAGGGACCAAAAGTGTCACCGCGGGCATAGTTGGGGGGCTCCGCGGGACACTTTGGCCCAACAGGTGTGCCATGTAGGCCCTAGCCTGCAATCGCGGGGCCCACCGCGGAAACTTTGGGTATTTTGGTAAACTCAGCGAGAAAATGGGTATTTTGGTAAGTCAAAGTCAAACTTTGGGTATTTTAATTAATTTCCCTAAAAAATACACTATAAACACAAAACATCCCTATTATTTATTAAACAATACATAAATACAAATTCCAAACTCATAACCTCAATATATATAAACTTTCCAACCCACTTAAATTATCAAACTTATTCATGCTATAATACAATATCTTTATCGATTCATGGTCGTTTGGAATATCATTATGTGTAAACCGTCCCGAAAATCTATGGTTACTTAAGAAAATCCTTGTAACGAACGTTTGATAAAAGAATAAATGATATAGACTTTTACAAGTGCATGGTTTTTTTATTAAAATGTTTAGAAAAAGTTCAAGAAGATATTTGGTTGCTTATAATTCATGGAGTGGTTTTTCGTAGATGGGGAGCCCCTGGTACTGCCGGAACGGGAGGAATTGGAAGTCCGGAAGCCCTCGACACGGCCAGAACGGGTGGAATTGGTGGAAGTCCGGGTATGGCCGAAGCGGACAGAATTGGAAGTCCGGGAGCCCTCGACACGGCCGGAACGGGTGGAATTGGTGGAAGTCCAGGAAGTCCAAGAAGTCCAAGAAGTCCGGGTATGGTCGAAGCCGGCAGAATTGGAAGTCCGGGAGCCCCTGGCACGACCGGATATACGGCCGGAATTGGAAGTCCGGGAGCCCTCGACACGGCCAGAACGGGTGGAATTGGTGGAAGTCCGGGAAGTCCAGGAAGTCCGGGTATGGCTGAAGCGGGCAGAATTGGAAGTTCGGGAGCCCCCGACACTGCTGGAATTGGAAGTCTGGGAGCCCTCGACACGGCCAGAACGGGTGGAATTGGTGGAAGTCCGGGTATGGCCGAAGCGGACATAATTGGAAGTCCGGGGGCCCTCGACACGGCAGGAACGGGTGGAATTGGTGGAAGTCCGGGAAGTCCAGGAAGTCCGGGTATGGCTGAAGCGGGCAGAATTGGAAGTTCGGGAGCCCCCGACACGGCCGGAATTGGAAGTCTGGGAGCCCTCGACACGGCCAGAACGGGTGGAATTGGTGGAAGTTCGGGAAGTCCAGGAAGTCCGGGTATGGCCGAAGCGGGTAGAATTGGAAGTCCGATAGCCCCTGGCACGACCGAAATTACGGCCGGAATTGGAAGTCCGGGAGCCCTCGACACGGCAGGAACGGGTGGAATTGGTGGAAGTCCGACACCGGAAGAGGTGGTAGAATCTCTTCACCGATTTGCGACAAGAGCGGCATTGCCGGATCAGGAAGCGCCGGTGGAAATCCTTTTCCGACGAAATTCTTCTGACTACACAATTCCGGCTTGAACGTAAAGAACCCAGCTGAGAAAACGTGAGTCCCTCCGGCCTTCTTGGACTTGAAACGAATCTCCGACGAAGTGACGGTGGCCGCCACCGCACAGTACGGCTCGCTGCTACTAACCAATTTAACCAAACAAGTCTTGATTTTATCCACATGTTTACCGACGGAAACTGGTAGTTTGGCTTCAAACTCACCTTTCTCATTCGTCTTCACTTCTTCCCAGAAACTTTTCAACCCATCGCCGCTGCATTCCACCGCCACCGTCGCCCCTAAGGAAACAATCAAACACCCATTAATGAAAGAAGATAACCCACGTAACAACAAAACAAACTTTTTGTAGTGAATTTGTTGCGGGTCTTTATGTATAAAAAAAATACCCGTCACCAAAAATAACCATATATATACATGTATATATATCTACGACGATGATGAAATGATAACCACAAATATGTTACAAATCCGTGAGAACCGATATAAAAATATTTTTTTACATGATATTTTTTAATCAAAACCTATGATTTAAGATATTGTTTCACATATGTTTGTGTTCACTTTGTGAAAAGATTATACGTGAAAAACAAAAGTTGGTTCACCTAGTAAGACAAAAAATACATGTAAAAATATTCATGTGGTGAAACAAATACATGTGAAACAATTATATTTGAAACAAAAATATGTGAAACAAGATCTTAAATCCTAGCATTTGATGAAAATATATCATGTTAAAAAAATTATATCGGTTCTCACATATTTGTAATATATTTGTGGTTCTCATTTGATTTAATTAGTGACAAATTTGTGATGGATTTAAATGGATGTCGACTTTTGTTTTTGTTTTGGGTGATCCACCGGATATCCGACGAAAATTTGATCGGTGAAACTGGATTTTTTATAGTGACATAGGATAAGGTCAACCGAAAGAACCTGAAATGAAGTGGGTGGATTTGGAGACTTCTTGCCGGAAGCAGGTGTCACAGTAGACGGTTCCGACAACATGGCGGTGGAGTGATGGTGATTCCGGTGTCTGCCACCGGAGATGCTATTGAAGGAGAAGCATAGGAGGAGGATGAACATGAATGAAAGCCATGAACGATGCATTGTGGAAATTATGGGAATTTGAGGTGGGTCTATGTATGATATATTAATTTCAGCTTATGGTTTATTTTTATAAGAGAAATTCAGGAGGGTATGGTCAAAAACCTTTTGTATCTTTCCTTTAAGACTATGTTTAATGACAATCTCAACAAATTGTGAATAAGACAAAATTGAGTTTAAAAAGAAAAAGAAAAAAACAATTTTAACCCTCAATCTCAAGAACCAAGATTGGTATGGATTGTTGTTTTATTTTTAAAAGAAATTGACACATGTCATGATTTTATTGGTTGGTTTAGATTTTTATTAAATAAAACTTATTTAATTAGAAAATTGACTTTAACAAATAAATTAAAAATTAAAAAATATACCAAAACTCATGGTTTTTAATTCCCTACAGATAGAGACCAATGTTGACATATTTTCACCACACCAATTTTATGCATAAAAAATATTGTATAAAAAATATACCAAAATTATATGTATAAAAAATAAAATATATAATTTTTGTAAAATAATATTGTAGATTAGATTGGATTGTAGGGGATTGTGGTTGGAGTATGAAAATTTTGAGATTGGATTGAAGTTGGATATTATGTAGGTGGATGAGAGAGAAAGTAATATTTTAATTGAGATTGCCATTAAACATATTCTAAAATACTTCTTACAAATATAGGTATAAGACTACAAAACAAGCATTATTAAAATAGAATAAAATTGGTTTTTGTTTGCTATTCATATTGTAATCTTGTTTGTTAAAATAGAGATTAATGGAAAAATCTCTAAATACATAGAACTCTCATTAACTCTCTAAATAGGAGAGAAATAATTATTTTATTTAATCCGATCACTAACATAAATCTTTTATCATTTTATATTAACTTTTTTTATAAATTGTATTACGAATATAAATTAAAGAATATTATATAATATAATTTGTGTTAAAATCTCTAAACAACAAATCTGTTGGTGATAAATATTACTTTTTTTAGAGATTTTAACATTTATTCTCTATTTTAAAAAAATTAGAAAAAACCTGTTGGTGATCCTCTTAAGGTCCTTGGGAGTTGGGATTAAACAACATTTTTTCTGTTGCAAAATCCGAGGGGGTTTTAATGCATTATCTCAACTTATTTTTTGCAATTAGGACTATTTTTTTAATTATGAAAATTGTATAAAACCAAAAATAACCTTAAAATCAACTAAAAATCAACCAGGTCTTTTGAAATCAAGCAAAAAGAATAACTCTTAGAATCAACTAAAAAAACTTAAAATTTCCTCGAAACGATAAAATTTGGTTAAAAACATATCGGGCAACTTTGAGGGCATTGGATCCATTTTAAAAGTGCATCCGTTGGGCTAAAAATCCTAGGTCCGCCACCAGTGCCACTATCACCATTGTTGCTATAGTCACCTTCACCTTCACACCCACCACCACCATGGCGGTCACCATTGCCACTACCATCGCCACCACTGTCGCCCCCACCCACAACCACTATTATATTCAACGAAATAGACAAATTCAGATTCTTTGGACATATCTTATTTTGGTTTCTTTCAACCAAATACATAGTCAAACATAATTATATTTCAATTCAGATAAGTTCTAATTTCAACAAATTTTATTTTGTAAATCATACGTCGCCTAAATTTTCAATTTTGTTTTGAAATTTACCAAAAAGTAAAGCCACAATTCTTCAGTGTGATGAGCTCTAGCGAACAAATCTTATGTCTTTTTTATCTCCATTGAACGAAATTGAGTGTATGACAAATAACCAACCAATCTATATCTGTAATTGATATGTTAAAAATAAAATATAACATTTTTTACTTAGAAATTACAAAATAAATAATCATATTACTTTTGGTGTCATAGTAGGCTGGAAATGTGGGTAGAGAGGCAAAGGGGGACAAATGGGACCCAAATGGTTCATGGGTGTGGTTTGTTGGCCTCAAAATCCATAGGGTGTCAGGCTAAGGTTGCGACCATGGCTCATGGCTATCCTTTGCAAACTCTCATGAAATCGAACCATTCCCACACCTTCCATCTTGACACGTGTCAATTGTTTGTGGATAGACACAACAAAACTTAGGGCATGTTTGTTAGCAGCTTAATGAGCTTAATGAGACACATAGCTTATCCAGTCAGCTATACATGACTGTTTGATATTGGCTTAATGATATTGAAAGTGACTTATTTATTAAGCTTTTAGGAGGGAGTTTTATGCAGAAAACCAAGTTTTGTTCAAACCAGTCTCTCCCAATCTAAAAACATGGTCCTTCCATCTATGAAAACACCCTCCCAAACAAAAAATTTACAATCTATACAGACAGATTAATCCACATAGACAACTTTATTCATACATGACTTAATGGAAAACCAACCAAACAACCCCTTAATTGTCAAGTGCATGGTTTTTTTAATAATCTCGGATATCCATACCCGGTTGGTGTGTATATCGACAAATTTTATATGATATTGTGAAGATAACAGCTCAAAAAATCATAATAATTGATATAAAATATGCATGGTAATGCACACTATGAGAATTGACTTGCATTAAATAACATAAAAGGAGGAGAATTTTGAAATGGTGACATGACAAACACTTGAAATTTGGGTTCTAAACAAATCGAATGAAGACTTGTTTATGTTTGGTTTGTTTAACTTAACCGAATAAACGAACGAACACGAACAGTAAACGAACATTTTGTGCGTGTTCATGTTCGTTAAGAAACTTTGTTTGTCCGTGTTTGTTTATATCCGTTCATTAAGAGCTAAACAAACGTAGACGAACAAACTTAAATGAACCTAAACGAACGTACACGAACAAATTTAAATGAACATAAAAGAATGAACCCAAATGAACAAAAAACAACCATCGTACTCATCATGTCGTTCGTAAAAAATATCTCAACAAAATAAAATCCCGGTTGACTTAGGAGGAAAATGAATTCTAAAAGATCAATTTACTTGATGATTTTACATATTAATTTTATATAAATATGTTTTTATATATAAACAGACGTAAACATAAACAAACGTAAACGGACATAAACGAACGAACATTAACGAACATAAATGAGTGAACGTTCATGGACATAAATAAACGAACGAGGCCATTGTTCATGTTCGTTCATTTAACTAAACGAACACAAAAATGTGTGTGTTCATTCATTTATTATATTAAACAAACATAAACGAATTTCCCGCCGAACGGTTCACTGAACGTTCGGTTCGCTTACAACCCTAATTGAAATGGGGCAATAAAAAAATGATTTGGTTCGTTATAGGCTTATAGCATGTCAGTTTTGCTAGGGGTGAACATGGTACGGCACCATGTTTTTTTCCATATACCATGTACCAACCAATTATAATTGGTACACAAAATCTTATATCATGTACCAACCAATTATACTTGGTACCAACTAGATTGGTGCCAACTTTTTTCGGTTGGTACATGTTGGTACGGTTTTAATTTGTACCAACATCTCAAAAATTGAAT
Source organism: Saussurea involucrata (assembly GCA_033807775.1). Taxonomy (NCBI): domain Eukaryota; kingdom Viridiplantae; phylum Streptophyta; class Magnoliopsida; order Asterales; family Asteraceae; genus Saussurea; species Saussurea involucrata. The sequence goes on from CM066316.1 coordinate 88,129,263, forward strand.
TATGAATTAATTAGATTGATATCTTTACCAACTAGATCTAGATGCACTAAACATGTCGAGCATTAATAATTGTTGATATGCGTTGTACCATTCAAATAATCTTCATATAACACAAATATTCACTAATAGTTTAATACAAACGACAATTAAGGAGCAAGAATGGACCATGAAGAGTGGAGACGTAGGCGAGTTATCAAAGTTATTAAGGATAAGCGAATGAATTCAATCAAGTTCTATATATCAATTTGTATTACAATTTAACAAAACGTAAAACAAGGTAATTTAAAAATTTATAAATCAAAATATGTTGTATTATTGTTAAACTTTAATTAATAAATATTTAGAAAAATAAGTCGATACAGTACGGTATTACCGTGGTACACGACTTCTAATACCACGTACCAACCAAGTTTAAATAGTTGGTACGGTATACCAATCAATTAGGTTGGTACTAACTAAATTGGTACCATTTAAATTGGTACGGAAATTGGTTGGTTTATCTCGGTACAAAATTGACACCCCTAGGTTTTGCTACTTGTGTATGTACTTTGAGCATGAATATAATACACGAAAAGGCGACAATTTTTAAGGTATTTTGATGATCTGTTATGACCCAATTGATTTGAGAAGTCATTACATACTAGTCATAATCTACAAGATTACTTTTTATAGATGTAACCACAGCCGCAAGGACTTTATGTAATTTTCCTTGATTTGTATCGATTTTTGTTAATTAATTTGCAGTAAAAAGTTGGTTGTTATAATCATGTAAGTGTAAGGATCAATCAAAGATAGAAAGTATTTCACACAGAGAGAAATGAGAACTCTATTATCTCCCAATTAGGCAAAAGGTTGTAAAACAAGAAGTTCTAAGGGTATTTATACCCAAGACACAAAGTGAAAGTCAAACTAATAACTAGCTACATGCTTAAATAAATAAGACATTGATTACAATATAATTTGCATTAACAATCTCCCCCTTTGTAATCAATGGCGCTCAAAAAGAGTTCGTTGGCGGTTCTTGCCGATCAAAATCTCTAAGCGTCTTAGTGTTCTTCTGAATTCCAATCTTTCATCAATTGTAGCAATCACCCTACGCAGGAGTCTAATCTCTGGAGTCTCTAGCTGAAATCTTTGTCTTGTCTCTAAGAAAATCTTCAGAGCAATATTCAACTTGTTCATCACTTGAAGTCTTATCACCTTCAATGTACCATCTGAATATTTCCCAACTTCATCAAATCTTAGAAATAAGCGTTCTCTCAACTGATTTTGATACACAATACCATATGGATCTTCAAGAATAGTGAAGAGCGGATAATCGTTGATGTTAGGTAGATTTCGATCCGGACGAGTAACATTTACAACAGGTTGATGACTTTCAATTGCGAGCTGGAAATCAAAGCATCTATAAAAACGTACTTGTCGCCGAATAAATCTTCTGATAGCTTCCATCGCCCTGAGAACATCATCCGGTCGAACAGTCATCTCCCGAAATTGTTGGTATATTACCTCAATATCGTCTATCGAAAGATCACTGAAATCCGCTTCTGAGAACTCATATTTGTTGCAGTCGCGTCGTTCTACATAGAAGTACGGATACCAAATCCTAACAAAAGTACGCATCTCCACTTTCAAGATTCTAACAATACCATGTTTTGAATAGGAGAAGAACTTACCACGTCGATTGCATTTGATGAACATGAAGTACTCATATTGAAACCAATCTTTTTCTTTTTCGACTCCCAGAATAGCAAAGATATTCACTCTTCTCCTTTTCCTGACAAAGAAGTTTCGTTCAGAATCTTCAAGAAAAGCAGATCTCATTCTGGTAATCCGGTGTCTTTCTTCAAGCAGTTGAAGACGTTGCGGTCTGTTTAGCCCGGGACCTGGTCGAAGAATGCTAGGAGGAAAACCAGTAAAATCAGGAGTCTCCTGGTTAGCTCTAGACGACTCACCCTGTTCAAACTTACTTTGAGGAGTTGTGGCGATCGGAGCTTGGGTAGATTGAACAACTGGAGGAACTTGTTGCTCTGGAATTTCAGAAAAAGAACTATCTGGAATGGATGACTCAGGAACTGGAGATCGAGGTTTAGTAGTGACGGGAAGATCTCCGTATAACATGTCAACTTCCTCTAAGTCTTTCTCATCAAATTCTATTTCAAGTTCTGAATCTGAAATGACAATAATATCATCTTGGTCTTCTTCTTTTATCTTCCAGACTTTGTCAAACTTCATCTGTTCGTCATCTTCAGAATCAATCTCTATAAAGTTGGCAAAGTAGTTTCTCATGTCTTCGTACGCTTTAGACTCATGCACGTTAGAAGATTCTGGAACTTCCATGGAGATCGGTGCAGATTCTGGATTCACATACACTACTAGCTGAAGGTTGTTGACGTTCTCCGACTCTACATAGTTTATCTCTGACGCCATAGCCGAAAGATCAACTTCATCAATTAGCTCATCTATTATCAACTCAGGATGTGCTTCTTTCAATCTTTCAACTTCAGCATTAGCAACAGAATCCATCACTGAGTCAATAAGCAAATCTATCATATCTCCAACCACAGAAGTAACCTCTTCATTTCTTACTTCTTGATGACTCTCATCCATCACTGTGACTTCATCAGCAGTTTCGGTTCTTTCGGTCTGTATAAATTCCTCAACTCTTCGTCTCTTAGAATTCTCCCCCTCATGGCCTTGATGATCGGGATCATCTTGGTCATGTCTTCGCTTGAGAGACGAGGATGCCGCAGTCTGACAGGTCTCTTCGTGTTTAGCTACACGATCAGATAGAGTCGATAACGCTTCTGTCATCAAAGAAATTCCCTTTTCGATGCTAGAAAGACTGTTCTGAATAGTATTCGTGAAGATATGAAATTCAGCTGTAAGAGAGTTAACTTTATTTTCAAGTCTAGAAGTGCTTGCTTCAGAAGGATGTGGAACCGGAGGCGGTGTCGGATGAGGCTGAAAATTTCTCAACAGAGACATAAGATCTAAATCCTGTTGCTCTGGTGGAGAAATAGATAATAATCTGGCATAAAACGCATCAGAAAGCTCTGTAAGAGAAGATTCTTCAAGAAACATACCCTGAGTACCTCGAGGGGCCGACTGATCTCTTGTAGAAGGACGAGCTGTCATAGAAGACGGAGGCTGGATGATAGGAGAAGCAGTGCGAATAACAGGACGAACCAACGGCTGATCAGATGATTCTCGTATAACAACCCCTGTCGGACGTCTGAAAGGAGGCACAACTGGAATGTTCGTAGCCTCAGACAACTTACCTTTACCTTTCAAAAAAGCTCTTGCCTTAGCTAACTGGTCTTGCTTATCCTTTTCCATATGTTCTTCCAACTGTCTAACAATATCTGCTCCAGACATCATATCAGTACCTTCGATAGAATCAATCACTTGCTGTACATCAACCTCTGGTGGAACCATTGAAGTATTAACATGTGCAGAAGCAATACCCGTTTCCTGAGCTGCCCGAATATCAAGCTCATCCACCTCTAAATGACCAACATGAGAATCTATGGGTATCGTCTCGGAAGTCTCAGCAGTATGAGCTACTGAACTCCTTTCTACAATAGGTTCTCTATAAGAAGATTCTCCAGTATCCATAACATTTCCCCCATGTCCTTCATCATCATTACCATCAACATCATTATCGTCATCATCTTCATTATCATCACTTGCTGTGCTATCTTCATCTGTATTTTCTGACTCAGAGCTACTGGACTCAGCAAGTGCTTCTTCAGTTGAATGTCCTTGTTCAACTACCACATTCCCTTCTTGATCACCACTGGGTGGAATCACAATTCCTTCATTTTTACAATATGAATCAACAACATCATCATTCGGATCTGCATATCTCTGAATAAGTACAGGAGGAATAGGCATATAATCTTGAAAATTCATCCTTTGCTTGTGAATGGAGATCATCGCATAATCTATCATAGAAGGCCAGTTATTCCTTCGAGGAATATCTTTGTTGCTTCTGAGCATACTCCAAACGATCAAGGATAGAAACCTGATATATGGCAAGTAATTCCGGGTCTTGTTCTTTTCCTTGGAAAATACAATCTCGCTGAGCTCAGTCCAAAAGATTATGGCATAATCTACGTGTATATCATAGACAACAGCATGAAATAGTCGAAGAAAATGCAAACTAGCAAAAGATTTGGCCGTCAGACATCTGATGATCACAGAAAACAACGTATACCAAGGAGGCAGAATCTTGTTCTTCTTGAACTGACTCACCATCTGAAGAGGACCAACATACCCCAAAGCCCTAATTCCTGCAAGAACTTCATTTTCAGATGGAAATTCCTGAAATCCAGTTAAACCTGCTCTCGAGTTTTCCTCTGGTAATTGAAGAATCAGACGTAGACGAGCATAATCCAGAAAAGTAGTATACTGATCAATCTCTAGACGAAATCTAGGAGGCGAAGCATGAACAATCTTAGTGATAGAATTCCAGGCTTGCTGAACATATACTTCTGGGACGTCACATCTGGCTGATAAAGCATAGAATAATGGGTGGCCACGAAGAATAGATTTAATGATAGGATTTAGATTTATCCTATCAAAATCGACATAGTGGTTGTTTGGCTGATAGTCAATGAAACTATCCCGAGGAAATACATCATTTGGAGTGCTTCGTCTTGCAGAAAGATCAGCTCCAGAAGATATCTGAGAAGGAAGAGGTCTCTCCCTTGATATTTGAGTAGACGGATCATACTCTCCTCCGTGAACTTCTTGTTCAGACACATTCTAATCATCAGAAGCCATTGAAATCCTCTGAATAGTGAACATTTAAAACAAGTAAAGTTAGTGAAAAGGAAAAAAAAATTCTAATTTTTTTTCCAAGTATAGAAATTCGCAGGCCTCAAGTGCGAAATTTAGAGAAATTCGCAGGCTTCACTTGCGAGAAAAGAGAAGTTCGCAGGCTGCACTTGCGAAAATTGAGAAATTCGCAGGCTGCACTTGCGAAAACTGAGAAATTCGCAAGCAATAATTGCGAAAATAGAGAAGTTCGCAACACATACTTGCGAGATTTGACAAATTTCGCAAGTGACTATTGCGAAAATTAAAGTTCGCAGACAAGAACTTGCGAGATTCTGACTTTGAAAATCAAAATTAAATCAAAAAAATGCATCTAAACAGATCGAAATCTATATCAAAAGCATTTAAACACAACATCAAACACAAAAATACACATTTGGAAGACTAATTTTGAGCAAACCCTAGAAAATCGAAATCTGATCATTTGATCAGACTCGAAATCGACACTTAAATGGATGAAATTAAACACAAAATTAAACACACGCAGTTATGCTATCAAGGATTAATGGATCGAAATCTTACCTGATTTGAAGCACACTCGAAATCACACAGAAGAAAGGAAGATCAGAAGAGAATTTCGCACTTGATGATCGTGAACAGTGAAAAGAAGAGAAACCGGGAAAATGAAAGTCAAAATATGTCAAAGTCCCTTTTAAAAACCCTTCTTTCATTTAAAAACCAAATTTTATTTTTAAACAAAATACAAAATGTTTTTTTTTAAAAAATATCAAAAATACAATTATATTTATAATATTTGAAATTTTCAAATAATATAAATTTTCTTAATTAAAAGAAAATTTATAAATTTTCAATATTTCAAAAATTAGTAATATAATTGATTTCAGAATTTTTTCAAAGACAATGAGCATTTTGTAAAGAAAATAAAATTTCTGTCTCTCTCTCCCCCTACACAAATGCATTAAAAAGAAACGCCTTTTAAAAAGTCATTTGGAAATCATACCTGTGCAGATATCTCAGGGATTCATACCTGAACAAATATTCTGAATTGAAGTACAGTCAGCTATTATTCAGATATCTGAATTTTCTCCCCCTCAAAATATGAATCTATAAACTTCTTCATTCAGATAAGACACCATGAAGTCTCTCCCCCTCAAAATCAGCTTGTATCTTTTACAATTCTCCCCCTCGAAAAAATCAAAGACTCCACACATGACAGATAGATACAGCACGTAAAAGAATTAAACATGATCAAAGAAATACAATGATTTATATAACATATCTACTGATTAAAAAAAATAATTTTGTTTGAACACTTAACAAATAGAATTCAATTTCGTGAAATTAATCATGTTTTCCATCACAGATGACATCAAATGCATGCTTCCAGATTTAAAATCATGTCATGCTTGCAAATCAAGTTAATACATGTTCACTCTCAGACCTCTTAGAAAATCTATTTGATGCGTTAGCATGTGAAATAAGATTAGCAACAAGTAAATGCATCTCATAGACTTAAAAGAATACTTTGCTCATAATCACACTATATATCTGAGATCTGAATTTCCACAAATTTATAAGTTTATCGCGACATTGTAAATTTTCCCAAAGCTTATAGATATGTGTGCTCATTGGCATCTTTTATTTTGTGCACTTTGGCATCTTTTTATCACAAGATTTATTAAGACCTAGATATACCGTAAACGTAGCTTTCTAACTGGTCCTATAGCAGAATTTGGGTCAGCCGATCCCAGACCAGTTGGCCTTAGGGGCTAGGTGACGAGCACCCCTTGGGACTTACTCTCCCGAACCAGAAAGGCTACATCGATATACCTAAATCCCATCTGTACTAGTAGAACATGGCTTTCTACTTGGTTCTATAGCAGGATTTGGGTCAGCCAATCCCAGACCAGTTGATCTTAGGGGCTAGGTAACGAGTACCCCTTGGGACTTAATCTCCCAAACCAGATAGGCCACAGGTACAGACTATCAAACCAAATGATTTTTTTTTAATATCTCATTTGCTTGGTTCAAAAACTTTGTGCTTCGCTTATATTTTCATTTCCATTCATCAAACAAACACATAGGCTTTGTGAGCATCGTAGTCTTGAAACGTCTAGATTTACACTAATTCGCGCTTATATCTATGTTTCAAGCATGTGTCACTGACCTTTCGATTTTTCTTAGAAGCGAAAAATGAAACAAATATAACTCAAAATATCGCAAAACTACTTGAAAGAAAAATCCTTGACACACAATTTATTCATTGAAATGAAAATAGAAATATTTTCACGTCATTGAATTAAATTTGTGAAGGTTCAAACTTTCAAATTCAACATACCGATCTTTGATAATAGAAAACTAAATCTCTTTTCATCCAAAGCTTTTGTGAAAATATCGGCAAGTTGGTAATCAGTAGGTACGAAATATAATTCTATTGTACCTTTCTCCACGTGACTCTTTATGAAGTGGTATCTCATGTCAATGTGCTTCGTCTTCGTGTGCTGGACCGGATTGACTGAGATGGCGATCGCGGACTTGCTATCACAGTATATAGGAATGGTTTTGTATAACAATCCATAATCCTGTAACTGCATCTTCATCCATAAAACTTGAGAACAACAACTAGCCGCGACAACATACTCCGCTTCGGCCGTTGAGATAGATACACAGTTTTGCTTCTTTGAAGCCCAGCTGATAAGCCGATCTCCTAGAAACTGGATATGTCCTGAAGTGCTCTTCCGGTCTAGTTGACTGCCACCATAATCTGCATCAGAATAAGCAGTAAGTTGATAGTCAGAACTCTTAGGATACCATAAGCCTAAGTACGGAGTTCCTTTTAAGTATCTAAAAATTCTAGTTACTGCCGCCTTATGAGATTCCTTTGGTTTGGCCTGAAATCGAGCACACAAACATGTAGCAAACATTATGTCTGGCCTACTAGCGGTAAGATACATCAGTGATCCGATCATTCCTCTATATGTGCGAACATCAACAGCTTTCCCGTCTGAATCTAATCCAATCTTTGACCCATGTGCCATTGGTGTTCTTATTGTAGAACACTTGTCCATCTTGAATTTCTTCAAGATATCAAAGACGTATTTGGATTGATTGATGAAGATCCCATCCGGAAGCTGTTTCACTTGTAGTCCGAGGAAGAAATTGATTTCTCCCATCATGCTCATTTTAAATCTTGAGGCCATTAGATCTGAAAACCAATTAGATAAAGATTTATTAGTAGCACCAAAAATAATATCATCTACATAAATCTGTACTAAACAAATATCAAGATCTTTGCGAAAAATAAACAAAGTAGTATCAATAGCTCCCTTGCTAAACCCGTTTGTCAACAAGAAAGTTGACAACTCGTCATACCACGCCCGTGGTGCCTGTTTCAAACCATATAAAGCCTTATCTAAGACATAGACATATTCAGACTTGTTCGGATCGACAAACCCCTCAGGTTGAGACACGTAGACCTCTTCCTTGAGTGCTCCATAAAGAAACGCGGTTTTTACATCCATCTGATAAACAGTGAAATTCCGATAGGCTGCGAAGGCAAGAAACATCTGAATGGCTTCTAGTCGAGCCACTGGTGCGTATGTCTCATCCTAATCAATTCCTTCTTGTTGTCGGTATCCTTTTGCCACTAGTCGAGCCTTGTTCCGAACAATGATACCATCTTTATCCTTTTTGTTCTTGAATATCCATTTAGTACCTATGATGCTCTTTCCTTTCGGTTTGGGCACTAGTCTCCACACCTTTAATGCTTCGAACTGATTGAGTTCCTCTTGCATTGCGATTATCCAATCCGGATCCTTTAGTGCTTCTGAAACTGTAGATGGTTCAATGTTGCTCATAAAGCATGCAAAAAGACATTCATTCGGAGTCGCGGATTTTGATCTAGTAGACATGCTAGAAGAAGGATCTCCAATAATCTGATGAAGTGGATGTGCTTTCGTCCATTTAGCGGTGTGTGGGAGAGGTTCAAAAGTTTCTTGAATGCTTTGCAAAATTTGAGGTGGAGGATCAGGTATGTCGCCTTCAGAAGAAGAAATATGAACTACTTCAGGTATCGGAGGAGGTAGTTCAACTACATTGTCTGATTCTGAAACCTCGACTGTGGTTGAGAAACCTCAGCTTCTTCTTCATGAATCGGTGGTAACGGAATGTCTTCGTTTGTCACCGGTTCTTCAAACTCAGAAACTCCTTGTGATGTAACAGAAACCACAGCTTCTTTCTCAGAATTAGTTGTCACTTGTTCAGGAGTAGTAGGAACAACATCATCATTTGTGTGAGTTGCAACGGAAGTAGAATTTGATGTGTTCACATTTTCCTGGTTTGACAGATTAGAAACAACATTCGTGTTAGATGTAGGCACATCATCATAGAAATTTTCAAATAATAAATCAAGATCAGAGAAATTATTAGAGTTAGAAATTTGATCCTGATTTAGCATTTGAGGAACAACTTCTGAATTGATTTGTTCAGAAGCTAAAATCCCTGTCAGATCGGGTTCTGGTCCTGTTTGGCCAGAAACCATTGCTTCAGATTCGTCGAATTTGACATTGACGCTCTCGATCACCTTTCTTGGAGAAGATAAGAACACACGATATGCAGCAGAATTAGAAGAATATCCCAGAAAAATTCCCTCATCAGCCTTTGGACTAAACTTGTTAAGATTGTCCCGGTCGTTCAAGACATAACACTTGCAACCAAAAGCCCTAAAGTATTTTACGTTCGGCTTTATCCCATTCATAATCTCGTATGGTGTTTTATTGAAGCGCCTATGAATGATTGACCGGTTCTGAGTATGACAGGCTGTGGAAATCGCTTCAGCCCAGTGAGAAAGAGGAAGTCCCGAATAAGCAAGCATCGATCTGGCCAATTCTACAAGTGTTCTATTTCTTCTCTCCACGATTCCATTTTGCTGAGGAGTTCTCGCGGCAGAGAATTGCTGAGTAATTTCGTTTTCTTCATAAAACGCTTGTAGAATACTGTTCTTGAATTCAGTTCCGTTGTCAGATCGAACAGTTTTAACCGGTTTTTGCTTATTGGTATGAATCGTTTTGATGAGATTGATGAGAATCACCGGGGTTTCATCTTTTGACTTCAGAAACTTTACCCACGTATATCTGGAATAGTCATCAACCACCACCAACACATAGCGTTTCTTCCCAATGCTCCTAGTCTTCATCGGTCCGCACAAATCAACATGTAGAATATCAAGAATGTCTTTGGTGCAGAAGTCGGGATTTGGTTTGTGGGAAGCTTTCTTCATCTTTCCTTTCTCACAGTCTTGGCATAAGTGATCCTTTTGGAATTTTAAGATTGGAAGACCTCGTACCATTTTGCCTTTTGCTAATCTATCCATATATCTGAAGTTGAGGTGAGCTAGTCGTCGATGCCAAAGCCAACTCTGATAAACTGAGGCTTTCGTTAAAAGACAGACATCAGATGGAGAATTCACCGATGATAGATCTATGGTGTAGAGATTCGATCTCCTCTTTCCAACGAGAAGTTCCTTGCCATCATCGTTCTTTACAGCCACCCGCTTGGTCTTGAAACTTACCTCTAAATCCTTGTCGCAGAATTGACCAATGCTAAAAAGATTATACTTTAACCCTTCGACGTAATTCACTCTCTTGACAGTTACATTTCCTTGTACGACGTCTCCGTATCCAAGAATTGATGAAGTTTCACAGTTTCCGAACTTTACTTTACCACATGCCTTTTCCTTAAAGTTAGTTAACAAAGATCTATTGCCAGTCATGTGTTTGGTGCATCCAGAATCCAGATACCACAAACGACTTGGCTGCAAGTTAGCACATTAAACAGATTTAGGTACCCATATAGATTTGGGTCCCTTCTTGTTAGTCCTCTTCTTTTTGTTACCTTTGTTAACATTATAATAGGCATCGGTATTAGAAAAATCTTTCATTTTGAGATTAATGTCGTTTTCAGAACAAATATCATTAGAATGACAACACTCCGAGCAACACCAACCAACATTTGCAATATGAATCATTTGCTTTATTGAATATCTAAAAAGACTATTACAATCTTTATTCGAACAAGCAAATGAATTCGGTTCACAAACGTCTAAATCAATGTCACTACTAGAAGAAGTTTCCGATTCCGTTGGTATGCGTTTTGGAATCCACACATGCTTTCCTTTCTTACTCAAAGGCCTATCTGAAAAAGAAGAAGTAGAAGAATCAGAATTATTTTCAGAATTAAACACTTGAGTCTTTGACTTCTTCTTTGACCGCCTTCTTTTACGACGTTTGGTTTTATTAATTTTAGAGTTTATCGTAAAAGAATCATCTAAAATTTCCGATTTTGAAGAAAAAGTATTTTTAATAAAATCAAACATAGAGACCGGTTTCTTAATACTTTCCTCGGAATTATCATCTTTTTCATTTTCAGAAAAATCGGATTCTAAATGAGTTTTAGAATTAGAAGAGGAAGGAGATTCTTGATTTTTACAATCTTCCGTTTTTGCGTTTCCAAAATCCTCTTGTACACTATTGTCATTGTTTTTAACAACTTCATTTTCCAAATTTTCTAATTTAGATTCCAAATCCGCAATTTTCTTCTCAAGACTTACAATTTTGGTTTCTAATACTAAAGGAGGGATATACCTTTTAGTATCTTGCAATACTTCGGGTTTATCCTCAGATTTAGTATTTTTAGCATAAACATCAAAATAATCATCGGATAAGAAATCTTTGTTAGATCCTTTGGATTTAGAAGTGTATTTCGCGTTTTCTCTAGTGTACACAAAAGGAAGTTGCATTTTGGTTGTTTGAGCCCTTTTCTCCTTTTCTAATTCTGAAACTTCTTCTTCATTTGTCCAATTTATCTTAAATTGAGGGGCATATCTTCCTAGATGTAAGAAATCAAATTCATAAAGCATTGGAACTTTTTCCTTAGCGTCATCTAGAAAATGTGGATTTTCAAAACCTAAACCCCAATTTTCTTTTATGGATGTGTAACTCCTTGGTTTATTAAGATAAACCGTTTGCTCTGTTTGACCTCGAACATAAAGTTTTTCTTCAAGTTCAGAAATTTTATCCGAAAAATTATCTTTTTGTTCGGTCATAAGTCTCAAAGAATCATCTTTCATTTTTATAATGTTTTCTAATTCTTCTATTTTCTTATTAGACAAATTATTCATGTTAATCAAAATTATTTTCTCATCTTCAATATGAATTTTAAGCTTTTTAATTAATTTTGATTGATCATGAATAATTGCCTTTTCAGATAGTCTTTTCATTCTAAGGTTTCGGATAGCAGTGACGACATTATTCATTTGTGAAATCAGAAAGTCATAATCAAATTGAGAAGGTACCTGAGATTCAACAGTAGTACTTTCATCATCCTCCTTCTCATCATCACTTCCGTCATCTCCTATAAAGCACATGGCGGATTCGTCATCCGAGTAGTCAAGAAAGTATTCTTCTTCGACGAGAAGGATATTCCCATTCTCCTTTTTCCCCACAAGCTCTAACTTTTTCTTGTAATAAGAAGAATCTCGGACAACCTTCACTCGGCAATCTTTCGCCATATGTCCCACCTTTCCGCATTTGAAGCATGTGATAACTGCCTTCTTCTCATCATCCTTCTTTGTCTCATACTGCTTTGGAGAATCAACTTTCGGCACGTACGTGGAAGTCTCACTAGGTACTTTCCTTGAACCTGATGTGAAACGAAGATTATTGTTGCCCGACCGGTACTTTTTCTGAAAATGTTGGGTCAACAAAATCATTGCTTTCTCAAGTTCCTCTCCGTCATCTTCAACATTTCCATCAAACGCATTCTCTAACAATGACTTTTCTGCAAGTTGCTTTGCTAACAAAGCAATTGGATCTTCAGTCTTACCCTTGGCCTTTCTATTCATCTTATCCTTCTTACCCTTTACCAAATCCTCATCAACCATAAGTAACTCATATAATTCCTGAATCTGCATTGTGGATATACCAACATCATTCCTCAGCCTGTGACAAGTTTTGCTCCATTCAGACTGGAGTGAATTCAGAAACTTCAGATTTACTTCCAACTCGGTCTTAACAACCTTGATCTTATACAGATCATTAATGACTCCCCAAAATCTGTCAAAAACACTCTTCAATGACTCATTCTCCATTGCTTTGAATCCCTCAAAGTTGTTCATGTATCGAGTTTTGCGTAACTGTGTAGAAACATCTGAACCCAACATAATTTTCTCTAACTGAGCCCACATCAATGTGATATTGTTCCGGTAACAATCAATCCTATTGTAGATGTAGTTAGGTAGAGAAAGAATCAAATATGACTTAGCATCTTTATCTGCTTGAAGTCGACAAATTTCGTCCACAGTATAATCATCTGGATTTTTCAGTTCACGAGTAGCCGGAGTCGTAGCAGTTGCCGGGACCTCGATATATGGCTTGACAAATGGTCCTTCCATTAGGGACTTCATTATGTTAGTGCCGTTGCTTTGAGATTCGATAAAGTTGATAAAACGATCACGCCATTGTGGAAATTCACGTTTCATTAAGAAGCACCGGTGGTCGTGTGTTTGAGCCCAAAGTCATCATGATGTCATTTTTGAACAACATATCTTGATTAGCCATGATAAACAGTATGTTTTGGGTCAGATGAACAGTAAGAAAAATTTACCAAGTGTCAAAATTCGCAGAGAACTGATACGAGAAACACGAAGTTCGCAGAGAACTGATACGAGAAACACGAAGTTCGCAGAGAACTGTTGCGAGAAACTCAAAGTTCGTAATGAACGGATGCGAGAATCACGAAGTTCGCAATGAATGGATGCGAGAGTCACGAAGTTCGCAATGAACGGATGCGAGAATCACGAAGTTCGCAACAGAGAAAAGCGAGAATTCCTGAAGTTCGCAACTAAGAGTTGCGAGAATCACACTTAGCACTGGAAACCCTTCACTCAATGATGAACCTTGCGAAATTTTCAGATGAACTTTGCGAAAATTTCAGATGAACTTGCGAAAATATCAGATGAACTTGCGAAAATAAAGAAGAACTTGCGAACTTTATAGATCTTGCGAGTTTTTCTGAAAAATCGATCAAGAACCACTGAAATTGCAAAAATACTGAAATAAACTTCACAGAGATGCTCGAAAACAATGTCTGAACACTTTATCTTTGCACAAAAACCTCTGAAAACCTCTGAATTTGTAAACAAATGATCGAACAGTAACTTTAACCGAAAACTTAAAAACAGACAAAATCTCAAAATTAAAGCCTCAAACCTTGAAATCAGCCTTCGAATCCTTCTTTAAACTTGTTCCAAATCTGATTTCGAATCTTCTGATCACAAACTCGAAGCAATTCGATCACAAACAAAGAAATTTTTGAAAAAATCTCAAGAAAACGAGATTTCTTGAAAAAAATTCAAGAAATCGATCAAATCTTCTTGATAATCTTCACAAAAATTTGTGTATGATCACAGAAACACTCTCTGAATCTAAGATCCTGCTCTGATACCAATTGTAAGTGTAAGGATCAATCAAAGATAGAAAGTATTTCACACAGAGAGAAATGAGAAATCTATTATCTCTCAATTAGGCAAAAGGTTGTAAAACAAGGAGTTCTAAGGGTATTTATACCCAAGACACAAAGTCAAAGTCAAACTAATAACTAGCTACATGCTTAAATAAATAAGACATTGATTACAATATAATTTGCATTAACAAATCGTATAATAGAGACTAAAGACGAAAAAAACTACATAAAGGGTTGAGAATGATGGACCAACTAGGATTGGTTTAAGACTAACAATTATAGCCAGACCATACCCTGATTTAGTGATTTGTAACGCACGTAGGATTAGACCGCATACGTAAATAATCTCAAGGGAATTTAATTAAAATACCCAAAGTTTGACTTTGACTTACCAAAATACCAATTTCTCTCCCCAATTTGCCGAAATACCCACAAATTCCGCGATTTATCCCGCGATCGCGGGATAGGGCACACGTGGCCCGCGGTTTTGGCCAAAACGCCCCGCTATACCCCCCAACTATCCCCGCGTCTACACTTTTGGTCCCTCCCCGCGACTGATTTTTTTAAAATTTACAATTTTGGTCCTTTTTGCACGAATTTTTGCATGCTTTTACTATTTTTTTCCACAATTATTGTACTTGAAAGACCAATTTGTGGTTCAAATTCACTGGCATGTTTGAGATTTCATCCATAAATATCAGTAAAATGCAATTCATAATTCACACCATTCTATCCTTCTTTCTTGCTTTCTTTCTTCAGTAAACAAATGACATCGTCATCTAACCCATCGTCTACACCTGAATGAATACCACCTAAACTCCAGAAGGCGATAGCAGCAAGGGAAAATGAGATAGACCAACTGACAGAAGAGTGGAAACAAATGATGGCCAGGAAGGAAGTCCACTTGATAAGGATCGAAGTGGAAGAAAAGGAGATCAAACGGATGAAAGGGGATATAAAAGATAGGGATGCTCGTATTCGTCTAGAAAAAGAAGAAATTCACCACATTTTGCAAGACTTCGCAATTCTTCAAGCGAAGGTAAGCGAGAAGCAAAGTTGGACTGATCAAACTAAAGCAATTTTTCAGTAGGTGTTGCTTTAGTACTTTGTTGTTTATGTGTTGTTGTTTTGTACTTTTCCACTTCAACATTGTTGTTTCGTTCCTTTCCTGTTTGTATGTTGTTGTTTAATTTGTCATGAATAAAGGTCTTTAATTTGTCTGAAAGTAGTGTTTAAGTAGTCTAAAATTTGTGTAAAAAGTGGTTCATATTAAAAATACAACTCATAGATGTTATACTAGATTATTTCATAACAAACACATACTAATCAATACAGTACAAAATTATCCAAATTTAAGGCTACGGCTAGACGATGGTTTGGTTTTTGACAATCTGGGTCGACTTCTTACATGCTCTAGCGAGACGAGTCTCAAAGTGTTAAGCTCCACTTTCTCGATGTACACTTCAATCACAGTATGGCCGTCAACATACTGGCGTATGTTGGCTACATCTTCGTCGGTACTCAATTCTACCAGTCCAGTCCAGAAGTCTGCATTCGGCCTCTTAAAATACAACCTATTATATTTTGGTTCTTCATAGTCCAGCTCTTTCATGATCTGTTCAAGCAGTTGCATAGAAAGATCCTCCACATCTAACATGTCAACATAAATTTCTAGACCACGGAAATAATGTCTTCTGGGTGGTTCCGTGAAGTACCCACCATGGTGGACTTTCATGGTGAACAACTGTGGATATGCATCTGTTGATGAACATTAATTAATATAGTTAGTTCGTAGAACAATGGTAGTAACAAGCAAAACTCAATGAAACATGCACACTAACCATATAACGTTTTGCCAGTGTCTGAAAGCGATTCAGATAAACGCCTAAAGCACCAAACATGAAGGTTTGGGGATGCCATGTAAGAATACGTTAACGAATAATATGTTCTCGTATATGTGTTTTACGACTAATCTAGCGTGGGTTATTTATAGGTAAATATGGATGCTTTTACTGCACTTAGGTCCCTGTCTTTGCTCTAACACAACTTAGGTCCCTGTCTTTGCTCTAACACAACTTAGGTCCCTGTCTTTCCATATAACAATTACTATTCTCTCCATTTAGACTACTACCATTACTATTGTCTCTATTTAGACTACTACCATTATGATCATCATCCCATGTTCTGTTTCAAGTACCTTTCAAAAGATAACTGGTCCCAATCAAGGGAAATCAATGTTCAGATCAACGTACATAAGTTATGTTTGATAAATTACAACGGGCCGATAAAGTAGATAAAATCATGTTATATATCAAAACAAGAGCACTAAACATACAATATTTATCGTCCCAATCAAGGGAAATCAACGTTCAGATCAACGGTATCATATGATATAGTTTCATGTGGCTCAAGCTCCGATGGGCCCTGCGTGTTACTTACTTGGCTGACTGAACGTCTACTCCTTGGCACGGTTGAAGGGGCGGGATTTGGACACTCTCCACGAGTATGTCCTACGCATTGGCATCAAGTACATTTTCGCTGTATCGAACCTTCACCACATGATGGACGTCGGTCGTTCTTTCTCGGTCTCCCGGCTCTGTTCTTATCGTTTAACGGTGGATAGCATGGCGGAAGGGGGTCGGGTGGATACACCCATGCTTCAGGGGGTCCAGCTGGATTTATTACCTCTGCGTATGTTCTCCGGTAAGTTTCGGACGTGAAGAAACTTACAGCCAAGTCGCTGCAATCTCTACGACCCATATGTCTTGCCGCAGCGATGGCATGGCCGCACGGTAACCCAGATTTTTGCCATTGAAAACATGAACAAACATGGTCGGTCATATGGACAGTCGCGTAAAGATGGTTATCCCGAACCTCGTGCCTCTCATACCCGATTTCGCTTACCCTCCATGTCGACGCGTGACGTGCCCTGAAGAGAACTATCTCCTCCGCCGCTGGTGTGAGTCTATTTTGCAGCTCAGCTCCTTTTCGGCGTCGAAGTTGGTACCACTCTTGTTGAAAGCTCCGAAAGTAGTCCATAAGAGTAACAATCGGACATCTACGCGCAAAACGGGAGAGTGCATTCACCGATTCTGCACTATTGGAGGTCAGAATGTCATACCGTTGTGCAGGAAAATGGGCCGCAGACCACCTCTCCGGTCCAACATTGTCCATCACTTTGGCTGCTTTCTTGGCACTAACTCGTAGAAGTTTCATGTACCGGTCAAACTCCCGAGTAGTATATGATCTGCATGCCTGCTAGTAGACATCCTTGTAGGTGGTAATACGTTTGTCCTGGGGTTTGGCGTTCATCTCCAAATGTCGACAACAATAGGCGTGAGGGGCGTTTGGATACATGGCAGAGATTGCGGCGCTTATGGAAGGAGCCCTGTCGGACATAAACACCAACCTTTGCGGGTCTCCGATAGCTTGTCTCAACATGGACAGAAACCAAGTCCACTCGTCCCCGGTTTCGGACTTGCCTACTCCGAAAGCTACTGGAACAATGGAGTTATCCCCGTCCATGGCAACCACTAGGAATATCATACCCAAGTAAGGGCCCTTTAAATGGGCAACGTCTATTACCAGGACACGACGCAGATTTGCCAGAAATGTGCGGATCTGCAAAAACGTAGGTGGTTTCCCTTTGTAAATGTTATAGTCTATAATGTGTAAACATATGACGTGTTAAAATACGTACCGCGGGTCCAAGGGCAACGAAGCACATCTCAAACCGTCCATGTGAATCGGTCCTTATCTAGGTGACGGTACCTGGATTATACAGCTGCAAATTATATAAATATGCTGGGAGTCGTTCATACGACTCCTCGAACGTGCCTCTCACCAATAGCAGTGCCCTGCATCGTGTACGCCAAGCTTGGTGGTAACCAATCGTGACACCGAACTGCTGGTGTACATCGTCCATGATGTCCTTTGGACGCAATGACCTGCTAGCATCAAGAAATTTGTTTTTCAGTATCGCACCCAAAGTCCTTTTGGTGGCTTGTTTGTGGTTGGGATTCAGTTGTGTCCTCGTACAAGTGTGTACGTCGTGCAACTTTTTAATAAGTAACGCCCCTCCTTTCTCTCCCGCGGGCCTCGCGTACATCCTCCAATTACAGTTTTCTCTCGCACATTCAACTACGTATCTGCCTTTGTCGGATCTCGACGTGACACTTTCGAAACCCTCTTCCATGAACTTAAGTCTGACCTGACTTGCCAAGTGATCCTTCGAATCAAATATCTGACCTACTTCTAACCTTAAACTGCGATTATAAGGTACAGGTTCGTAGGTTTGTGTATGGGTATTCTGGTCTGGAAGAATAGGGGGCATATCAATATAGTCATTTAACTGACTAAATGATTTATTACTAGGGGTATATTCTTCGTGATCATCACTATCGGTATCTGATCTGTCTATATCAGCATTACCCGTTTTGAAAACATAGGTTTCGTCATCAGCAACTCCAGCACAAGGTCCTTCTTGTGGTTGTTGTTGTTGTTGTTGCGTCTCCGGAACATAATTAGGAATACAGTCGTCATCATCACCTTCGTCGTCGCCGTCGTCGTCACCTTCGTCATCATCTTCGTTGCACACCGAGGATTCGGCATACACATAAAGTAACGGAGGTCTTTCTGATTCGGCTGCAAAGTGCATAAAACCAGAGATATCCCCATCGTTGCATAACTCCACAAATGACCAATCACCATTCTTGAACACTAACTTGCAAACAGCCGAAGGGTCGATGTCACATTTTTGCATGGCGTATGCAACAAATTTCTGATAAGCCAAGTTTACTGGCAATTTTACACCATGCTTAGATTTATAAAGAAAATTCCACTCATTGTTGTCTTGCACCCATTCACCGTCGTAACATAAAAATAACTTAGCTTTTGCAACAGATGAACTCATTTTTTCAGTAGTATCTCAAAAACAAAATACTGAAGAAAGAAAGCAAGAAAACAAGAATGAATGATGGAATTGGTGTGAATTATGGATTGCATTCTACTGATATTTATGTATGAAATCTCATTGAGGAACATGAATTGCAACCACAAATTGGTCTTCCCTAAGTACAATGATTCAATATTGATGAAAAAAGCCAGTGAATTTGAACCACAAATTGGTCTTACAAGTACAATAATTGTGGGAAAAAACGGTAAAAGCATGCAAAAATTCGTGCAAAAAGGACCAAAATTGTAAATTTTAAAAAAATCGCAGGACCCATCGCGGGGTCAGTCGCGGGGAGGGACCAAAAGTGTAGACGCAGGAATAGTTGGGGGTATAGTGGGGCGTTTTGGCCAAAACCGCGGGCCACGTGTGCCCTATCCCGCGATCGCGGGATAAATCGCGGAATTTATGGGTATTTCGGCAAATTAGGGAGAGAAATGGATATTTTGGTAAGTCAAAGTCAAACTTCGGGTATTTTAATTAAATTCCCTAATCTCAAGTGTTTCCCAACAACCACAATTCACTTTTTAAGCTAACAATACCAAAAGTCTTTTAAATCCCATCATAGGTTAGAACTTGAATTAGTGTAATACCCCGGGTAAGTTCGTTAGTTAAATTCTCTTTCCGTTAAATTTAGTTAACTTTAAATTTGGATATTTAGGGTAAGTTTGGGTTAATTTATAAGTTTAGGGGTGTTTTGGTCATTATTGAATAGTTTAAGCCCTAGATTTTAAATTAAGTCTAATATTATCACTTAAGCATCCAGATATTTTCATTTGGAAAGAAATCAGTGTGTGTGTGTGTGTTTTGAGACAAAAAGAAGAAGAAGAAGAAGAAGAAGAAGAAGAAGAAGTAAGGTTAGGGCTTCAATTGGATTCCTTGGAAGTGATTTTGAGGTATGTTTCCTTTATGTTTTATGTTTGTAATAGTTAGTAGTAGATTCCTATCGGTTTAGATTTCTCAATTTTACGATTTGTATCGGTTTTAATCGATTCTGGGTAGAGATTTGGTAAACAGACAGAGGTTTCTGGACGTTTTTAATAGTGTCCGGTAGTTCCTTTTGATGGTGTCCGGTAGTTGAAGTGTCCGGTAAGTTCCTCTTTTTGTAAGTTTCCGAACGAAATTAGATACCGGATGGTATCCGGATTACATTGGTTTTCGGATGTCATCCGGATTAATATGTTTCCGGTAAGTATCCGGATAGTACTAGTATCCGGTGAGTTGTAGGTATCCGAAAAGTATGTTGTCCGGATAGTTATGTTGTCCGGATAGTTCATGGTGTCCGGAAACTTTGGTTGGCCGGTCACTTTTGAGATTCCAGATACTTTTGAGTATCCGATATCTGTGTGTTTTGTCGACTCTTGGATAGGGTATGAATAAGGACTGGAAATACTATGGACTCGACTTAAGTTCGGGTTTGGGGGAAACATTTGAGGATAAGAGTTGGATAGATTTATTTAGAGTTCTTAGCCCTAGTAAGTCTTATGTGTTCCATTCGGTAAAGAGATAATTGTATCTAATTGTTTCAGATTCTGTGAATTTGGGGTGAAAGCTGAATCGTTTTGAGAAAAGCTTGGAAGCGTTTTGATAAGCAAACAGGTGAGTTTTACTTTAAAATGTTTTCAAACTGGAATACATATATGTGGATTGAGAATGTGATAAGTAGTGTAATAATGTGCATATGTTTGAAGTATGATATATTGAGGTGTATATTATATTTATACGAGCATTACACTACACGAGTGCACGTTGGCCGGGCTTAGGACCGGTGGGGTTTGGCTGTACGGAGGGACAACGAAGTTGGCTGTATGTTAGTGCAGCGGAGTAAACTGATTAGTTGGCTCGCAACCAACTAATATGGCCATGGGAATGAGACAGGAAAGTACACAATGCATGAGTCATAATTGGTATTCATATTTGTGTTATGTATATGGTGTTTGTGAAAATGATTTTAAACTGACATGGATTTTCTCACTTAGACCACTAGGTCTAACCCTCATTTTGTTTTAAAAATATGTATTCTAGGTCGTGGATCAAGTAAGAGCAAGTGAAAAGGGTAATCTATGAATAGCTTTTGGAAGACTTATATTTTGAAGACCATGGCGTGTTTTGCAGTTATAACTTTGTTATTAGTTATAATGTAAATTAATTATCAAAAAGTTTGTAATGAAATACTTATTATGGTTGTAAAGGCTAAGGGACCGTAAATGTTATGTGATGTATCTTTTGTTATGAAACAATGTTATGTAAAATATGTTCTTTGTTGTATGTTTGGGAGACGGGTCGTTACAGATGGTATCAGAGCCCTAGTTTAAGGGATTTAGGTATTCAGATTCATACCTAGACTTAAACTGCATGCGAAGTAGGACGTCCCTATTATTTTAGAACCTTGGGATGCTAAATATAAAAGGTAGAAGGAACATCATGTAAGGTAATTTCAAATTACATTTGGCCAGTGTAATCATGAACTTACAGGTACATGTTTGAACTGGAAAAACCTTATAATATGGGGTATGTGCTTACGTGTATATTAACCTTGTTGAAATCTACAGAATGGCAAGTGGTACTTGTTTGGGCAAAAAAAATCACGTTGCTCGACCGCGACCAGAACAGGTAAGACGTATGATTAAGGACTATATCTTGTATTAAGATAAGGTCTCGACAAAGACCTAGAACACCATCGTCGTCCCTCATAAAAGGTAAGTCGTACGTCCCCCATGATGCTCGACTATAGCATCGCCCGTCCCGTACGACCATCGCGTAAGATCACTACACCTTCGACCAAAGCTAACGTTATCCTTGACTGTTACGTTTGTTAATTATTTAATGCAGGAGTCAAAGCCATTAACAGCAAGTAGCCGTAACGGACGAAGAACATTATGGATAATCACTCCGGCAACCGTTTCCAGCCGTTGTAGCCGTTGATCAAAGCATTAATGGAGCTAATTAATGACGCAAAGACTATAAATACCAAGCTAAGTCTTCACATCAAGGATCATCAGTTAACATCCGATACACATCAGCAATCATCAGCGAACATCACCGAACAGCAGAGAAAAACATTCGAGCTCATAGCTAAGAACCCTCAAACTCTGGAAATCAAGTACTGAAAGCCAGAACCCTACAGCGAACTCAAGAACACTCGAAGAAAAGCTCAAGTCATCGCTCTCGACGCACGCCAACAACTTTCGACCAACAGTTGTTTACACTTTGTATTCACACGACAAACACTTGTTTTACACTTTAAACATTTGTACTTTACATTTCAAAGCATTTCCTTCATTTGTATTGTAATCATCGTACGACCGACGCCAGTATCGAAGGACATCGCCCCTGATTGGCGACCATAGTGCAGCGACGACATCCCCTGTCGTCCGCAGGTTTTTTCCTCGTTTGAGGTTTTTCCTGCATCATCAAATCCCTTGTTTCTTTATTTTATTCCTCGTCGCACGTCTCATCGAAAGATCCTTTCTTTAGTTGTTTAAGTCCACATCGACCTTAAGTTGTCCCTTTGGTGCGATTTTTGGCATTAACAGTTTGGCGCCATCCGTGGGACTACATCTAGAGAAAATCTTCGACGAACGTGCATTCTACTAATAGTTTCTTGGAGTTTCTTCTATTTTCTGTTGCATGAAAATGGCAGCCCCTGGAAATCCGCAGCAAGCCGTCGCTCAGATGTATCAGGAGCTCGAGGTTGCCAGGAATCAACTCAATGCAATGGCAGAGCAGAATCGTAGAGCAGCTGAAGAGATCGCGTGGCTAAGGAATCCTTTTGGACCCCAGAATGGTCCTACACCATTCATCCAGAATCCAGGTCCGGGACCAGGCCCGTCCGCGCAGAATCAGCATCCAGGTCCATTCATGAAAAATCAGCAGCCGGGTCCATTCATTCCGAATCCCCAGTCTGGGCAAATTCCCCCTCAGCACATCCGACCACCACCCTTGAACAATGGATCCCAACCATTGCAAGGTGGCGCCCAGCCGTTTCAGAATGGATCCCAACCATTTTCCCAGCCGTTCCAAGGTGGACCGCAACCTTTCCAGCAAGGATCACAACCTTTCCATCAAGGATCGCAATCTTTTCAGCAGAGATCGCAGCCATTTCAGCAGGGACCACAATCGTTTCAGAATGGACCACAACAATTCCACTATGGGTCGCAGCCATATTTTGTCCCATTCAACAGGGACACCAATGGTTCGTCGCATGGTAATGACACTAGTCCAGGGACCAATCCCCCGACAGGGGCAAATCCTGATCTTAACGATCCCGTCGCCCAGCGTTTGAAGATGTTAGAAGACCAAAATGAGCGCGTCCTGTCCTTGCTCGCCAAGTTGCCTGGGGTAGTCGTATCTGTCGACGTCGAGCCTCGCTCGGGGTATCAGGCGTCGCCCTTCATCGACGAGATCGCCACCGTCTAGGTCCCAAAAAAGTATAACATTCCTGCCTTCACTCCCAAGTATTCGGGTGTGACCGATCCAACCGAGCATGTCGCGCAGTATAAGCAGCTCATGTGGACAATCTCGATTCCACACATGTACCAGGAAGTATGCATGTGCAAGAGTTTCGGGGCGAATCTCACTGGTCCAACTTTCCAGTGGTTGATCAATCTCAAACCTAAATCTATCGGGTCGTTCGCCGAATTGGTCAACCAATTCTCCCGGCAATTCGCCAGCAGTCGTAAGATGGAAAAGCAGACTAGTGATCTGTACTATGTCGTGCAGAAGACCAATGAGTCTATTCGAAGTTATTTCAATAGATTCAATGTCGAAATGATCAGTATCCGCAATTGTGACATCAAAGCTGCGATCGAAGCTTATAAGCGTGGTCTAGACGATAGTTCAGGTCTATATATCGATCTGACCAAGTATCCCCCAGAGACTTTCGAAGACGTCCGAGCTCGAACCTTAGCATATATGAGGGTCGAAGATGATGCCGCCTTTCGTCGCAAGCACACTGACGACAAGAAGTCGTTATGCGTCAGAAAGCCAGAGTTCAAGACAAAGGTTGTTTCCAGAATAGAGTCAGCGCGCCAAATTTCAAATGTTCGTTTCAAAACGAAAGGAGAGGCCAAGACCGCGACTAAGTTCACTCAGTACCCCAAGATATCCTCTTACGGATTCAAAGGATCTGCAAAGAACTTAGTCGGAGCTCTGAAGACCGCTCAAGCTACCATTCGATGGCCAAAGAAGTCCGACTTGGACGATGCTATAAATCAAAATGGTGCGACTTCCACGTCGACCATGGTCATGCGACAGATGATTGTATCGCACTCAAGAAGGAACTAGCATATCATTTTCCGAAAGGAAATCTCAAAGATATCATCGACGATGTCGCTATTTCAGCTAACGGACATCGAACGACGAACCCCGAGCATGCGAAGGTCGTAAATTGCATCACCGGTGGTTCAGATGTGTGTGGTCTGACGTATTTAGCGGCCAAGCATCATGCCAGTCAGGCGCTCGATGATCGGCCTATTCCTCGCTCGTCTAGACCCAAAGGAGATTTGGAGCTAGAAGCCATGAAGATTGTGTTCGACCACGTCGACCTTGGCGACTCGTATCAGAAGCATCACGACGGGTTGATCATTCAGATCACGGTCGGTAACTGTCTAACGCGTCGAGTCTTGATCGACGGGGGCAACTCAGCAAATGTTATTTTTCTCAACACCATCAAAGCCATGGGAATCGATCGCTCGGAAATCACCCGACGTTCGACGACTTTGGTCGGTTTCAATGGAGAAGCGACGAGCACCTTCGGAGAGATAATCGTGCCCGTCTACGCCGGAGGAGTCAACAAGCAGACCAAGTTCAGTGTCATCGATTGTGCGTCGGCCTATAACATCATCTTAGGACGACCATGGATCCATGATATGAAAGTCGTTCCCTCGACGTATCATCAAATGTTGAAATTCCCTACGCCATGGGGAATCCAGGAGATTAAGAGTGAGCCAAAAGTCGCTCGTGATTGCTACAAGTCTACCTTGAAGCCGCAAAAATAAACCAAAGTCACAAGATCAGGCTCTCGACAGGTTCGTTCCTCTATCCCTAAATTAATATCTTTTTTTCACAGAGATAAGTCTACGGTGCCCGGTCGCACGACAACATAGTCAACGCAGGACAATATTTCTCCGTGTCATTCTGTCATTTAAAACCTATCCTTTCCTCCCAAAAAGAATAAGGTAATAAATGACAGGGGGCAAATAGAGAGAGTCTGAAATGGTACGTTCTCTAACTCTTTTTCATACGATTTTTTCTCACAAAACGTTTACTGACTTAAGCATCGGAGGGTCGTTGGCTAGCCAACGACCAACCCCCGACATCGTTTTATCGCAGAATCGCACGACAGATTATCGCAGAATCGCACGACAGTAATCATTAAGTCTACTAGATGACTTTAAATTCGCAGAATCGCACGACATAAACAATCAGGATTTTCTTCCCTGACCATCCCTCCACAGGGGCATACGACGCAAATTCCTCGTACGATCTCGTCGTACAATCGCAAAGCCTAAATAACTTACATCTAAGTTTCTTAGCTTTTATACCCTGAATGGATGCTTTAATCGCGTGTTTTTATTTGTTTTACGTTCTTATTATCGTATTACAATGAGTGCCTTAGTCGCATGATTTCATATGTATCTTATGTTCGACTTTATAATCAAATGTGATTCGAATAAAGCATAAGCAAAAGATATATTCATTAAGTAAACCATTATATACATACTCGATCCCTGATTGGTCGAATGGCAAAACTAACAAGGAAAGGAAAATTCTAGACGGTAGGGGGAACATCGGTCGTATCCCTGCTCGAAGTCCCGAACCGAGGACCTTCATCTGCCACTCCTCCCGCACGAATCTCCTGCAGTGCATACTGAGCATCGAAAAGCTGGATGGCTAGCTCGTCAGCACGCGCCAAGGCAAACCTCTCCCTATCTAAAGCCGCCTTCTCTCTCTCCAACGCCACAACTTCTCTTTCAAAGGCAGACGCTATCAACCCTTCAACTTTCGACATCCCAGCGTGTAATGCCAAAGACGACTGGAACGTCTGAAAAATAACACAAGAAAATATTAGATGACTAAACGAACGAGACAAGTCATGAAAGATTGACACTCACCGTGAACGCCAGACTGGCAACTTGAGATCCAATCTCTCCGGCCAGAACTCCACGAAAACGCTCCCCGAAAGACGGGAGCAAATACTTCCCCAGATGAGGGAACAACGTCGTCCCGTCTAGGACACCATCCGACATAAAATCAGACGACAATGTAAAATTGACCGTCATAACTTCGGCCGATGATCCCTCGCCCCTGTCAGCAGACGTTGGGATCGACACTTTGGACATCGGCTTCGTCACCGTCGCTGGAAGCGCAGAACTTGCTGGTGTCACGTCCGTTACGCCAAAACGTCTAGATGACGCCCTCGCCTCCTTAGGCAGAACAACTCCCGGTGAGTTATCAACCCTAGACGACGGTTCCCTCAGGACTGTCCTCCGGGTTCTCTTTTCGCTCGACCCAGTTGTCGAAACATTTTCACCCAGAAGGGCACGCATAACCTGCTCTCCTCTCGCCCTAGAGACCGATTTCCTCTTGGTCGGCACTGATCAGGAAATACATGAAGCGTCAGGCGGATAGAGTAAACAAAGTAAAATAAAAACTATGGTACGTTTACCAGTCGCTTCTTCCCTCTCATCCTCCTCTCCCTCTTCTTCAGAATCTCCCATCGCGTCCCCGATCTTTTCGCATACCCTCATAGATCTTCGACACCTGTCCTCGACAGCTGGTAAGCATCATCGTGCGTCAGTATGACGTCATAACTTTTCAACTTCTCATTCAGTTAAAGGCGAACCGGTCTAGTTCCACGACAACCAGGTAAGTCCCTAAACCCAGGTCACAAGTCTAAGCGTTCGACAAGCAAAATTTAAAACTTAAATTTGACATTCAATTTTCAAATTTTGGGGGCAAACTGTTTGGGCAAAAAAAATCACGTCGCTCGACCGCGACCAGAACAGGTAAGACGTATGATTAAGGACTATATCTTGTATTAAGATAAGGTCTCGACAAAGACCTAGAACACCATCGTCGTCCCTCATAAAAGGTAAGTCGTACGTCCCCCATGACGCTCGACCATAGCATCGCCCGTCCCATACGACCATCGCGTAAGATCACTGCACCTTCGACCAAAGCTAACGTTAACCTTGACTGTTACGTTTGTTAAGTATTTAATGCAGGAGTCAAAGCCATTAACAGCAAGCAGCCGTAACGGACGAAGAACATTATGGATAATCACTCCGGCAACCGTTTCCAGCCGTTGTAGCCGTTGATCAAAGCATTAATGGAGCTAATTAATGACGCAAAGACTATAAATACCAAGCTAAGTCTTCACATCAAGGATCATCAGTTAACATCCGATACACATCAGCAATCATCAGCGAACATCACCGAACAGCAGAGAAAAACATTTGAGCTCATAGCTAAGAACCCTCAAACTCTGGAAATCAAGTACTGAAAGCCAGAACCCTACAGCGAACTCAAGAACACTCGAAGAAAAGCTCAAGTCATCGCTCTCGACGCACGCCAACAACTTTCGACCAACAGTTGTTTACACTTTGTATTCACACGACAAACACCTGTTTTACACTTTAAACATTTGTACTTTACATTTCGAAGCATTTCCTTCATTTGTATTGTAATCATCGTACGACCGACGCCAGTATCGAAGGACATCGCCCCTGATTGGCGACCATAGTGCAGCGACGACATCCCTTGTCGTCCGCAGGTTTTTTCCTCGTTTGAGGTTTTTCCTGCGTCATCAAATCCCTTGTTTCTTTATTTTATTCCTCGTCGCACGTCTCGTCGAAAGATCCTTTCTTTAGTTGTTTAAGTCCACATCGACCTTAAGTTGTCCCTTTGGTGCGATTTTTGGCATTAACAGTACTCGACGTACGAATAGAGAGGAAGAAGGAAATCGTAGTAGAACAAATCCAACAATCAGGACAAGGGGAAGGGGTGGAGAACGAGGTAGGGGCAGAACGGGAGGTAGAGTTCAACCTCAAGGCACGGAATTTGTTACAAGGGACGATCTGACCGCTGAAATGGGAAGACTGCAAGCAAATATACAAGCTATATTTAACCGAACTCGTCACACTGAAACTGAAATACCAGATCCTAGTCTGGAAGACGAGATGCCCATTACACCTACTGTCATACCGGTGCCAAAGAAGTGTGATTATAAGATGTTTCTGAGCTGTAAACCTCCAACTTACTCAGGAGAAAGAGACCCAGTAAAGGCTATGAGGTGGCTAAAAGAGATAGAAGCCATCTTCAAAACCAGCAAATGTGCCGAGAAAGATAGAGTGTTATATGGAACCGCGATGCTGAAAGCCGATGCTCTATATTGGTGGGAAGCTCTTATTACCTCTAGAGGATCTGATGTGTATTCTACTTTTTCTTGGGAAGAATTCACTATAGCTTTCAAGAGACAATTTTGTCCTCAAGCAGCAGTTAGACAACTAGAAGAAGAGTTCATGAACTTGCAACAGGGAAGTTTATCGGTTCGGGATTATACGGCTCGTTTTCTGGAGAAGTCTCGTTTCGCTGAGTATTATGTTGCCACGGAGGCACTTAAGATGGAAAGGTTTATCTTTGGGTTAAATTCATAAATCAGAAGTCTAGTGATTGCAAAGGGACCAGATACCTTCTCAGCCGCAGTAGATGCCGTGGAAAACGTGGAACGGGATAAAGGGAGAGATACTAATGATAAAAGTACTGGAAAAAGAAAATGGGAAGGACCACATTATGATCCAAAGAAGTTCAGATCCTAGAGATTTGATAGTCGTCCACCTTTCAGACCAGCTGAAAGACCTTGTCCAAAATGCAACCGTATTCATCAAGGAAATTGTCAAGTTGATCCGCGAGTTTGTTACAAGTGTGGAAAGACCGACCATATTGCTAAAGACTGTCGGGTAACTCAATTTTGTTTCTCATGCAATTCTCCTGATCACATTCAGTCCGATTGTCCACGGTGGAGAGTACATCAGGGTGGTACATCAGTGAGACCAACGGGTGTTAGGCCGGTAGTACAAAGGCAAAGCTACCAAGAGCAAGGAGCCGTGCCTTCCAAATGACAACGCAAGAAGCAGAGGAAACTTCTGATGTGGTCACAGGTACATTTCTAGTAAACTCTACACGTACTAAAGTGTTATTTGACTCCGGTACAAACCGGTCATTTGTGTCTCCTTCATTTGCTGCTTATATGCATTTAAAGCCTAAACTGTTAGATCATGCGTTAATGGTAGACACTGCAAATGATAATCAAATATCGGTTAGAGAAGTATTTGATAGCTGTGTTATAGATATAGATGGGTGTGGAGTACCTATTCAGTTATTTCCTATAGCTTTGATCGAGTTTGATGTGGTAGAGGGAATGGACTGGTTGGCCGAGAATCAGGCTAGTATAGTTTGTGATAAGAAGTTGATTAATGTTGTATTACCTGAGAAGGGACCGGTAGTGATTTATGGTGACCGTAGAAATCATCAGTCTAGTAACACCCTAAAATTCAGGGCTAAATTAAACCTCAATTTATAACCAAATTTAATCATAAACTCTCTAAGCTTTATATATAGTGGAGAATTAACTATGAGGTTCCTATTTACAAACATCAAATTCTTCAAATAATCTATTAATCTAATCATGTCATTATAATTAGATTAACTAGATCATCTAAGCAATCTATCAAAACCTCAGCATTAATTAACTTCTCCGCTAATCCAAAAGCTCTCGTCCCACATCCCTTTATTTTTCCCGAGCTAGTACCTGGTAAGAAAACATTATTTGAAACGATTAGGCTAACGCCTAGTGAGAACATTTGGTTTCAAAATAATATTTATAAAACAATGTAAACAAGTTATAACAAACCTGATTACCCTTTTTCTTACCACACGCGTAACCATTCTTTGATAACGGGTTAAACCCGGTTCCATGACTACAATCTGACATTAAGTCAATCATTTCTCATGGTCCAGAGCCACACTACGAATCACAACGGATTCTAGATAAATTCTCTTAATTATCCAATAAATCGCAATAACACATGCCCATTTATTGGAAAGGAAGTAGAGATTACAAGTACTTATGTCAATCCCTTTTTCTTCCTTAAGAATCGGGAATTACGTTTATTCCACGATTTCTCACGTACATCAGAATAATGAATAATCCTCATATATTCTACGTACACATAACCACTAGTGCCTATGGATCCATATCACCTAATTGTACTCATACAGGTATTTAATCAATATAAATTCCTCATAGCAATCGTATAAGCGAATATCATATTTATACCTCATAAATTCCTTATAGCAATCGTATAAGCGAATTATTTATCTCACATAGATTTCTCATAGCAACCGTATGGGAAAATCTCCTTTATCAAATATTCTCATGAATCATTCATCCCAAGCAGTTCATTTATAAAAATGTACCTTACCATACTTTAAAACATTTATACAAGGTAAGGTAAGAATGAACTCACCTGGTAGCAGAAATGTTACTATTGCTTTACTTCACAAAGTTGTACGAACTTCAGTCTCCAACTTCACAATTTACTGAAATATCCACATACATAACGTACTGGTATTAATCTACTATTTAGGACCCTTATATACTAAAAATCCTAAAATTCACGTCTCTTATCGCAACCAACTAGCTGCGATAAGCCTCGTCGCAACAAGCAATGTTTGTCGCAATCAACTATCGCGACACAGCACTTTATCGAAATCAACAGTACATATCGCAACCCATGGTTGAGACAAAATCCTCCTATCACAACCAACTATTGCGATACCTACCCTATCGCAACTAACTGTTGCATGGTACTCCCTATCGCAACTGACCATTGCGATACCTATGAATTTGTCGCAACTCAAGGTTGCGACACTTATGAATCTGCAAAACTTCATAACTCTCGCAACATACTAAAAACGTATAAAACCCAGAATTTATCAGATTTGAGCTATGCATGTAGTTATAAACTTCCAGATATGTTTATTACTACCAATGGAACCTAAACATAAATCCAACTTTCTCATAATACTTAAAAACATCATCAAGACCCATTTCTAAAATCCATAAAATTCATTTCTACATTTAAATATACATAACAAGGTTATGAATTTGAAACATACCTTTATTATCCAATTTGTATCTTTAAATTCCAGCTGAAAACAACTTGCCTTTCCTTCTTCTTCTTCTATCTTTCTTTCCTTCCAGCTCTTATTTCTTTCTCTCTTGTTTTCGCCGAACACCACATCCACACACCCACTTAGAAGACTTAGATAAAAAGGGATGAAGACACCTCATCTCATTTTATTACTTCTTTTGCTGTAGTGTTGACAACTCAAACCCCAAATAGCCAAATAACCCCAAACTATCCTCTCTTGGCAAGTTCTATCCCTTCATTTAGAGATTAAATTAAAGTTCACCCCTTAACTTATTATCTCAATAAAATACATAACAAAACTTACTCGGGGTTAAACTCTAAATTTAATCTACCAAATAACCAATCACAACTTATCAAATAAATATACTCCATTTATTTTAAGAAACCCAAACATTATCTTTTACAAAAATTGGGATGTTACTATACTCCCCAACTTGAAAATGATTTCGTCCTCGAAATTAAAGCTAAGTAAACAAATGAGGATATTTAATCTTCATACCCTCTTCCAACTCTAAGGTCATATTAACACCTCAATGCTGTAATACCACACTCTTAGTTTACAACTTCTTAACTGATCTTTCTACAATCCTTTACAATTCCTCCATACTACTATTCTTCTCATTCACTCTCACTTCATTAAGTGGAATCACATTATACCAATCATGAAATATATCGTATATCTCTTCACTTCAAGTCTTACACACTTAATCACAAATAAAATCCAGAAAGAATAATGACTCATCTTTTCACACATTCTGAATCTTACCTCTTTTATCATTACTCACTCCCCAACTTAAATTTGCAAACCTCCCTAGAGTAACTGTTATCATCAAATCTCTATCCGACTTATTTCTTGATCTACCATACCGTTATCATTTCTCTTATGCCTACACGGAACACCCATCATCACCGCTATATTCCAAAAGAACGGTTTCTCCAAAATTATTTGCCAAGACCTTTAGCCAAGTCCTTGTAAAGTACTTAGCACCGAGAACTACCACGAGCTCCTAACTTTCCAACACAGTCGACCTATCATTGCATTTCTTTACATCCACGGAATACTCCAACGCTCTTGACTACGCTTCATAACGAAATATTACAGCTTAACGATTACAATATCCTCTTCGACAATCAAGTGAAGTATAAAAACTCACTTAAAATTCAATGGGATCGAGAAGAACAAGAGTTCTCTTTTCATCTCGTCACCGACCGCAACTCAACCTCCAGACCTCAAAATAGCATTATCGTATACTATCTGAAAATCTACCCATTTTAATTGAGCATACTTACCACTTTCTAATACTTCAATATTACAGCAAACCATCATCACATCTATGACTTACACGTTCCTTCAGTACATAGTATTACCACTTCCTCACACCACTATTGCACCACACGACCACATTGCAAACAAGCTTTCATAATGTCTTTATACACACAGAAGATACTAGTTCCTTCATGCTACCCATAATCACCAATTCATTTGAAGTAAAATCGTTTCCGGACTTTGTCTCTCCAGAGCCTAGATGTACCACATGTCAAGGTCAACTATTCAAAGTGCACCAGCTTCGATTACCCTAACATTTCGTTCTTATATGTATCATCACATCACATAAGAAATTACCTATGTAACTACGATCTTTCACTTTTGTAACACTCACACAAAGTGGTCCAGCGTCATACTGGATACACACCTTTCTCCAAACAACTTCTTACATCTGTGCAAGAGAGATAACAAAAATAATATAACATCCCTATACACTTACACGATATTTGTAATAACAGCATATACGATATTGTCCCCAACCCACCGTATACGATATTGTCCGCTTTGCGCATACCCTCTGCATAACAGCATGCCGGTACCGCTCACGGTTTTGTTCCTGCCTGCATAGGCATACGCGGGACGCACCCAGACCGCACCCAGTGACAGGCAAAAGGCCTCATGCAAGGAAGATATCCCTCCACCCTTATAAGGAGGACTTTGAAATTGACTCACCGATGTTTTCCCTAACAATCCTACTTAGAATATTTTAGTTTGGTTCTTTACATGACTTGTACAAAATAGCAACTGTTCGGTGAAGTCGAAGATCAACCGAAACCAAGCTTGAAGACTCTCTACTTGTGGAAAATAGAAGACTCCTCTCAACAAACAAACAAGTCACCATCCACCGAAGTTGTCCTCACAATTCGGTGGACATCATCTCCACCGATGAAGACATCAAAAATCGGTGTACATCTTACACCGAAGTGTGCTTAAGGAATCGGTGGACATCTTTCACCGAAGTGTCCTTAAGGAATCGGTGGACATCATCCCATCGATGAGATACGTAAATCGGTGGGATCTTTGTGAAAATGGTTTTCCTTCAGATGGTTCTTAAAACCTTGACAATATTATCGGTGGAATTCCTTCGGTGATATTGTCTTGGAGTACTCATCAAGAAGACCATTTACTTCGAGACAAAATCTGCTTACAGGCAAAAGTAATATTTTGTCTTGTTATCTTTTTAGAAGATGTCCTTTCAGCATGGCTTCTATTCCTTGTTTCAAGAAAAAGGTGATGGTGACTTATCAGCTTTTTAGAAGTCCACTCGTACTTTTCAAAAGTCCTTTGGTATGTTACAAGTAACTGAAGGATATTCGTACTAAGCATTTAATGCTCAGTACCTTACCTTCACTATAAAAGGAAGAAGACTTCTCCATGCAAACCACGCTTTCTGGATATCTCTCTCAGTGCAAGAAATTTCCATACAGCTCCAAAAACTTGATAGCTTTGTTCTAAGTGTTCTTAGTTGTTGTTGTTAGTATTCTTTGTGCAAGATTGTTAGAATAGTTTATCTGTTCTTTTCCGCAACAGTCTTAAGTTTTCTATGTGTAATTTTTGTTGAAAGATTTTCAATAATAGAATTAAAATTGTGAAATTTTTGAGTATTGTATTCAACCCCCCCCCCCTTCTACAATACTTGTTATAGCCATATGGGACTAACAAGTGGTATCAGAGCAGAAAGTTTAACTCATAAACTTGATCTGCAATGGCTGCCTCCTCTTCTTCAACTGTTGAAAATGCTTTTCAAAACAACTTTTCTGAAAATGGTTCCATTAACAAAGCTCCTAAGTTTAAGCCAAACAACTTTTCTCTTTGGAAAAGCCGTATGATGCTATTCATGGAAGGAGTGGATACTAGATATCCAACCATTCTCAAAGAGGGACCCATTATCCCTCGAGTCTGGGCTCGCTATGAAACACAGAGGCCTGGTAAGGAAACAACTGACAAGGATGGCTCTAGTGACTCCGACACTTCTGAGCCTTCCGACAAAGAGAAAGCAAAGGGTACCGGACGTTATATTCTAAAAAATCCTAAGGAATATACTGATGAAGAAAAACGTCTAGTTACTCTTGATTCAAAGCTTAGACCTATCATTGCTCTCTCACTTCCTGATGAAGTCTATCATTCTCTAGTTAACTTTGAAACTGCTAAAGAGATGTGGACCACACTATGTGTTCTGTACGAAGGTACAGAGGAAGTGAAGAAATGCAAAAAGATTTCTCTCATAAGAAAATATGAACTCTTTACTCATGAAAAAGGTGAATCTCTTCCTAGCTACTATAATCGTTTTAACTCTCTTCTAAATGATATGAAGTTATTAGGCAGAATCTATGATAACGAGGAAGTTCTAAACAAGTTCATGGATTGTCTCCTTGATTTCTGGGAGAACATATGCACTTGTATCAAAACTTCCAAGGACCTTGAGTACATGCCTCTAACTGTCTTATATGGAACTCTCTTCAACTTTGAACAAACCAAGTTACAAAGGAAAACTTTCATCAAGGAGATAAAGGGCACCTCTATTGCTCTTGTCAGTGAAAACTCCAGAAAATCTCAAAATGTTCCAAGAATCACCTATCCTTCATCAGATTCTGACAATGAAACCCAAAGCAACTCTTCTCACCAATCGGAGGCATATCTAAGTGATGCCTATGATGAAGGTGAAGAAATCTCGGTTAAGCAGTTGTCTGATGAAATTGCTATGTTAGCTGGTTTTAAAAACAGATCTCGTTTTTCGAACAAATCCAAATCTTTCAGAAAACCCTTCTCTTCTACAAAAGCTTCCTCAACTGATAAGACAAATGAAGAATGTTTTAATTGTGGAAAGAAAGGTCACTTTGCAGCTGAGTGCAGAAGTAAGCGTGTGATGAACTCTAGAAATTAATCTTCAAACAAGTTTTCCTCAAATTATGAAAAACCCAAAAATAATTCTTTCAAATCAATTCTTGCCAAGAAAGAAACTCAGTCTTCAACCAAAGATCATCAAGAAAGGGCTGAGAAATACAAAGCCAAGTACAAGAAAGAAAAGGAGAGAAATGAGGGTCTCCTTGGAAAAGGAAAGGGTCTCATGGCCGAAATTCATGATTGGGAAGAAGAAACCTCTGACAGTGACAACAACTCTCCCAACAAGTGCTTTATGGCCATCTCAGAAGATGTGGAAGATTCAGAAAAATCTACCTCTCCATTGGCTCTTGTGTCGTCTGGGTGCTCGACATCATATGCTCAGGTACATCCCTTTAATGATATGACAGATAGGGAAAAGATAGATGCTTATGAATCTTTAACTAAAGACTTTCACTCTGTTAAGGATGGTAAGAAAAGGAAATCTGCTCAGGTTAAAAATCTCACTTCTCAACTTGAAATCTGCTTGACTAAACTTGGAAAGTTTGAGGAAATCAAAGCTGAACTTGAGGATCTGAAAACCATAAATCACATGATTTCCAAAGAGAAAAATAAACTTTTCAAGAAACTAAAAAGAGAACAAAAGGTTGTCAGAAAGTGGACAACTTCTTCAAAAAATCTTGAGCGACTTTTTCAGGACCAAATCGGTGGCAATAGCAAATATGGACTAGGATTTGGAAAAGACTCTCCCAAAACTTCATCTCATGCACTCACTCCTTTCTCAAATGTATGGGATGATGCTTCAGAGTCTAGCTCTTGTGACTCTGTCTCTTTAAACTCTCTTGATCTAGGTGAAGCTTTAAAATATGGAATGTTCATAAAAGCAAAAGAATCTTCTTCAAATCAGTCCACTGAGAAACAAGATTTCAATGTTCTTTCAAAACCCATCCATGATCTTCTAAAGGTGTTATCTATTGATGAAACTTATTCCTCAAACTCTTCAAAGACCAAGTTTCTCAAAAGAGCTCATGACACTGATGTCTCTTCTTTCAGAAAGTCCTCAGATCTTGGAAAAGACCATTTCAAAAATTCTTCTAAAAGTATTTCCAAATTTGCTATCACCTTTGGAAATGGAATTTTAAGCTTTCCTCCTCATATCTCATCTTTTGGTCCTAAAGCAATTCAAATTAATGTCTTAGAAAAGGAAAAAGAAAAGGAAATACTGCTAAAACCTAAAAAGACCTTTTGTCCTAGAGCCATTCAGCTAAATGCCTTAGGAAAAGGAAAAGAAAAGGTTCAAGAGCCTAAAAAGACTTTCATCTACAGAAAATGCTATAACTGTGGGGACACTTTTCATCTTGCCAAAGATTGTCCAAAAGATAGAATGGACAGAACCAAACTTAAGGACTCATCATCTTCTAACCCAAAATGACCCATCTCTAAATGGGTACCAAAGAACTAATCTGTTTGTGCATGCAGGTTTTTGAGCACCATCAAATATGGTATCTGGATAGTGGGTGCTCACGACACATGACAGGAAATAAATCTCTACTAGTTAACTATGTGTCTGGAAAAGGTCCATCTGTAACTTTTGGAGATAATGCTAAAGGCCACACCAAAGGTTATGGAACTCTCACTAATGGATCTGTCACATTCAATAAAGTGGAATTTGTTGAAGGCCTCATGCACAATCTTCTAAGCATTAGCCAACTGTGTGATCTTGGATATAAAGTTATCTTTGAACTTTGTATCTATACTGTTGTGGACAAGAACTTCAAAGTGGTGTTATCTGGAAAAAAGATGGAAAATGTTTATGTCATTGATATGGGACTAAGAAACAATTCATCCAATGTTTGCTTTGTGTCAGATGACACATCCAAAAGGAACTGGTTGTGGCATAAACGTCTCTCTCATCTAAATTTCAAAACCCTTCATAAAATCTCCAACAAAGAGCTGGTGACGGGTATGCCAAAGTTGAATTTTGTCAAGGAGAAGTTATGTGATGCTTGTGAAAAAGGGAAGCTTACCAAAACTTCTTTCAAGACCAAGCAATGCTCTTACGTTACTCTTCCTCTTCAGATGCTGCACATGGATCTATGTGGACCAGTCAGCACTCCTAGTCTTGGTGGCAAAAGGTACATTCTTGTTATTGTTGATGAATTTACTAGACATACTTGGGTCTCTTTTCTCAGGTATAAAAGTGATGCAACTGAAGAAATCATCAACTTTGTCAAGAAAAATGAAGTTCTGAATGGTCAACTTGTTCGTTCCGTAAGAAGTGATAATGGCACTGAATTCAGAAACAGTGCTCTTGAAGACTTCTTCACTGAGAAAGGAATTTCTCAAAACTTCTCTGCAGTCCGGACTCCTCAGCAAAATGGAGTGGTGGAAAGGAAAAACAGAACTCTGTGTGAGGCTGCTAGATCCATGCTAAGTGAATCAAACCTTCCTACCTATTTTTGGGCTGAAGCTGTTAATACTGCCTGCCTTACCCAAAATAGGTCGGTGTTATCCAAAAGAAATGATAAAACCCCCTATGAAGTTTTCCATGGCAGAAAACCAAATATTGGTTTTCTTCATGTCTTTGGATGTGTGTGCTTTATTCTAAATGATCGTGACAATCTTGGGAAGTTTGATCCCAAAGCTGATGAAGGAATCTTTGTGGATACTCTCTATCCTCCAAAGCATATCGTGTGTACAATCTCAGAAGAAAATGCATTGATGAGTCCATTCATGTCAAATTTGATGATCTAAGATCATCATCTCTTTCAAATGATGATGACGAATTGCACAGATGGGTCTCCTCATGCATAGGTGATGTTCCCATAGTCAACTCCACCGATACATCTTCCATTCCCTCAAATCCTTCCCCATCAAGTAACTAGGCTGGGTCACCACCGATACATCACACTCCCACCGAATTTGACCATCCCACCGAAATGCCTTCTCCCACCGAAATTCCTTCTTCTGGTATCACACATCCCTCTACCGATCCTACCCTTACCACCGAAAATCCAGCCCTCCACCGAACTACTGATCCCACTACTTCGATTCATCTCACTCAAAATAATCCATCACCTCTGCCCCCAGCCACAAAATGGACCAAAGATCACCCCATAGATCAAATCATCGGTGATCAACAAGCAGGTGTCCAAACACGTAGAGGAATTGGAAATATTTGTCTCTATGTAAATTTTCTCTCTCTTATTGAACCCAAAAAGATTGATGAAGCTCTCTCAGATCCCTGTTGGATCACTGTCATGCAAGAAGAGCTTTCTCAATTTGAGAGAAACAAAGTTTGGAGATTGGTTCCCAGACCCCGAAAGAAGACAATCATTGGAACCAAATGGATCTTCAGAAACAAAATGGATGAAGGCGGTACAGTTATCAGAAACAAGGCAAGACTGGTTGCTCAAGGATACAGACAGGAAAAAAGGCATTGATTATGATGAAACTTTTGCCCCTGTTGCAAGACTTGAAGCAATAAGAATCTTTCTAGCTCATGCTGCCTACCGATATTTCAGAGTCTTTCAAATGGATGTCAAAAGTGCCTTCCTCAATGGGGAACTTGCAGAGGAAGTCTATGTGAAACAACCTCCTGGCTTTGAAGACCCAACTCATCCAGACTATGTGTACAGACTTGACAAAGCTCTTTATGGTCTCAAGCAAGCTCCACGTGCTTGGTATGACACTCTTGCCAGCTTTCTTCTAAAGAATGGATATTCCAGAGGTAAAATTGACAACACTCTCTTCATCAAGGAAACCTCAGGTAATATTATTCTTGTCCAAATCTATGTTGATGACATCATCTTTGGTGCCACTGACGAATCTCTATGTGATGAGTTTGCTTCTCTCATGATGAGTGAATATGAGACGAGCATGATGGGAGAGCTCACTTTCTTTTTGGGACTTCAGGTCAAACAATCTTCAGAAGGAATTTTTATAAACCAAAGTAAATACATTCGTGACCTTCTGAAGAAATTTAATTTTCTGGACAACTCTCCTATGAAAACTCCCATGGCACCACCTTTGAAACTCAATGCTGATCTTAAAGGTGAATCCGTGGATGTAACTCTTTTTCGTGGAATGATTGGTTCTCTTCTTTACTTAACTGCTAGCAGACCGGATATTATGTTTGCTACTTGTCTATGTGCCCGTTATCAAGCCAATCCAAAAGTCTCTCATTTGAAGGCTGTAAAACGGATTTTTCGGTATCTCAAGGGTACTTTGCACCTGGGTCTTTGGTATCCCAAAGACTCCGGTTTTGAACTAACTGGGTACTCAGATTCAGATTTTGCAGGTTCTCAGATTGATAGAAAAAGTACCACATGTAGCTGCCAACTTCTTGGTCGAAAATTAGTAAGCTGGTCCAGCAAGAAACAGAATTCAGTCTCAGCATCAACTGCTGAGGCTGAATATATTGCTGCTGGAAGTTGCAGTGTCCAGATCCTGTGGATGAAAAATCAACTAAGGGACTACAATCAATTCTTTTCAAAAGTTCCCATTCTGTGTGACAATTCCAGTGCAATAGCTATTGCAAACAACCCTGTTCTTCACTCCAGATCTAAACACATAGACATCAGGTATCACTTCATCAGGGACCACATTTCCAAAGGTGACATTGAGCTGCATTTCATTCCCACCGATTTGCAACTTGCTGATTTATTCACAAAACCCCTTGATGAAGCCAGGTTCAACTTTCTAATAAGTGAACTTGGAATGTGCAACCTACAAGACTAAATGAGTGTTTTATTCTCCACCGATCTCACATCGGTGGACAATCTTTTATTCTCACCCAAATCTTCACCGATCTCTCATCGGTGGACAAACTTCTTTTTATTTCTACACCGAAATCTTTCATCTTGTCGGTAGCACTTCCTCTACCAAAATAGCTCACAACTTGGACAAATACAACCACCGATTGATCCTCACCACCGATTCTCTTATATCGGTGGTATGCTCTTCCTTGTGATCCTCACCACCGATTTTCTCATATCGGTGGTATGCTCTCAACAACATTATCGGTATCACTCTACCCCGAAGCAATCCTTCACCGAAATCACTATTACACCGATACCCACTCACCACCGATTCTAAATCTTATTGAATACGCTTCCCCATGCTTCCATGAGCCGAAAAACCCTAAGTGTCAGGATGAGAAGTGACCCCTCGCATTCCAAGCCGTATTCCACCACACATCCTAAAACCTCATCATTACCTTTTCCATAATATTTTATTCTTCTTTTAACCGTTCCCTCTCCTTTTTGAAACCCTAAACCTCTCTTTTTCAACTCTATAAATACCCATCTTCCTCATCCTTCATTTTCCTTTCACAAACCTGCAACTACTCTGAACCTCTCCATCTCTTTTCTCTCAATCACTCGATGGCGTCTTCAAGAACTACAGTGCCCACACGATTTGAAGATCTCAAGTTCAACTTATGCAATCACGTTGCTCGATTCGAATCTGATCCATCTCATCCCGAGTTCTCTACGGTA
This sequence comes from Saussurea involucrata, assembly GCA_033807775.1. Taxonomy (NCBI): domain Eukaryota; kingdom Viridiplantae; phylum Streptophyta; class Magnoliopsida; order Asterales; family Asteraceae; genus Saussurea; species Saussurea involucrata. Next base: position 88,170,420 of record CM066316.1, read on the forward strand.
ACTAAATTTCTCACTCGATCCCCTCTCCTCCATGCTTTTACCTACAACCCAAAGATGAGCAAAATGCTCATTGGGAAGTTTTGGTTAACTTATGTTTACGACCCGTCAAACAATGCTATACATGCCTCCATTCTCACTGACGACGAAGGTGATCACGACCTTACTTTTGGGGTCGATGATGTTCGCCTAGCTCTCAAGATCCAAGCCTTTTCTCAATATGATGACATATATGTGGACACCATACATGAAGATGTTGTTCAAACGATTGGTTACGTTCTTGACGATTCATCCAAAAGCTCCAAAGGTCCCGGTACTCTCCTTCGCAGCAAAATGGGAGGAGTGTGGAATTTCTTCTTTGCCCATATCATTCACTGCCTCTCTCGTAAAACCAGTGGGCACGATCAATCCCCGTCATACATCACAAAGCTCGCGCATGCCCTCATCTTTCAAAGACAAGTCGACTTTGCCCAATACTTCTTTACTGAACGCATCGAAGTGATTAAGCACCCCAAGAAATGCCATGTTGCCTATCCGCGTTTCATCTCGATGATCATTCAGCACAAACTTAACAAGGCGTTGGAGACCGATCGAAAATCTCAATCGCCCCGATTCACTTATGATTGGTCTTCCCCGATCGTTTGTCTCAAAACTTTAAATGTCAGACCTCTCGCCACCGATCGCCCTCTACGACAAGGTATGATTTCATTTGCTCACTCTCCCGATCTACATTGGGGTGATACGGAAATTCCCGGATTTAAACACCCAGAAATTTCTGAGATCACTCCAACTGTAGTGGCCCCTTCTCCCAAATCCCGAGTTAAGTCGGGGGGTGCACTAAAGAAAAAAAACAAGGGCCCCCGACACCTCCGTTACCGATTTTAGGACTACGTCACCGATAAAACCATCGGTGGCTTCCCTGGTCCACAAACCTTCTAAGCGGAGGCACTCTTCATCCCCCCCCCCCGAGGTCTTCTCTAAAAAGATCTTGGGTACCTTTGGCCGAACAATCCCATCCTCGGGACTTTGTTAAAACCACAACCGACTCCTCTGCGGTCTCTCAAAAGACCACAGTTGTAGAAATGGAGCTCCCATCTTTTGCCTCTTCACCCACCTCTTCGGGTAAAAGAGATGACTTCGGGGTCTCTCCCCCCGAAGGAGTTGATTTGTCACTACACGGCCTTTCACCCAATCAGTTTATGATTGAAGAAGATGCACCACCCAATCAGGGTTCCCCCCCCATTAAATCCCCCCAAGTGATTTCTTTGATTTTCTTTTGGAGGACACTGGTTCTCCCCGAACCATCCCGTCCACCGAGGAAAATCCCACCAAGCCTCCCTCACCGAAAGCTCATGTATCTCCCCAGCGGTCTCCTACTCCACACCGATCGCCTACCCCACAACGATCGCCAACACCGAATAGAAAAGCTTCTCCTCCACCAAGAATTCTCTATTCAGATGAGTTGTCAACTTACTTTCCCACTCTCACCACGGAAATAGATCCACTACGCCTACAACACTCTTTCCCAGAAATCGGTGGTCACTCCTCTACAAGTATTGGTCGACAATCTGCTTTTCTACAATCCACCATTTCCTTAATTTCTCAGGCCAACTCTAGAATCTCGGTGCTAGAGTCTCAATTGCCACAATTACTTGCTGCTGCCCTTGCCGATGCGCTTCGGCCCATAAATACTGCCCTTGTTTCCCTGTCTTCGAAAGTGGACTCCTTATCCACTGCTTCTACCACCGAAAACATGCTGACGAAATCCGAATGGGAAATGGTCTTGGGTGATTTTTCTCTACTCCCCGATGCCACCACTACCAGCATGGCTTTTCTTCACTCAAAGTTTGACAGTGTATTTACACAGTTGGGCTTTAAGGTTCCGGCTGCTGCTGAGGGGGAGAAAACCGTTGCTCCACCAAAACTACCCTCCCTCAAGAAATCTATCAGCAACAAGCCTCCACCGAAAACCTCCTCACCACCGAAACATACAGGTACCACCGAATCAATCTCTACACCGATCCAGTCTCCATCGGCCGTGGAACCTAATGCATCAACTGAGGGGGAGCAACCTAATGCATCAACTGAGGGGGAGCAATCTAGCAAAGCTCCCAAAGTCAAAGGCAAGAAAGTCATTTCGGCCGAAGAATTGGCAAAAGAAGAAAAGAAGAAGAAGGATTTGGCTAAGTATGGGGCTCGACCTGAAGGTGCTCAAACTCTTAAACTCAAACCTCTATCCCAAGAAACCACCACCGATCTCGGCCTTTCTCCTCAGGAATTTGAGGAAGCTAAACTTGCTCAAATTGCTTTAGATAAATCTAAAGCCCTCTCTCTGAAAGCTGCCGAAGAAGAAGCCGCAAAAGCAAAATCCACCGATGTCATCGAAATCCAGAAATCGGTACTGAGTGCCATTGAAGAAGAAAAGAATGACGAAATAAGTTGGTAAAAGAACACCATGCACCACCGAAGTAGCAGAGCCCAAATCTCAAATATTAAAATTGCTACTTCCAGAGTCTACCCGAAGGATATCAGGCTGATCATCAACAGAGATGATGGTTCGCTGAAAAGTTTAACAGATGCTCATCTCAAAAATCTCGGCCTCACCGAATGGTATGAGATCTCTCAGCATCTAGTCAAAAGTGCAAACCCGAAGAAAGACACTTTTATCAAATGCATTGAAGGATTGATGGAAAGGATGAAGGAGATTAAAAGAAAACACAACATCATCCTTTCCTCCGATGAAAGGGCGAAACTTCAATCGATGAAAGAAGAAATCCGTCTTCCCAAAGTCAAGAATCCTATCGACAAGGTGTTCAAAGAAATGGCAACGGAAGGGAAGATTCCAAATGTGAGTAACCTAAATCTTTCCCTCCCTACTTCGGTGCCATATCCTACTACGACTTTGAGCCTCTCACCGATTCCCGGGCTGTTCTTCAATGATGGTTACGGTCGTCGTGCTTTCTTCAGATTTGCACAAATTGCCATAGCCGACACTCTGTTTCTTCAAGGCATCTCCAACCTATTTCCAAACATCCCCGAAGCTCAACCTTTCTTCCGAAATGTGTTGGAAGAAATCAAGCGCAGACAAACCACCGAGAAATAGGCCCTCACTCTCAATAGGTACTTGTAAAAGGTTGTTTCTCATTTTTGATAAATGTACGAGAAAACTTATCTTAATACAAGTACCCTTCTATTTGAATTTACTTTCGGTACATAACTTTACTTTCATTTATTTATAAATATTGTACATATTATACATACTCATACAAAAGAAAAAGATCAAAAAGAACAAAAAGAATGGTCTATGTGAAAAGAACCCAAAAAGAGTAAAAAGAGTCAAAATGCATTTTATTTTTTAATACTCTTAAATATTCTAAGAAAGGAGCTCAAATTCAAATAGGGGGAGATTGTTGGGTCACCAAAGATTTGAAATTGACTCACCGATGTTTTCCCTAACAATCCTACTTAGAATATTTTAGTTTGGTTCTTTACATGACTTGTACAAAATAGCAACTATTCGGTGAAGTCGAAGATCAACCGAAACCAAGCTTGAAGACTCTCTACTTGTGGAAAATAGAAGACTCCTCTTAACAAACAAACAAGTCATCATCCACCGAAGTTGTCCTCACAATTCGGTGGACATCATCTCCACCGATGAAGACATCAAAAATCGTTGGACATCTTACATCGAAGTGTGCTTAAGGAATCGGTGGACATCTTCCACCGAAGTGTCCTTAAGGAATCGGTGGACATCATCCCACCGATGAGATACGTAAATCGGTGGGATCTTTGTAAAACTGGTTTTCCTTCAGATGGTTCTTAAAACCTTGACAATATTATCGGTGGAATTCCTTCGGTGATATTGTCTTGGAGTACTCATCAAGAAGACCATTTACTTCGGGACAAAATTTGCTTACAGGCAAAAGTAATCTTTTGTCTTGTTATCTTTTTAGAAGATGTCCTTTCAGCATGGCTTCTATTCCTTGTTTCAAGAAAAAGGTGATGGCGACTTATCAGTTTTTTAGAAGTCCACTGGTACTTTTCAAAAGTCCTTTGGTATGTTACAAGTAACTGAAGGATATTCGTACTAAGCATTTAATGCTCAGTACCTTACCTTCACTATAAAAGGAAGAAGACTTCTCCATGCAAACCACGCTTTCTGGATATCTCTCTCAGTGCAAGAAATTTCCATACAGCTCCAAAAACTTGATAGCTTTGTTCTAAGTGTTCTTAGTTGTTGTTGTTAGTATTCTTTGTGCAAGATTGTTAGAATAGTTTATCTGTTCTTTTCCGCAACAGTCTTAAGTTTTCTATGTGTAATTCTTGTTGAAAGATTTTCAATAATAGAATTAAAATTGTGAAATTTTTGAGTATTGTATTCAACCCCCCCATCTACAATACTTGTTATAGCCATCTGGGACTAACAAGAAGCAACAACTACACCACATTTTGACTAACACACTCATCATCTTCTTTAAACTTCCAATGACTCCAAAAATATACTTACTTAGCGACTTACGCAACCAAAGTCACTTGGTTCCTCATTTGGGTAAACATCCACTACCGCTTTAATCATTCTAATTCGACATTAGCCATATCATAACGCCATCTTACAAATCACATAATCCAACAACTATATTGACAAATCCTTCACTTCATCCAAAATCTCTGAAATGACTTCCATTTGAAGCTTCTTCCTTCCAGCCTCACATTACACATTAATTGACACATTTATATTGATAATTTATGCCACTTCTCGTCCGTACATTCTCCACAAATAACATCTCACAGCAGACCAGGTCTCTCATAATCATTCGTACATAATTCAAACTTACCTTCATGCTCTTCCGCATAATTAACTGAGTCTATTTCGCTACTTTATCTCTCCCCAACTTTAGTTGAGCCATAACTCACGAGTTTCTAATTAACTCATACTTACTTGTTACTTGCTACTCTTTGTGATTCCAAACCTTTATATAGACAGGACATACTAATTCACAGATCAACACAATCTATGTACTCCTTTTTTTCGTGTCAATTACTTCAGTCCTTACAAACCATCCACTTCGTAAATAAAACACTTATTTAAAACAACAGTATTTCAATATCCTAACACCTTTACAAAGTGGTCCTTCAACTTTTAAATCTTTTTGATCCAAAACTTCAATCTCATACACCGTACACAGCTGATATTAACGTCAATAGTCAACCTGTCGATACTTCCTTAACTTATTCTTCAACAAGGATTCCTAACTGAACCTAATCCTCCCAACACATCATAATTCAATTCAAATTATCCAATATACGGAATTTCATAAAGGATTCCGTCATTACTGAATTAGAAGTACCACACTCATCTTATCAAGAGTTCGAATCCACACACAAGTAAACGACACCAACGAGAAAAACCAGCAAATAACGCCACAACCGAACACCACCCAAGCCATACTTCACCAACGAGTAAACAAGTCTGTAATATACACACATCGATGCAATTTACACAATTGTATGCATATAAGACTCCCTACGATGATTAAGGACCCTAAACGACCCATCGGGCACCCTCGAATCGCAACCAGGTTTGAAACCGAACAACCGACATTAAAACAATACTTGGAGTTGTTATATGTCCAAACTAACATGTACAAAGTGTTCAAATGCTATCTTCCACTCAAAACGAGTACCCATACGCCTATAATACGCCCTAAAACGACACCGGTACGCAAGAAACAAAAATCAGAAATTGCTGAAACAGTGTTGTGCGCGCCTTCTGGCGTGCCCCAAGCCGCGCTCAGACACGCGCAGACGTCTGTTGGGCACCAAACAGCCTCTGTTCTAGCCCTTTAACATCCCAACTCAACCCCCCACTTGATTAGGTTCATTCTATGGAAGTTTTAGCATCAAAAATGAGGTTTTTAACATCAAATAACATGAAGGAATCCATGTAGCAACTCTATACACATATGCACTCAATCCAATCCATGATCAAGAATGGCTATGAATGAACTCCAAAATCACAACTTATAAAAATACATACTTGGGGTGTTCTTACACCTTTAAGCCATCCTTCTTAAACACCAATAACCATTTGAATAATCTTATAAAATCATCCATGGAAAGACAATCCAAAGAACATGAACTTACATGCCTAAACTCCATGCGAGGAAACTAAAACCAAAATAAACATAAGGAAAAGTTAGAAGTGATGGAATAACATACAAAACATACCTTACCGATCGTTAGTCACTGTAACAATTTATAAACAAGTATACCTGTGTAGTAATATATTCATAATAACAGTAGCTAATTGAGATTGTGAATATATCATACATGAGAATCCTCATTACCATCGTTACCGTACTAATTTTCACGTATTTCTGTCGACTCTAAGACTATCCCGTCTTAGTACTTCTACCCATCTCACGAATCATAACTTAATTCATCTCAGCTTAAGTCTAAGTATCTCCTTAGCATACTTAGTTCGCTTAAACTAAAGCTCTGATACCATATTGTAACACCCTAAAATTCAGGGCTAAATTAAACCTCAATTTATAACCAAATTTAATCATAAACTCTCTAAGCTTTATATATAGTGGAGAATTAACTATGAGGTTCCTATTTACAAACATCAAATTCTTCAAATAATCTATTAATCTAATCATGTCACTATAATTAGATTAACTAGATCATCTAAGCAATCTATCAAAACCTCAGCATTAATTAACTTCTCCGTTAATCCAAAAGCTCTCGTCCCACATCCCTTTATTTTTCCCGAGCTAGTACCTGGTAAGAAAACATTATTTGAAACGATTAGGCTAACGCCTAGTGAGAACATTCGGTTTCAAAATAATATTTATAAAACAATGTAAACAAGTTATAACAAACCTGATTACCCTTTTTCTTACCACACGCGTAACCATTCTTTGATAACGGGTTAAACCCGGTTCCATGACTACGATCTGACATTAAGTCAATCATTTCTCATGGTCTAGAGCCACACTAAGAACCACAACGGATTCTAGATAAATGCTCTTAATTATCCATAAATCGCAATAACACATGCCCATTTATTGGAAAGGAAGTAGAGATTACAAGTACTTATGTCAATCTCTTTTTCTTCCTTAAGAATCGGGAATTACGTTTATTCCACGATTTCTCACGTACATCAGAATAATGAATAATCCTCATATATTCTACGTACACATAACCACTAGTGCCTATGGATCCATATCACCTAATTGTACTCATACAGGTATTTAATCAATATAAATTCTTCATAGCAATCGTATAAGCGAATATCATATTTATACCTCATAAATTCCTTATAGCAATCGTATAAGCGAATTATTTATCTCACATAGATTTCTCATAGCAACCGTATGGGAAAATCTCCTTTATCAAATATTCTCATGAATCATTCATCCCAAGCAGTTCATTTATAAAAATGTACCTTACCATACTTTAAAACATTTATAAAACATTTATACAAGGTAAGGTAAGAATGAACTCACCTGGTAGCAGAAATGTTACTATTGCTTTACTTCACAAAGTTGTACGAACTTCAGTCTCCAACTTCACAATTTACTGAAATATCCACATACATAACGTACTGGTATTAATCTACTATTTAGGACCCTTATATACTAAAAATCCTAAAATTCACGTCTCTTATCGCAACCAACTAGCTGCGATAATCCTCGTCGCAACAAACAGTGTTTGTCGCAATCAACTATCGCGACACAACACTTTATCGAAATCAACAGTACATATCGCAACCCATGGTTGAGACAAAATCCTCCTATCGCAACCAACTATTGCGATACCTACCCTATCGCAACTAACTGTTGCATGGTACTCCCTATCGCAACTGACCATTGCGATACCTATGAATTTGTCGCAACTCAAGGTTGCGACACTTATGAATCTGCAAAACTTTATAACTCTTGCAACATACTAAAAACGTATAAAACCCAGAATTTATCAGATTTGAGCTATGCATGTAGTTATAAACTTCCAGATATGTTTATTACTACCAATGGAACCTAAACATAAATCCAACTTTCTCATAATACTTAAAAACATCATCAAGACCCATTTCTAAAATCCATAAAATTCATTTCTACATTTAAATATACATAACAAGGTTATGAATTTGAAACATACCTTTATTATCCAATTTGTATCTTTAAATTCCAGCTGAAAACAACTTGCCTTTCCTTCTTCTTCTTCTTCTATCTTTCTTTCCTTCCAGCTCTTATTTCTTTCTCTCTTGTTTTCGCCGAACACCACATCCCCCCACACACACTTAGAAGACTTAGATAAAAAGGGATGAAGACACCTCATCTCATTTTATTACTTCTTTTGCTGTAGTGTTGACAACTCAAACCCCAAATAGCCAAATAACCCCAAACTATCCTCTCTTGGCAAGTTCCATCCCTTCATTTAGAGATTAAATTAAAGTTCACCCGTTAACTTATTATCTCAATAAAATACATAACAAAACTTACTCGGGGTTAAACTCTAAATTTAATCTACCAAATAACCAATCACAACTTATCAAATAAATATACTCCATTTATTTTAAGAAACCCAAACATTATCTTTTACAAAAATTGGGATGTTACAAGTCTTGCCTTATATCTATGTTGAAAGCTCGTAAGTGTGTCAACAAAGGATGCCCGAGTTATTTAGCTTATGTGATAGATGCTAAGCTAGAAAAGAATAATTTGGAAGATATTCCTGTCGTGTGTGAATTTCCGGAAGTTTTCCCAGAAGATTTGACTAGTCTTCCGCTCGTTAGACAAGTAGAGTTTGGTATAGATTTAATTCCTGGAGCCGCTCCTGTTGCCCGTGCACCGTATCGTCTGGCACCTCCAGAGATGAAAGAAATGATGACGCAACTGCAAGATCTATCCTATAAGGGCTTCATCAGACCCAATACGTCACCGTGGGGAGCACCAGTTCTGTTTGTGAAAAAGAAAGACGGGTCGATGAGAATGTGTATTGATTATCGAGAACTGAATAAGCGTACGATCAAGAACAAGTATCCACTTCCCAGAATTGATGACCTCTTTGATCAATTAGTTGGAGCTTGTTATTTTTCCAAGATTGATCTAAGATCCGGTTATCATCAGTTAAAGATTAAAGAAGAAGATGTTCTGAAAACTGCTTTTCGCACAAGGTATGGTCACTATGAATTCCTAGTGATGCCTTTCGGACCGACGAACGCCCCAGCTGCCTTTATGGATTTAATGAATCGGGTATGTAAGTCGTATCTCGATAGATTTGTTATTGTGTTTATCGATGATATCCTTATCTATTCCCGATCCGAAGAAGAGCACGCCCAACACCTTCGTTTGATTCTTGAATTATTGAAAAAGGAACAGTTATATGCTAAATTCTCCAAATGTGAATTCTGGCTTCGGGAAGTTCAATTTCTTGGGCATGTAGTTTCGGAGAAAGGCATTCAAGTTGATCCGATGAAAATAGAAGCAATTGAAAAGTGGGAACCGCCAAGAACGCCAACTGAAGTACGAAGTTTTCTGGGTTTAGCTAGCTACTATCGAAAGTTTATACAAGATTTCTCTCGTATCGCTACGCCCTTGACCAAGCTGAACCGAAAGAATATAAAGTTCGAATGGAAAGCAGAACATGATGAAGCATTCCGAATATTGAAAGAGAAACTCTGTAGCGCGCCGATACTATCACTACCTGAAGGTTCAAATGACTTTGTTGTTTACAGTGATGCCTCCAAACTAGGATTGGGATGTGTATTAATGCAACGTGGGAAAGTTATTGCTTATGCTTCTCGACAACTGAAGGATCATGAACGACAGTATCCTACACACGACATGGAACTTGCCGCAGTTGTTTTTGCTCTAAAGATTTGGAGACATTATTTATACGGCTCTAAATGTCAAATTTATACCGATCATAAGAGTCTCCAACATCTCTTCGATCAACGAGAATTGAATATGAGGTAAAGAAGATGGTTAGAATTGGTGAATGATTACGACTGCGAAATTCTCTATCATCCAAGGAAGGCGAATGTGGTGGCTGATGCACTGAGTCGCCAAGAGAGAAGCGGAACAATAAAGGCAATTGCACTACGAGCTGAACTTCTACCTAACATCTTTGACGAATTGAAGAAGTGTCAAGTAGAAGCTTTCCAAGAGGAACATTTGAAACCAGAACGACTAGTGGGGATATCAGCATCACTTGTAAAAGATGATCGTGGGTTACTATGTCTAGGAAAAAGAATATGGGTGCCTCGTCTGGGTAATTTACGCGATCGAGTACTACAAGAAGCTCACCAATCTCGTTTCTCTATTCATCCGGGTACGAATAAGATGTATAAGGATCTACGACAATTTTACTGGTGGCCGGGAATGAAAAGAAGTATTGCTCAGCACGTGGAAGGCTGTTCCACTTGTAAGAAAGTAAAGATTGAACATCAAAAGCCTTTTGGTCAGTTGCAACGGTTAGAAATACCTATGTGGAAATGGGACCAGATTACTACAGATTTCATCATGAAGTTACCAAAGACTCCGAAAGGATTTGATGCCATTTGGGTGATCGTCGATAGGTTATCAAAGTCTGCTCACTTTTTACCGATCAAAGAAACCTATTCATTAGAAAGACTAGCCAAATTGTACATCGACGAAATAGTAACTCGACATGGAGTTCCAAGATCAATTATTTCTGATCGGGATAGTCGTTTTACTTCAAGGTTCTGGAGGAGTTTTCAAAAAGAAATGGGGACGCAAATAAAACTAAGTACAACGTATCATCCTCAAACTGATGGTCAGAGTGAGCGAACGATTCAGACTTTGGAAGATATGTTACGAGCCTGCATTGTTGACTTTGGGGGATCATGGGATAAGCACTTGCCGTTGATCGAATTTGCCTACAATAACAGTTATCATTCCAGCATACAAGCAGCACCGTTTGAAGTTCTATATGGTAGAAAATGTCGAACTCCTCTGTGTTGGAACGAAGTGGGAGAGAAACAATTAGCGGGGACAGATATAGGTCAGTTGACCGCGGATAAGATTACTCAGATTCGGGAACGATTGAAAGTAACTCAAGACAGACAGAAAAACTATGCTGACCGACGCCGAAAACCGTTAGAATTCCAACTTGGAGATTTCGTAATGTTAAAAGTCTCGCCTTGGAAAGGAGTCATTCGATTTGGGAAACAAAGTAAACTTAGTCCAAGGTACATCGGACCGTTTGCCATTACAGAAAGAATCGGTGAAGTAGCTTACAGGTTAGATCTTCCGTCTGAGTTAAGCAGTATCCACAAAACTTTTCACGTTTCAAATTTTCGATAGTGTTTGGTTACACCAGATCAGGCAGTTTCTCTACCAGATATACAGGTTGATGAAAGGATGAATTATGTGGAGGAACCTGAAGCCATTGTTGACAGTAAAGTTAAAGTTTTTCGGAATGGTAAGGAGATCAAACAAGTAAAAGTGCAGTGGCGACACCATAAAGGGCAGGATGCTACTTGGGAATTAGAATCAGAAATGAGAACTAAGTACCCGTACCTCTTTGCTTAACCGAATTCCTGGACGAAATTCTTTTAAGGGGGAGATGATGTAATACCTCGGGTAAGTTCGTTAGTTAAATTCTCTTTCCGTTAAATTTAGTTAACTTTAAATTTGGATATTTAGGGTAAGTTTGGGTTAATTTATAAGTTTAAGGGTGTTTTGGTCATTATTGAATAGTTTAAGCCCTAGATTTTAAATTAAGTCTAACATTATCCCTTAAGCATCCAGATATTTTCATTTGGAAAAAAATCAGTGTGTGTGTGTGTGTTTTGAGACAAAAAGAAGAAGAAGAAGTAAGGTCAGGGCTTCAATTGGATTCCTTGAAAGTGATTTTGAGGTATTTTTCCTTTATGTTTTATGTTTTATGTTTGTAATAGTTAGTAGTAGATTCCCATCGGTTTAGATTTCTCAATTTTACGATTTGTATCGGTTTTAATCGATTCTGGGTAGAGATTTGGTAAACAGACAGAGGTTTCCGGACGTTTTTAATAGTGTCTGGTAGTTCCTTTTGATGGTGTCCGGTAGTTGAAGTGTCCGGTAAGTTCCTCTTTTTGTAAGTTTCCGAACGAAATTAGATACCGGATGGTATCCGGATTACATTGGTTTCCGGATGTCATCCGGATTAATATGTTTCCAGTAAGTATCCGGATAGTACTAGTATCCGATGAGTTGTAGGTATCCGGAAAGTATGTTGTCCAGATAGTTATGTTGTCCGGATAGTTCATGGTGTCCGGAAACTTTGGTTGTCCGATCACTTTTGAGATTCCAGATACTTTTGAGTATCCGATATCTGTGTGTTTTGTCGACTCTTGGATAGGGTATGAATAAGGACTGGAAATACTATGGACTCGACTTAAGTTCGGGTTTGGGGGAAACATTTGAGGATAAGAGTTAGATAGATTTATTTAGAGTTCTTAGCCCTAGTAAGTCTTATGTGTTCCATTCGGTAAAGAGATAATTGTATCTAATTGTTTTAGATTCTGTGAATTTGGGGTGAAAGCTGAATCGTTTTGAGAAAAGCTTGGAAGCGTTTTGATAAGCAAACATGTGAGTTTTACTTTAAAATGTTTTCAAACTGGAATACATATATGTGGATTGAGAATGTGATAAGTAGTGTAATAATGTGCATATGTTTGAAGTATGATATATTGAGGTGTATATTATATTTATACGAGCATTACACTACACGAGTGCACGTTGGCCGGGCTTAGGACCGGTGGGGTTTGGCTGTACGGAGGGACAGCGGAGTTGGCTGTATGTTAGTGCAGCAGAGTAAACTGATTAGTTGGCTCACAACCAACTAATATGGCAATGGGAATGAGACAGGAAAGTACACAATGCATGAGTCATAATTGGTATTCATATTTGTGTTATGTATATGGTGTTTGTGCAAATGATTTTAAACTGACAGGGTTTTTCTCACTTAGACCACTAGGTCTAACCCTCATTTTGTTTTAAAAATATGTATTACAGGTCGTGGATCAAGTAAGAGCAAGTGAAAAGGGTAATCTATGAATAGCTTTTGGAAGACTTATATTTTGAAGACCATGACGTGTTTTGCAGTTATAACTTTGTTATTAGTTATAATGTAAATTAATTATCAAAAAGTTTGTAATGAAATACTTATTATGGTTGTAAAGACTAAGGGACCGTAAATGTTATGTGATGTATCTTTTGTTATGAAACAATGTTATGTAAAATATGTTATTTGTTGTATGTTTGGGAGACGGGTCGTTACAATTAGTGGTGGCAATAATCCGTCAACTTGAAATATAAAAATTATTGATCTTGACTACATAAACGAGTTAATCGATCTCGAATTCAAGCTCATAAACGAGCATCAAGCTCGAGCTCGAAGATTGAAAATTTTATTCGAGCTCGAGCTCAAGCCCGATTTTAAAAAATTAATCGAGCTCGAGTCGAGCTCGAGCCTGGTATTATTTTTTTGAGCTCGACTCGAATAACCCGCACTCGACTCGGCTCAGCTAGTTAACACCCCTAAGTGGAACAGACGGGAATAGAGTGGAACAAAGTGGAACAAACTTGTTCCACCCCCACCCTATGGAACAAATTTATTTTTACCAATGTAACCTCAAAATAAAATCTAATAATCTTCTAAAACATCAAATACACGTTCTATTTTATATTTTATTCATTCATTAAATTTTATTTATTGTATTTTGTCTAATGTTATCTGTTCTATTATGTCTAGTTCTGTCTACCAAATGCTGAACAACTATTCTTTCCTGTTCTGTCATGTCTCGTCCTGTTCTACTCTATCTGCATACCAAACGCACCCTATATGATGTTGAAGATAACGGTCTAAAAAATCCTAATAATAGATCTGAAATCTGCATGTTAATGTACACTATGGGAATCAGCTTGATAACATTGAAATAACATAAAGAATGAGAATTTTGAAATGGTGACATGACAAACAGTTGAAATGGTGTAACAAACTCTTCAACACGTGGTAGCCATTGAAGCTGCCATCTACCTCATTTCATCCACCTTATAATCAGAACCTTTCCACAAACAACAATGGCGGGAAGATAAACAACACACCGACAAAAAAGAAGAAGAAAAAACCCAAAAACAAAGAACAGAAAAATAATCTCTCCATCTCCGATTCATCTCCGTTCATCTTCGTTTCATCTTCGGTTCTCCGTTCCACCTCTGTGTATCTCTGTATCATCTTCGGTTCTCCTCCATTCATTTCCGTGCATCTTCGTTTCATCTTCGATTAACTATTCATGTTTGATAAGGTTACATTTAAAAACCAAATAGAATTAAAAACCATTGTTGGAGATGATCTTGTTGAAATCGTTGGAGATGATTTATGATAGTCGGAGATGAGTATGGAATTTCCATTTCCTATTTTAAAATTAGATGCCAAAGCATTGGATGATATTTCTGATAGTTGGAGATGACTATCGATGAAATCCCATTTCCTATTTTGAAACTAGATGCCAAAGTACAATAATGCCCATCCGTCAATTTTTTTATTAACATTATTAAATTAATTTTATTAATATCATAAATAGTATAAAAGCATCTTAACCGTTGATTTATTCAATCTATGGTTATAGTTGGGTTTCACAGTTTGCAACATAAGAGTGGTTTACAAATGAAACCACACACACACACACACACACATATATATATATATATATATATATATATATAGGAAGAGGTTCATTTGAGAAATAGAGAAGTAATCTTGGCAATTCATTCGATCAACATTTGTGGCTTTAACCGAGAAGCAGCGGATAAATCCTCGTGTGGTTCATATATGAATCACAAAGGTTCATATATGAATTAGTTAAAAAGAGTTCATATGTGAATTACATGGGTTCACATATGAACAGATAATTCATATGTAATCACACAGGTTCATATATAAACTCGTTCCGTGTTCTTGTAAAAGTTACGAAATTGCCCTTTTATTTTTGGAACAGCCGCAACTTTTGACCAATTAAAGTCAATCTTGACCAAATAAATGACCAAGATTACTTCTCTATTTCTCATATATTTACCATTTCTCAAGTAAACCTAAGGCTATATATATAATATCTTTCACAGATGAATTAGTTATAATCTTTCATAAAGTTTAAAATAAACTACATTTTGGTCTGTGTTTTTTTTTGAAAATAACACTTTTCGACCCTGGAGTTTCAAACTTACAAGATGTCCATCACGTTCTACAAAATAGCATGGTCGTTATAAAATTATGTTAATTGAGAGACATTTTCATTTTAACCTTTTTTTGTCTTTTACCCGATCAAAAACCACATGGACCAAAATCAAAATATTGATTTTGATTGGATAAAGGACAAAAAAACGATAGGAGAGAAAAATGCCCCTCATTTAACATAATTTTTTAATGATTGTTAGAGGGTGGGACTAAATCTAGATAGTTTTACAAATCACGATAGCCATCTTGTAAATTTAAAACTGCAATGACAAAAAGTGTTATTTCACCAAACCACAAAGACCATATTTGTGGTTTACTATAAAGTTTATTAGGATAACAAATATGTAGAATATTTTAATAAAATAATTAATGATGAAATTGCTAAAATGGAGTAACTATTGAAGTTGTATATAACTTATTTAATTTATAGATTTGGATTTGAAATATTTTATTTTAAAAAAGCTATAACATAATTGTTGAAAATGCTTTAAAAAATACACTATAAACACAAAACATCCCTATTATTTATTAAACAATACATAAATACAAATTCCAAACTCATAACCTCAATATATATAAAATTTACAACCATCTTAAATTATCAAACTTATTCATGCTATAATACAATATCTTTATCGATTCATGGTCGTTGGGAATATTAGTATGTGTAAACCGTCCCGAAACTCTACGGTTACTCAAGAAAATCCTTGTAACGAACGTTTGATAAATGAATCAATGATATCGACTTTTACAAGTGCATGGTTTTTTTATTAAAATGTTTAGAAAAAGTTCAAGAAGGTATTTGGATGCTTATAATTTATGGAGTGGTTTTTCGAAGATGGGGAGCCCCTGTTACTGTCGGAACGAGAGGATATGGAAGTCTGGGAGTCCTCGACACAGCCAGAACGGGTGGAATTGGAAGTCCGGGAAGTCCAGGAAGTCCGGGAAGTCCGGGAAGTCCGGGAAGTCCAGGAAGTCCGGGAAGTCCAGGAAGTCCGAGTATGGCCGAAGCGGGCAGATTTGGAAGTCCGTGAGCCCCTGGCACGGCCGGAATTACGGCCGGAATTGGAAGTCCGGGACCCCTCGACACAATGGTGGTGGAGTGATGGTGATTCTGGTGTCTGCCACCGGAGACGCTATTGAAGGAGAAGCATAGGAGGAGGATGAACATGAATGAAAGCCATGAATGATGCATTGTGGAAATTATGGGAATTTGAGGTGGGTTTGTGTATGATATATTAATATCAGCTTATGGTTTGTTTTTATAAGAGAAATTCATGAGGATTTGGATTCATTATATCAATCATGCATAACCAAGTATAACTCCAAACCAAACCAGCAGTAAATGTGGTATGGTCAAAAACCTTTTGTATCTTTCCTTTAAAATACTTCTTACAAATATAGGTATCAGATTACAAAACAAGCATTATTAAAATAGAAAAAAATTGGTTTTTGTTTGCTATTCATCTCCAACAGTATTGTTATCTTGTTTGTTAAAATAGAGATTAATGAAAAAATCTCTAAATATAAAGAACTCTCTATAACTCTCTAAATAGGAGAGAAATAATTATTTTATTTAATCCGACCACTAACATAAATCTTTTATCATTTTATATTATATTGATATAATTTGTGTTAAAATCTCTAAAATAACAAATCTGTTGAAGATGAATGTAACTTTTTTTAGAGATTTTTACATTTAATTTTCTATTTTATAAAAATTATAAAAAACCTGTTGGAGATCCTTTTAAGGACCTTGGGACTAAACAACAATTTTTCTGTTGCAAAATCCGAGGGGTTTTTAATGCATTATCTCAACTTATTTTTGCAATTAGGACTATTTTTTTAATTATTAAAATTGTATCCGCTAAAAGTAAAGGATGTTACGGGATATTATAAAATATAAGAAAATTCATCAAAAAAAAACAGAAAAGGTATATCAAAAATCAACTAAAAAATAAAAAAAGTACATTAAAATCAACTAAAAACTAACCAGTCTTTTTAAATCAAGCAAAAAATAAAAATAAAAACTCTTAGAATCAACTAAAAAACATAAAAATTTCTTCGAAACGATGAAATTTGGTTAAAAACATATCGGACAACTTTGAGGGTATTGGATCCATTTAAAACGTGAATCCGCTCGGCTAAAATCCTAGGGTGTGGTTTGTTGGCCACAAAATCCATACCGGTTGGTGGATATATAATATATCGACAAATTTCAAATGATCGTGAAGATGATAGTCTAGAAAATTCTAATAATGGATATGAAATACGTATGTTAATGCACGCTATGAGAATTGGCTCGATAATATTGAAATAACATAAAGGACAAGAATTTTGAAATGGTGTAATAAAAGAATAATTTTGTTCGTTATAGGCTTATAACATGTCGGTTTTGCTATTTTTGTATGTACTTTGAACATTGAATATATTATACGAAAAAGGCGATATTTTTGAAGATATTTTTAAGCTAACAATACCAAAAGTCTTTTGTATCCCATCATAGGTTAGAACTTGAATTAGTGGTGTAATAATCCATCGACTTAAAACTAAATGTATCTAATATATATTATACTCCAAAATAAAGACAAAATGTAACTAGGTAAGATGTATGGGGATTGGAGAAACCGACCGATCTTTCCAACCAAATTCACTTTTTAATTATTTTTTGCACCGAATTTCCATTTTAGTTAGAGTTGCATGCAAATGGCTTACACATTTGCATAAAGCCCGTTTTCAAATACTATTTACTTGTTTTTTTTGACTGAAAACCGAGTTTATGCAAATGCATAAGACATTTGTATAAACTCTTGCTAAAATGAGAATTCAATTAAAAAGTGACCAAAAAGTGATTTTGAATACAAAAATTGGCTACTTCGATCAATTTCCTACAAATTTGTCTTTTATCCCAAATGATACAAGAACGTTTCTAACAGATTTTTTAAAATGAAAATTATGGGATAATGAACAAATTTTTGTTCCGATAGAAGGTAACATCTCAGGCCAACCGTACCAGATATTGTCCGCTTTGTCCACACATCTGGACTCACAGTTTTAAAACGCGTCTGATAGGGGAGGTATCAAGTTCCTCTTATAAGGCAACCTTTGTTCCCCTCCCCAACCAATGTGGGATCTTACAATCCACCCCCTTGGGAGCCCGGCGTCCTCGCTGCCACACCAATCCAGAACCTGACTCTGATACCATCTGTAACATCCCAGACCAACCGTACCAGATATTGTCCGCTTTGTCCACACTCCCGGAATCACGGTTTTAAAACGCGTCTGAGGGGAGGTATCAAGCCCCTTATAAGGCAACCTTTGTTCCCCTCCCTAACCAATGTAGGATCTTACATAGAATTTTCAAAACATTTCTACATAGAAGAAAAGGTATAAAATTCTCCAAATTTTTAGATATTTTTAAAGATGATTACCATAAAAAAATTATTTTATTGTCACTAATAATATTTTATTACATATTTTAATAATATAATTAATATTGTAATGTTTAAATACATAAATTATTAAAATTAAATGTAATTTTCCATAATTCTTCATTTTATAAAGATCTCAAAATATCTGTTGGACAAAGGGGTGTTAGGGATTGCTTAATTTTTTAAACTTATTTGCTTATAGTTTTTCAACACCGCAAATAAGCTATTTTTAGTGTTTAAATTGAGAATAAAAAAAGTGCTTATGATTTATTCACACCGCAAATAAGTTGTTTTTGATAAGTTAGTTTATTCTAACTTATTTGAAACTTCTTATAACTTATTTGTCAAAATTACATTTTTATCCTTTTTATACGAACATAAATTAATAAACACTTTTAAAATTAAGCATAAGCTGTTTTAAATAAGCAATCCCAAAAACTAACATTTATTTTCATGGGATATACATACATCTCTTTTTTTTTCAATTTTAATTATTTAATTGGGAATTGGAATATTTGTCAACGACAATGTGTCCATTTCATTGACTCACGAGATTGGAATTTAATGCACATTCTTTTAATATCATAAAATTCGATTATATATTTATTATTATTATTATTATTATTATTAATAAAACGTTTAAATACAACTAGGACTGGATAGCTTATGGATAAGATATATATTCCGTTATTTAATCTATTTAAAATAGTGGGTAACAGAATATATAATTATTCATTGTATAAAACACTTGTCCATATTTTACCCTACCAATTAAAAGTCGTGGATAACAAAATAGGCAATAGATAAATGGTAAAAAAACAAGTTTATTTTGAACTATAAATTATATTGTTAAACCTTAAACATAGGGCTGTAAACGAACCGTTCGTGAACTGTTTGACTGGAATTTCGTTTATGTTCGTTTATTTAATAAATGAACGAACATGAACACATTTTCTTATTCGTTTAGTTAAATGAACGAACATGAACAATGGTCTCGTTCGTTCATTTATATTCGTGAACGTTCGTTCATTTATGTATGTTTATATATATATATATATATATAGGGTCCCCTTCTTTTGCTAACCAACCCATTGTTACTAACTGTGCTAACCAACCATTGACCAATCAAATTGCTCCTTATATTTTGGTTTAGGTGTACGCCAACAAGGGTAAAATGGGTATATCCAATTTCTTCCATATTTATCTCACATTTAATAACTGATTCTACATTCCATAGTTATCTAATCCATGATTTTCGAAATTTTATTAATTCAGAATATATTTTTAATATCAAACAAGATATCGAAATTATATTAATTCAGAATATATTTTCGGAATTATATTAACTCAATTAATACATTTTTTTCTTCTATAAATCAGTTCTTTGAGAGATTGTTCATATATGCAGATGAGGCATTGTGCAAATATGCAGATGTGCATATGTGCACATATGCATATATGTGCAGATGTGCACATATGCATATGTGCAAAAGCCATCTCAGACTAAATCATATGCACAGTTTATATGCACAAATGCACATAATCATCATCATCATCATCGCCTTCTGTGAAGTTTTTCTCCGAGTACTCTTTAAAGTTCACATCGTCGGAATGTTTCTCGAGACTGGGGCCCACATCGGGAATACAAAGGAGGTTCGCGGCGGAGCAGAACGACGGGAGGTTGGTGGAGAGGGAGTGTTGGTTATCGGCGAGTTTTGAAAACGCCGCCGATTGGACGGCGGTTAACGGCGAAGCTTTCTCGATGAGGAATGAGGGCTTGGGTTTATCGTTGGAGATCTGTTTCTTCCAGTAACAGATTATGTAACCCTTCAGAGTGAACGGGTCTTCAGATTTTCCGGCGAAAACAAGAACCTGCAAAACAATTAAAGAAATGCAGGTTTGTAAAATTAAAGAAAGTGATGATGATTTTTTTTGAAAGGCTGCATATATTAATACCCAAAACATACCAATACAAAAGACTTTGACCCACTTACAACCGTGGAATTTGTGAGGATGATGATGATGATGGATGATGATGGATTTGGTTTTTGGGTTACTTGAAAAGAGGAAACCGTTAATATGGATGGAATTTGTTTCCTTTGTTATGATGTGTTTTTTTGACCAAATTACCCTTGTGCACTTATGCACAAAAAATAAGGCACGTGAGACATAATAAATTAGAATATAAAATTAGTTTTAAATTATAGCCATTGATCTAATTAATCTACGGTTATAGTTGGTTAGCACGGTTAGTACCAATGGGTTGGTTAGCAAAAGAAGGGTCATCTCTCTCTCTTTATATATATATATATATATATATATATATATATATATATATATGTGTGTGTGTGTGTGTGTGTATAGAGGGATAATAAATTGTAAATCTCTAAATGTGTGTAAACTATGTAAACTCATCCTAACCATTAATTTTTAATCTAGATTAACATGGCATTAAGGGTAAATAAGTCTTTTAATCCTATTGTTTTAATTTCGGTAACTAGATAATGGAGAATAATCATCCTTTATTTTAAGAAGTGATATATTTACCTAGTTAATTTTGGTAACTAGATAATGGAGAATAATCATCCGAAATTCGGTTTTCAACATCATCTTCTTCATCTTGCGGTTTTTCAACATCGTCTTCTTCACCATAACTGCTCCTATCCCAATCTTTGATTGATTTCATATCAAATCAATACTGTTTTATAGGAAAAGTATGAAATATAAACTTTTTCATAGAAAAGGCATGAAATCAATACTGTTTCGAATGAAAGGTATATGAAATCAATATTGTTTTATATGAAAGGTATGAAATCCCCTTTCAACTTTTCATCATCGAATTAGGGCTTTTTCATAAGAAAGATAAACACCCTTTTCAACTCTTTCATAGGAAAGTTAAACACTAATTTTTAATTAGGGTTTTTCATACCTTTTGAACACAAAATCAAATTTGAACTTAAAATTATTATGCACATCGATTTTCATACAACAATGTAAGGGGACCTGATTTTGTTCATACGTTGTCTTTTCTGAGTTTCATCCCCCACGCACTCCATATCCACATCAACGGGGTTGTCCACCTTATAATCAGAACCTTTCCACAAACAACAATGGCGGGAAAATAAACAAAACACCGGCAAAAAAGAAGAAGAAAAAACCCAAAAACAAAGAACAGAAAAGAATCTCTCCATCTCCGATTCATCTCCGTTCATCTTCGTTTCATCTCCGGTTCTCCGTTCCACCTCTGTGCATCTCCGTATCATCTTCGGTTCTCCTCCATTCATTTCCGTGCATCTCCGTTTAACTATTCATGTTTGATAAGGTTACATTTAAAAACCAAATAGAATTAAAAACCATTGTTGGAGATGATCTTGTTGAAATCGTTGGAGATGATTTATGATAGTCGGAGATGAGTATGGAATTTTCATTTCCTATTTTAAAATTAGATGCCAAAGCATTGGATGATATTTATGATAGTTGGAGTCTTGGAGTTGACTATGGATGAAATCCCATTTCCTATTTTGAAACTAGATGCCAAAGTACAATAATGCCCTTCCGTCAATTTTTTTTTATTAACATTATTAAATTAATTTCATTAATATCATAAATAGTATAAAAACATCTTAACCGTTGATTTATTCAATCTATGGTTATAGTTGGGTTTCACAGTTTGCAACATAAGAGTGGTTTACAAATGAAACCACACACACACACACACACACACACACACACACACATATATATATATATATATATATATAGGAAGAGGTTCATTTGAGAAGTGCCAAATATATGAGAAATAGAGAAGTAATTGTTGGACAACCTAAGGGGGGGGTAAGGTTGTATTTAAAATCTTTTTCTTTCAAAAAATTCTTTGAACAAATAAATACAGAATAAATAAAGCAGAGATAAATAAATAAGTATACAACAATTATATAAACAGATATAATTTAAATGCACAGCGGAAATGTAAATAGATAAGGGAAAGAGAATACTTGACAACGGTATTTTTAAAGTGGTTCACCAAACACAAAGTTGGCTAGTCCACCTCGAGAAAATAACACTACTCGGAGATCCAATACGAAACGTGTTCTTTACGGTAGAAACACAAACCTTAATACAACAAACGCGAAACACTCTTCTTTGAGAGATTAATGTGGATCACTCACTCTAATTCAAACACTTACAAGAGGGTATAAATTTTAATATGAATAATCACTCTTGAATAAGGTTTATCACTTGGATATATTTAGAGAGTTTGATCACTTGAGTTGTGTTGCTGATTCAACTAATCGAGAGATTTTAATCTGCTATCAACTCAAGATTTCTTGCTCAAAAAAAATTAATTTTATCAGTTTAAGTGATTTAGTGTGAGTAAGAAAGCAGCAGAATAATAATCAAATGCTGAGGGAGAATTTATTGCTGAAGTTGGTGTAGCATTGAAGGCTGCTGGATGCTTGTATTTATACTGGATGATCATCAGATTTGGGGATTTCGCGGTATACCGCCAGACCATCGCGGTATACCTGCGTCAGAAAAAGTACAACAAAGGAGAAGGTCAACCTGCAAAAGATCAACGGCTACAAGTACCCGCGGTATACCGCGTTGCACATGGCGGTATACCGCCAGATAGGGTTTCTGACAGTAGAAGCTTCAAATGCAGAGGATGTGACAGGTGAACAGTACCCGCGGTATACCGCGAAGACCTTGGCGGTATACCGCCTGAAGATTTGTCCAATGAGAGCAAGGCAACGCAGGGTTACAACGGCTGATCACAATCTTGCAGCAGTAAAAGGCATGGGATTTTAATAACATATATATATATATCAGAAAAATATTATATATATATTTGATTCAAATATATTTATATAGATACGAAATATCCAAGTGATAAAATATTTTAGGGTGTTTATCATTTTAAAATAAAATGACGAAACTCTTCAGACTTGGATTCTTCAGATAAAAAAAATTATCGAGATCATTTAAATATCTGCACACTCAGATAAAATATTAGATAACAAAATAATGCGGTGTGTTTTGTAATCATCAAAATAAATATGGAGATGTGATTTTATGTGTACCAAAAATATATCACAATATTTAAAGCTGGGTACACTTGCACCAACAGTAATCTTGGCAATTCATTCGGTCAACATTTGCGGCTTTGACCGAGAAGCAGCGGATAAATTCTCGCATGGTTCATATATGAATCACAAAGGTTCATATATGAATTAGTTAAAAATAGTTCATATGTGAATTACATGGGTTCACATATGAACATATAATTCATATGTAATCACAAAGGTTCATATATAAACTCGTTCCGTGTTCTTGTAAAAGTTACGAAACTGCCCTTCTATTTTTGGAACAGCCGCGACTTTTGACCAGTCAAAGCCGCAACTTTTGACCAATTAAAGCCAATCTTGACCAAATAAATGACCAAGATTACTTCTCTATTTCTCATATATTTACCACTTCTCAAGTGAACCTAAGGCTATATATATAATATCTTTCACAGATGAATTAGTTATAATCTTTCATAAAGTTTAACATAAACTACATTTTCGTCCGTGTTTTTTTTGAAAATAACACCTTTCGACCCTCGAGTTTCAAACTTACAAGATGTCCATCAAGTTCTACAAAATAACATGATCGTTATAAAATTATGTTAATTGAGAGACATTTTCATTTTAACCTTTTTTTGTCTTTTACCCGATCAAAAACCACATGGACCAAAATCAAAATATTGATTTTGATTGGATAAAGGACAAAAAAAACGATAGGAGAGAAAAATGCCCCTCATTTAACATAATTCTTTAATGATTGTTAGAGGGTGGGACCAAATCCAGATAGTTTTACAAATCACGATAGCCATCTTGTAAATTTAAAACTGCAATGACAAAAAGTGTTATTTCACCAAACCACAAAGACCATATTTGTGGTTTACTATAAAGTTTATTAGGATAACAAATATGTAGAATATTTTAATAAAATAATTAATGATGAAATTGCTAAAATGGAGTAACTATTGAAGTTGTATATTGTTGGACATAGCCTCCCCTCTCATCCCTCCTAAAATCGTAAACACTTTCAAGGGTTTAGGGTTAAAGCTTCAATCTTGATTGTTGGTTTGGTGTTCTTAAATGTGAGCCACTAGAGGGATTCACACTATTGATCCTTGACATCCAAGAAGCAAGAACAAGGTTTAATTCATCTTTGTGTTTTCGACAATCACAAGAAACAAGTAAGTGTTCTTGATTCTTTCTATTGTAGTTAATTATCTAGAACGTATGCATCTTTATAAGTTGTTTGTTTGTATTGCCATGGATGTTCCAATTCTAAATATGCTTCCGTTGCCTATATCATGTGGTAGTACGGTTTAACAAAACCTTTCAGTGGTATCAGAGCTAAAGTTCTTAGATTTTAGCTCAATAGCATAAAATTCGTATTGAATTTTCTGAAAAACGCAACGAGCCGTATTATCTATTCCCGGAGTTTGGACCGTCGGATCGTCGCGTTTTTTGGATAGTAGTTTCAAGACATTCTGTGTTACCTTCTGGACGGTTGGATTAATCGTTTGAGGTCCAGAAGGCCCCTGTTTTATTTTCGACATAGTGCAGTAAGTTTGTGACCATTAGATTGCTTAATCCATAAATTAGGGTTTTATGGTCATAACCTCAAAAGCTATAATTTTGGAAACTGGAAAAAAAAATCTTGCTTGCATGAAAAAATTTCTATTTTTAGCGTTTAAAGTTTATCGGTATCCCTAAAGGGTATAGGGTAGTAGACGTTTTTTTATGCATGTTATACCATAATTGTTTATGGCGTAGTAGTCGTTTTTTATGCATGTTATACCATAATCGTGTATGGCTAGTTTCCTAACTTGCCTAAGAAAACCACATCAATTATAAGCTTTGGAAAATATTGAATGGATAATCTTAAATTGAATAGATAATCATAATTGTGAATGGCTAGTTTCCTAACTTGCCTAAGAAAACACATCAATAATAAGCTATGACAAATATCGAATGGATAATCTTGAATTGAATAAGATAATCTTAAATACCTTCTTACAATAAACAAATATATTCAAGTTTGAATAAATATTGTAAGATAAACATTGACATTATTTATATAGTGAATATAATTTATATGTCAAATATTCACATTAATTATTAGCATGTGTCCTCACATGTTTAATTGGAATCAAATATGGAAACAATTATATTAATTGTTAAATATGTGCTCACATGGTTAATTATAATTAATTGGATAATCATAATTTTTAAATTGTTTAAAATTCCATTCAATTTTTATATATATATTAGACCTCAATTATATATATATGATTAAATAATACATTGATAGTCAAACCGAGACTAGGCGTACTCACTATAAACACTCTAAGGGGGTTTAAGGAGGTTACCTATAATATGGTTACCGAATGAGTCAAGGGTTTTTAAAACGCCATGCGTTACCAAACTCACCGCCTCTTGTGTAGACTAGTGGAATTACCGAAAATGTTTGATAGGTCAATGTGACAAGTTAAAAGTATTAACTATGAAGTATAAAACGAAAATCCCGTTTTAGATATACTAAGAAATGTGAAAGTCGTATGCTACCCATGATGAAGAACACACATAATCTTATAGTTTGTTAACGGAGCATGTGCGGTTTGCCGGCACGTTAATGTGAAACTATAGTTGAAAATGATGTGGCGCTCGTGATTCTCAAGCGTACTTGAGCCGAGGGGTCCATGTGTTTTTCCATGGTCGATTCACTGTCTTGTTTGTGATCCTCGGCATCCCAGTCACGAAAGGAAGATAAGCATAATCGAGATTAACATGCAATTGACATAAGTCAATGAATCTCAAAAGACCTAGGAGTTTCATAGTGAATGAAATTAACAAATAGCATTTGTTTACCTAAAATAACCTTGTGATGTGATTACGGCATCCCTTTTCACATCATAAGATAAAATATGGATCCTAGCCTTGTTAAATATTTTTTGGAAAATTATTTTAAGGGTTAAATATCAAACTAACGAAAAATCTATATCTACAGATGGCTGAAAATAATCCTCCTCCTCCTCCTTCTCACTCAACATCCAACCTTACGTTACTCTCTATCCTAAGTAAAGATAAGCTAACTGGGCCAAACTACTTGGATTGGATTCGTGCCTTGAGAATTGCCTTGAGGTACGAAGACAAAGAGTATTTGCTCGACGAGGATCTTCCTATACTTAATGATGATGCAAGCCCTGAAGCAGTAACTGAATACAATAAGCAATTCGCGGAATCCACAAAAGTCGCGTGTCTCATGTTGGCGTCCATGTCCCCGGAACTTCAAAAGAGTTTCGAGAACATGGGGGCGTTTGAACTAAATGAGCAGCTTCGTGAAATGTTTCAGGAGCAAGCGAGGCAAGAAAGGTTCCAAGTCGTAAAATCGCTTATGGAATGTAAGCAACAGGACGGTGCCCCTGTATGTGCGCATGTGGAAAAGATGAAAGCGTACATTGACAGGTTAGGCAATCTAGGTGTCGATTTCCCAAGAGAGCTTGCCATTGACATGGTGCTAAACTCTCTTAGTGGGGCATATAAACAGTTCATAGTGAACTTCAATATGAATAATATGGACAAAACCTTGATGGAGCTCCATGGCATGTTGAGATCTGCTGAAGCAAGTATGGGTAAGACCCAAAGTGGTCACTCAACTGCTCCCGTCCTGGCCATTAGGGAAGGTGGTTATAAGAAGAAGAAAGTTTCTCATCCCAAAGGGAAGGGAAAGGCTAAAGTTGTTCCACGCAACCAAGGCCTTAAGAGAAAGGCTGATTCTTCTGACATACCACCCATAAGTGACCCTAAAGAGGCCATATGCTTTTACTGTCAAGGAAAGGGCCATTGGAAGAGAAGTTGTCCAAAATATCTAGAGGACTTGAAAATGAACAAGGTCAAAGGGTGTGGCACCTCAGGGACTAAAGGGAAGTAGGACGTTGAAGCATGGGGAGATGAATCTGATCATGGGAAACAAGATGATTGCCGCTGTTACCAAGATTGGAGATTTTGAGCTCGTGCTTAGTAGTGGTTTTTCAATAAAGTTATTAGATTGTTGCTACTCGCCAGAAATGGCTCGAAACATTATTTCTTTTCATGCATTGTACAAGGATGGTTTTGAATTTCAATTTGATAATAATGATGGTTGCATTTTGGTTTATAAACATGGTTGTTTTTATTTTAAAGCCTCTCCTTGTAATGGTGTGTATGAAAACATGATTTGTGTTGGTAAAAATAATAATAACTTAACTCTAAATGTTGGTTCCTCCAATGGTGAATTGGATAAATCATCGTTATGGCATCATCGTCTTGGCCACATAAACAAGAAACGCATCGCCAAGCTCCAATTGGACGGGGTCTTGGAACCATTTGACTTAAAGTCTGATGAAGAATGCGAGTCTTGCTTACTTGGCAAGATGACGAAAGCACCTTTCAAAGGAAAAATGGAAAGGGGTAAGGATCTGTTGGACTTGATCCACACAGATGTATGTGGACCATTCAGATCTGCCACAAGAAACAGTGAAAGATACTTTGTTACCTTTACTGACGATTTCAGTAGATATGGATTTATCTATCTGATGAAAAACAAATCGGACACCTTTGAAGTGTTCAAAGGATTCAAAAACGAAGTAGAAAACCAACTGGGCAAGAAGATCAAGATGCTCCGATCCGACAGGGGTGGAGAATACTTGAGTCATGAATTCTACGACTATCTAAGGGATTGTGGAATAGTTTCGCAATTATCTCCTCCCAGAACACCACAACTCAATGGTGTTGTTGAGAGAAGAAATCGAACGCTACTTGATATGGTTTGGTCCATGATGAGTCGTGCTACACTTCCAATATCATTCTGGGGCTATGCCTTAGAAACTGCAGCTCATATCTTAAACCTCGTTCCAACTAAGAAGGTTGCAAAGACACCCTCTGAAACGTGGACTGGGACTCGTCCCTCGTTGGCACATATAAAGGTCTGGGGTTGTGAAGTCTTCGTTCGGCGCGAAACTAAAGACAAGCTAGAACCTAGAGCAGAGAAGTGTCGGTTCATTGGTTATCCCTACAAATCCTTTGGATATATATTTTACAAACCTTCGGAGAACAAAGTGTTTGTAGCTAGAAGGGGAGTCTTCCAAGAAAGGGAGCTCATTTCCAAAAGGGATAGTGGGAGCAGCATTGATCTTGAAAAAATTCAAGAAACAACCAATGATGAACCTATAGTTGACACTAGCCCTCAACATGAGGTTGAACCACCTGTTGAGGAAACTAACATACCTCCACCACCTCTTCGCAGAACTAGTAGAGTAAGTCAACCTCCTGAGTTTTATTATGGTTTTCATATTACAAAGGAATGAGACACACTAGTCAATGATAAAACATTTGATAGTGCGGATGAGCCATCCAACTACGAGGAAGCGATGGCAGGCCCTGAGGCTGCCAAATGGAAAGAGGCCATGGAAAGCGAGATTCAATCTATGTACGATAACCAAGTTTGTAAATTGGTTGATCACACACCAGGTCGCAAGACAGTTGGGTGTAAGTGGATCTTCAAAAAGAAGACCGACATGGATGGGAATGTGCACACATTCAAGGCTAGACTGGTTGCAAAAGGTTACACTCAAACTCAAGGAATTGATTATGATGAAACCTTCTCATCAGTGGCAAAGATTAAGTCTATCAGGATATTGCTTGCCATAGCTGCATTTCATGACTATGAAGTATGGCAAATGGATGTAAAAACCGCTTTCCTCAATGGGAAACTTGATGAGGATGTGTATATGGCACAACCTGAAGGTTTTGTACATACCGAGTATCCAGATAAAGTGTGTAAGCTTAAAAGATCCATTTATAGACTTAAACAAGCGTCTCGTAGCTGGAATCTTTGTTTTCATGAAAAGGTCAAGGAATTTGGATTTTCTCATAGCGAAGATGAGTCCTGCGTATATGTTAAGGCTAGTGGGAGTAATGTTGTATTTCTAGTCTTGTATGTTGATGACATACTACTCATAGGAAACAATATTCCGATGTTGCAAGATGTAAAGGTCTGGCTCGGGAAATGTTTCGCTATGAAAGATTTGGGAAATGCAGCATACATACTTGGAATAAAAATTTATCGAGATAGAACCAAGCGTTTAATTGGACTTAGCCAAAGTACATACTTGGATAAGATATTGAAGAAATTCAATATGAGTGAATCCAAGAAAGAGTTTTTGCCCATGCAACATGGCATAAGATTGAGCAAAGATCAATGTCCCAACACTAGCAAAGAACTGGACAGAATGAGTCGAATTCCATATGCATCTGCTATAGGATCGATCATGTATGCCATGACATGTACTAGACCTGATGTCTCATTTGCTTTAAGCATGGTGAGTAGATATCAAGGGAACCCAGGCGAAAGTCATTGGATGGCTGTAAAGAACATTCTTAAGTATCTTCGGAGGACTAAAGATATGTTTTTAGTCTATGGTGGAAAAGATGAATTACGAGTAACAGGTTATACTGATGCGAGTTTCCAGACAGATCGGGATGATTCCCGCTCGCACTCAGGATGGGTGTTCTTGTTGAATGGTGGGGCCGTGACTTGGAAAAGTTCCAAACAGGACACGGACTGAAGCCATATGTGTTAGAATTATCAATATATCTTGAATGTTTTAGTTGTTAGTTTGATGTATTAAAACGTAATAAATTGTATTTGATTTGGAGATTATTATATGGAGATTATAATATATGCTGGATTGCTCTCATTTACATTTAATTTATTATTGTTTCGTTTTGCATGTTTAGAACCAACTTCCTGAGTATTAATTTACTTAAACCTCCACAGTCAGTCATACTCCTGGAAGTAAGTAGTGATTCAAGACTGTCATGGAGTGTTAGAAGCATAGAGAATGCAACTAACGCTCATGAGTACCTAATGGTGATTTGGGTGTTAGAAAGACCCGCACTCAAAAGTTTACTTCATGGATTAATTCAGAGTAATTTTTAGATGATACTATTTTATGTTCTTCAAACAGAGATGCATAGAGTTTTGCTCTAGGATTCTGTTATGCTTTGGTGTGCTCCAACGCTGACCGTGACTGGCAGTTATACAGGGTATGTCCATGTATAATATGATGAATAGAAATGAACTGTGTAGTCAAAGTTTATTTGTTCCTTCTGCCTAAACAGGAGAAGCGATATCCATGGGCCCCTCGATGATTTTGTGTTGATACTAAGTGTTTGGCCAAACCCTGACTAGAATTGATGTGTTCAATTGAGTAGTCTGATGAATTCAACATATATCGGAAATCGGGAAACATAATCTTGGTCCATGAGATAGACATTTATCCATGTCTCAGGTTCATATGATATCTTGTAGAACAAAGGAATATTAAATCACTTATCTTATGACCGAATCTTTATCAGAGTTCGGCAGCTGCATTGGATGGATTGCTCTCTGCTGATTATTTGAAAGCGTTAAACCAAATAGAGTTAATAACTTGTCCAAGTGGGAGACTGTTGGACATAGTGTCCAGAGTCATTAACTATTGGTAATATTTCTAATAATAGCAGGATCCTTTTGGGTTGCCCTTAAGACCCAAATAACAATCAGAAGAATGAAGGGGAGTTAAAGTAGTTAGTTTATTAATTTGTCATTTGATGATAAATTAATTACAAGCTACAATATAATTAATTAGATTAATTATAGGGACTAAATGATAACTTGTTAAAATAGTTTTTATCAAGCTTATCTGTTCAAGGGGGCTACTTGTAAATAGAGAGGTTATAAATAAGATGCTAGGGATCAAACCCTAAGATGATTTTTTTGGTGTGATCTCTCTATCTCTCACAAGGCCGTAGCCTCCCCTCTCCTCCCTCCCAAAATCGTAAACCCTTTCAAGGGTTTAGGGTTAAAACTTCAATCTTGATTGTTGGTTTGGTGTTCTTAAGTGTGAGCCAGTAGAGGGATTCACACTATTGATCCTTGACATCCAAGAAGCAAGAACAAGGTTTAATTCATCTTTGTGTTTTCGACAATCACAAGAAACAAGTAAGTGTTCTTGATTCTTTCTATTGTAGTTAATCATCTAGAACGTATGCATCTTTATAAGTTGTTTGTTTGTATTGCCATGGATGATTCAATTCTAAATATGCTTCCATTGCCTATATCATGTGGTAGTACGGTTTAACAAAACCTTTCAGTGGTATCAGAGCCAAAGTTCTTAGATTTTAGCTCAATAGCATAAAATTCGTATTGAATTTTCTGGAAAACGCAACGAGCCGTTTTATCTATTCCCGGAGTTTGGACAGTAGTTTCACGACATTCTGTTTTACCTTCTGGACGGTTGGATTATTCGTTTGAGGTCCAGAAGGCCCCTGTTTTATTTTCGACATAGTGCAGTAAGTTTGTGACCATTAGATTGCTTAATCCCTAAATTAGGGTTTTATGGTCATAACCTCAAAAGCTATAATTTTGGAAACTGGAAAAAATTCTTGCTTGCATGAAAAAATTTATATTTTTAGCGATTAAAGTTTATCGGTATCCCTAAAGGGTATAGGGTAGTAGACGTTTTTATGCATGTTATACCATAATTGTGTATGGCGTAGTAGTCGTTTTTTATGCATGTTATACCATAATTGTGTATGGCTAGTTTCCTAACTTGCCTAAGAAAACCACATCAATTATAAGCTTTGAAAAATATTGAATGGATAATCTTAAATTGAATAGATAATCCTAATTGTGAATGACTAGTTTCCTAACTTGTCTAAGAAAACACATCAATAATAAGCTATGACAAATATCGAATGGATAATCTTGAATTGAATAAGATAATCTTAAATACCTTCTTACAATAAACAAATATATTCAAGTTTGAATAAATATTGTAAGATAAACATTGACATTATTTATATATAGTGAATATAATTTATATGTCAAATATTCACATTAATTATTAGCATGTGTCCTCACATGTTTAATTGGAATCAAATATGGAAACAATTATATTAATTGTTAAATATGTGCTCAAATGGTTAATTATAATTAATTGGATAATCATAATTTTTAAATTGTTTAAAATTCCATTCAATTTTTATATATATATTAGACCTCAATTATATATATATGATTAAATAATACATTGATAGTCAAACCGAGACTAGGCGTACTCACTATAAACACTCTAAGGGGGTTTAAGGAGGTTACCTATAATATGGTTACCGAATGAGTCAAGGGTTTTTAAAACGCCATGCGTTACCAAACTCACCGCCTCTTGTGTAGACTAGTGGAATTACCGAAAATGTTTGATAGGTCAATGTGACAAGTTAAAAGTATTAACTATGAAGTATAAAACGAAAATCCCGTTTTAGATATACTAAGAAATGTGAAAGTCGTATGCTACCCATGATGAAGAACACACATAATCTTATAGTTTGTTAACGGAGCATGTGCGGTTTGCCGGCACGTTAATGTGAAACTATAGTTGAAAATGATGTGGCGCTCGTGATTCTCAAGCGTACTTGAGCCGAGGGGTCCATGTGTTTTTCCATGGTCGATTCACTGTCTTGTTTGTGATCCTCGGCATCCCAGTCACGAAAGGAAGATAAGCATAATCGAGATTAACATGCCATTGACATAAGTCAATGAATCTCAAAAGACCTAGGAGTTTCATAGTGAATGAAATTAACAAATAGCATTTGTTTACCTAAAATAACCTTGTGATGTGATTACGGCATCCCTTTTCACATCATAAGATAAAATATGGATCCTAGCCTTGTTAAATATTTTTTGGAAAATTATTTTAAGGGTTAAATATCAAACTAACGAAAAATCTATATCTACAGATGGCTGAAAATAATCCTCCTCCTCCTCCTTCTCACTCAACATCCAACCTTACGTTACTCTCTATCCTAAGTAAAGATAAGCTAACTGGGCCAAACTACTTGGATTGGATTCGTGCCTTGAGAATTGCCTTGAGGTACGAAGACAAAGAGTATTTGCTCGACGAGGATCTTCCTATACTTAATGATGATGCAAGCCCTGAAGCAGTAACTGAATACAATAAGCAATTCGCGGAATCCACAAAAGTCGCGTGTCTCATGTTGGCGTCCATGTCCCCGGAACTTCAAAAGAGTTTCGAGAACATGGGGGCGTTTGAACTAAATGAGCAGCTTCGTGAAATGTTTCAGGAGCAAGCGAGGCAAGAAAGGTTCCAAGTCGTAAAATCGCTTATGGAATGTAAGCAACAGGACGGTGCCCCTGTATGTGCGCATGTGGAAAAGATGAAAGCGTACATTGACAGGTTAGGCAATCTAGGTGTCGATTTCCCAAGAGAGCTTGCCATTGACATGGTGCTAAACTCTCTTAGTGGGGCATATAAATAGTTCATAGTGAACTTCAATATGAATAATATGGACAAGACCTTGATGGAGCTACATGGCATGTTGAGATCTGCTGAAGCAAGTATGGGTAAGACCCAAA
This sequence comes from Saussurea involucrata, assembly GCA_033807775.1. NCBI lineage: Eukaryota > Viridiplantae > Streptophyta > Magnoliopsida > Asterales > Asteraceae > Saussurea > Saussurea involucrata. The sequence goes on from CM066316.1 coordinate 88,204,604, forward strand.
GTGGTCACTCAACTGCTCCCGTCCTGGCCATTAGGGAAGGTGGCTATAAGAAGAAGAAAGTTTCTCATCCCAAAGGGAAGGGAAAGGCTAAAGTTGTTCCACGCAACCAAGGCCTTAAGAGAAATGCTGATTCTTCTGACATACCACCCATAAGTGACCCTAAAGAGGCCATATGCTTTTACTGTCAAGGAAAGGGCCATTGGAAGAGAAGCTGCCCAAAATATCTGGAGGACTTGAAAATAAACAAGGTCAAAGGGTGTGGCACCTCAGGGACTAAAGGGAAGTAGGACGTTGAAGCATGGGGAGCTGAATCTGATCATAGGAAACATGATGATTGCCGCTGTTACCAAGATTGGAGATTTTGAGCTCGTGCTTAGTAGTGGTTTTTCAATAAAGTTATTAGATTGTTGCTACTCGCCAGAAATGGCTCGAAACATTATTTCTTTTCATGCATTGTACAAGGATGGTTTTGAATTTCAATTTGATAATAATGATGGTTGCATTTTGGTTTATAAACATGGTTGTTTTTATTTTAAAGCCTCTCCTTGTAATGGTGTGTATGAAAGCGTGATTTGTGTTGGTAGAAATAATAATAACTTAACTCTAAATGCTGGTTCCTCCAATAGTGAATTGGATAAATCATCGTTATGGCATCATCGTCATGGCCACATAAACAAGAAACGCATCGCCAAGCTCCAATCGGACGGGGTCTTGGAACCATTTGACTTAAAGTCTGATGAAGAATGCGAGTCTTGCTTACTTGGCAAGATGACGAAAGCACCTTTCAAAGGAAAAATGGAAAGGGGTAAGGATCTGTTGGACTTAATCCACACAGATGTATGTGGACTGTGAGATCCCATATCGGCTAGGAGGGAGAACGAAGTCCTCTTTATAAGGGTGGATGGATACCTTCCTTGCATGAGGCCTTTTGCCTGTCACATGGTGCGGTCTGGGTGCGTCCCGCGTATGCCTGTGCGGGCAGGAATAAAATCGTGAGCGGTGCCGGCATGCTGTTATGCAGAGGGTATCCGCAAAGCGGACAATATCGTGTACGGTGGACTGGGGATGTTACAGAATGGTATCAGAGCATAAGTTTGAGAGATTTAGGTGTTGATTTTGGATACCTAGACTCAAAATAGCGCTTGTTTAAGTAAATGAGAGTGAAATTCACCTTTAGGCACTTTAAGATAGGATGTTTTGAAGTTGATGGAGCTTTTAGAAACGAGAATCATGTTGAGAGTAGCAAGGATAAGCATGTACGGTGCGTTCATAGTGATACCTGGCCAGTGTCATGGTGAACCTACTAGTACATATGCATACTTGAATTGCTTTCATGTGATGATCGTTGGGGTAGTGAAGGAGGTTCTAAGCTAGTAGTCGTTGGAATAGATGGACGATTCTAGTATTAGTCACTTGGAGTGATGATGATCATGATATTTGCTTTAAGTAGACCGTTTCAGGTCAAGATTGATGGTTGGACTAGAACCATAGGCTTATTGAGCCGATTTTGATTCGAGGAAAAACCGTAAGGTTAATTGATGTAATTCCAAACACACCTTAAGATGGTGAAAGCATCCGGATGACAATAGTGGACCAGAGAGATTTGGAAGAGTATGAGTTGAGACGTTGAATGCCGACTAAGTCATGCACAAAGTTATTTTGGAAATAAAATGCATCAACTATTTCTTGTGTTTCCAATCCTTATATGGATTGTGTTTTGAATTTTGAGAAAATGATTAGCAAACACACAAGATTTCAAATCATGGTTTTGGAACATGCACGAAACCATTTTATTGCGAGAGTTGCAAACTCCGCCGGGATTTGTTTTGCTTTATTTCATTATTGTTCAACATTGGTTTCGGATATAATGATAATCATATTTTTATGATGTTTAAGAGGTTGGGCAATGACTACGGCTTGTGACTTTAACATTGGATCTCCTCCACATATGTTAGAGTTTGGGCGGAAAGCTATCTTCCATAATATCTATGTAAAGTTATTTTGGGAATTTGTTTAATGTGAGTTGTTAAACAACGTTGTTTATAGGGTATTACCCGAGAAGGGAATTTTTGGGATTTTGGCGTCTCATTTATGATTTTGCTTATAGCAATTTGGCTTTGGGAAGCATGATGTTTAGCGCCGTTTTATTGACTTGGAGTCGTTGAGTCCATTGAGGTTCATGGAGTTTTGTTTTACAACATGTTGAGTCGTGTGAGTATAATTTTACTATGTGCATACTCTATTTGCTTATGTGAAAAGTTTACGAGTTATGTTGGCCATTTGGTCCCACTTGAGTTTTGTTGAGAAAAGTTAATTTTATGCCATAAGGCGACTAAGAAAAGATGAGTTTGGAATTCTAGTGTCGCATAACTTTTCTTTCAAGTGTTTGTGTTAGTAAGTATTTTATTGCAAATAGTTCAGTGTATGGATTGATTTATACGTGGCTTAAGTGATGCATGAAAGGACATTTTTGGTGACGATTCACAATAATTTGCTTGGTGCGCTTTTGGTCAGTTAAATGTTTTATTAGCATTTTTATGTAAAATGTGTTATATCGACTTAGGGGTATGCATAGCTTGGTAACCATTGTTTTCTCGACACTTTGCTAAACGAGACGTGCATGAAAATGTTTTATTAACTCCTTGTTTAAATGAGAGACCATTTGGTCAAAGAATGTTTTAGAGGTGTGAGGATCACAGATGGTTTACAATACGTGATATTTGAAAAACACAAATGTATGAGTCGTTGACATTGGTCAATTTTGATTTGCCGAATATTTTTGGAAAATTGAAAACCTTTTGGTTTGGAGGAAATGTGTATTTTAAATATTTTGACAAATACATTTTAAGCAATGACGTTTCGACGTTTTATGTTCCAAGTACGGAATTTTGAGGAAAGTGCTTCGTGATAAAGATTTTAGAAAACTTGTTTATATAAAATTATGATGCGTGTAATTCTTATGTTTTGAACATTGATGCGCACCGTGGGTGCAATTTGAGATTTGAAAATAGGTTTGAACCCTTTTTGGTGTCAACAAATTTTTAACACTTCTTTCCTCGTATGTTTTGGACAAACGCATTGTTGTGTGCAAGTTTTGCCGGAAAACGTTTTATTCAAATGTCATTATAGGACCGAATGAGGAATTTTGGGAAATTGATTTAAAGAGTTCCATCTCTTGAAATCTGGTCACGAACCATTTGATGCATGTTATTTCGTTTCAAGAAAATTTCTAATGGAAATGTTACAAGCTTGCATGCCTACCCCAATGTGAGGTTTTATGATGTTTTAGTCGATGTTTTCAAGTAATGGAAACGTATGAGTTTGTTTTAAATAGGGGAATTGCACAAGTCATTTTGAGTTTTGACTGAGGTGTAAGTAGGAATTGTTTCCTTGTTTTTGTATAATAAACTGGCGCGCGCAAAATGTGTTGGGGAAACCTGGTCCCATACGATTTTATGGTCAGAAAAGAATTTGGAGTCAAATGTCGTTTGGACTCTTTTGAAATACGTGTACACCTTGTGTTGCACCCCATTTAAGGTCGAGCAGTCACTTTACATGCCTGTCGTGAGTCAATCCATACTAGAACTGTGGCGTCCACTTTAAAGAAATTGTTTATTTTGCTTTTGCGTTTTGTGGGAAAACTGAACTGCAATGAAATAATTTTCAACATGCTTTTCATATGTGGGACGAGTGTGTCCATTTTGCGTAACTACCGATTTGATAGTAGTTTTCTATGCGTACGATTTATGTGACGTGAAAATCTTTGTGTTGAGATTTTTTTTGTGAAAGGCTTTGTTGAGTGGCATATTTATGGAATAACGCACTTGAAAACCTTGAACTCGTTAGGACCTTAGAAAGGGTAAGTAACCCGGTTAAGAGTAAATGCGTGTAGCACTTCGACGGTGGAAGCTTGAGTATTTCACGTGTGATAATACCGTAGACTGAATGGTATCGGTTAAGGGATGATGGCCTTTGTAATTAAGAGAATAAATGCTCGGTAACCTATTTGAGGTAGGTGATATATTTAGGTATCGACTTTTGGGCTTGAGGCCAAGCACCTTTAGTGTAATCGGGGGATTGTAGTCGATTTTAAAAGAATGATGGTAATGGTAGTAGTAATCTTAAGATGCTCTTTTGTGATAAGAGGATTTAGGGAAATGACTTTCCTTGCGTGGTAAGAGAAACTGTCAACTTGATGTTTGATAATTGGACACATCCTTGGGATTGTGTAGCTGATGGGTCAGTGATGACCGTTGGTGTTAAAATTGGTGGGATCCGCTGAGAGTAAATACTAGTCCATTAGCGGGATTAGTTGAGGATTCTGAAGTTTTGGTTGATGTTGGTAGTGATTGAACGTCGGGTTGAATTGGAGAGAAAAGTTAAGAACGTGTAAATGTAGTATGATTGGGAAGTATGGAACATCTAAGGTTGGGAGGCAACCGGAGTCGTCTAACTAGGAGTTATCCCAGTGGTTAGAATGTTGTTACGGTCAAGTAATGTGTACTTGAAGGAGTTTTGTTGGTAAGAAATTATTCGAGGATTCGTCCTTATTGTAATAACCGGGTATATTATTGGTTTATATATTATTATTATTTTGGTTTTAAGGTAAATATGGGATTAGTTTTATGGAGTTATAAGTTAAGGGGTAAGTTTTAATTTTAAAATAAGAGTTAGAGGGTAAGTTATGTCATTTATTAGGAGTTTGAGGTTGGTTTGGTAAGTAGGAATGGGTGAGTCACCATCAAACTCCAGCTTATGTCTTAGACAAGTGAGGTGTATCACTTAGAATTATTGTAGCAAAAACCAAAAGGGTGTGTGTGTTTATTGTTCACGGCAAAAAGGAGAGGAGAGAAAGGAGAGTGATTTTGAAGAAGAAGGGTCAAGAACAAGAAGGGAACTGGTTATATCAGCTGGGTTTAGGAATCAATTCAAGAATCAAAGGTATTAATCCATATAAATTCTCTCTTTTATGTGTATTAAGTTTATATGGTTTTATAAATGGGTTTTGATGAATTATAGATGTTTTTGGAAAACTAAGTTTATGGATAGTTGTTAATTATGATCTTAAACATATATGCAAGTTTATAGAAACATTCATGGTATAAAACTAGAGATTTCTGGGTTTTTAGAATAAGCAGTGAACTGAGATATTCAACGAAGTCGCAATGGATGATTGCGATATTCAACGAAGTCGCAATAGTTGGTTGCGACTTGGTCTTGAAGTCGCAATGGTCGTTTGCGACTTGGCTTGGAATCGCAGTAGTTGATTGCGATTTGGGTTTGGGATCGCAGTAGTGTATTGCGACTTAGGATTGAAGTCGCAATAGTGGATTGCGATTTCGGGGTGAAGTCGCAGTAGATGGTTGCGACTTGGCACTGTGCATTGCGATTCTAATTTACATTTAGTAGGTTGCGACTTGAGTCGAGGATTTTATAAGTTTAGTTTTAAAAAGAGATATTTGGTATTTTTTGCATGATTTCAGATTCTGTGAAGGATTGAAGTACTGATAATTAACTTGGAAAGACTTTGGTGATAAACAAAACAGGTGAGTTTTACTTTAAAACGTTTTCAACTGGAATACATATATGTGTTTATATGTGTATGTGAGTATGTGTGAAATATATATATTGTATTTATATGGCACGAAACGAGTATAGGTGAGCCAAATTATTATTCGGCGGGGCTGTATTGAAATACAGCGGGGCTGCATGAAATTGCAGTGGAGCTGTAGGTAATTGCAGCGGAGCTGTATGTAATTACAGTGGAGTCGACTGTATTGTACAGTGACGATAATTAGTTGGCTTGCTACCGACTAATGTGGCCAGGGGAAAGAAGATGAGATGAGGAGAGATACACGGTGTACGAGTCTAAATGTGGTATTTATATACGTGTGATATATGCGTGCTTATACGAAAGGTTTCATGTAAATTATTTTGATACAAAGTATTATGTGAAAAGAGTTTGATATTGTTTTGGAAAAGACCAGGATTAACTCACTAGACCCGTTTGGTCTAACCCTCATTTTGTTTTCAAAAATATGTTTTCCAGGTCGAGGATTTGATAGCGGCAAAGGAAAGAATAAGGTGTAGACTGCCTTTGTGGACTGATGTTGATTAGGAAGTTTTATGTAATTTGTAGTTTCGAGACTATGGGACCGTATGTGAATTATTATGAAATTTTCTTTTATGAATGTAACGATGTTATGCAATATATGTTATTTGAAGCATGTTTGGGAAACCGGGTTGTTACACTTATAAGACTGTGTGGGGGAATTTAGATTCCAGTTAGGAATTGATGATTAATGGTCGACAGTAAGTCGGTTGGCTTTGGATTGTAAAGGATGTAGATTTCGAGGACGAAATCATCCTAAGGTTGGGAGGATTGTAACACCCGTAATTTCCAGATAGGTCCAATGTCGAATCAGTGTGGAACCGATCTTTAAGAAAAATATGAAAAATAACTTTTGGGGTTAAATCCTAGATTTTATGGTCTTGTTGGATGGGGAATTCGAATACGAGTCCAACGGTTCTTTCCGGAGCGAAAACGGAGCTATAAGGAAGAAGTTACGGACGAAACAGTATCCGGCCGACCGACCCAACAGGGAGCCGCGCGGCTTTCCACGCGACTTCAAAGTCGCGGGACAAACCGCGGGAATGGTCTGGTGTATTAAGACGCGAATTTCAGCCTCATACTTCAAACCTTCATAACCTTTGCATCCCAACTCCGATTTTGATGATTCAAGTTGCTACGGTTTCGTTTTTGAGAGCTCTTCAAGGATCTAGAAAGAGTTTTGAAGTATGATGAATGATCCAAGAGTATTTGGTGGTGGTTGAAGTAAACTTCTCACTTTTCTTCATCTAAGAAGTTAGGGTTTTGGTGTTTTGGTGATTTTTGGATGTTTTATGTTAGGGGAAACATATATAAGTGTTCGGGGATGATTATTTATGGTTGGAAACTTGTGGATCTAGGTTTTTGGAAGTTTTGGGCTTGAGGATTCAAGTTCTTCAAGGGAGTTTACGTTTGGGAAAAAATCTAGATTTAGCCTAAATCTAGCAAGGTGAGTTCAAGTTGCTTTGTGAAAACTTTGTACATGCCAAAATGTTTCTTTTAAAGTATTTGTGTGCTTTATATGAAATTATCACTTGTTGAGTTAATTAGTGGGTTTTGATTTAATCAAAGTGTTGAACTTTACAAATCTTGTAAAAACACCCACATTTGGGGATTTTGAGTGATTGATGAATAAATCACGAGTGAAAGAGGTTTTGTTAATTTATTGCATAAGTGAAGGTTATTTGGTCAGAATACACTTTTAGTGTTTTGTGATTATGTGATAACTATGATGTGGCACATTTTAAAGTGTGAACGTGTGAGTTGGGGATTTTGGTCAATCCGACCATGTGAATGTTTTAAGAGTTGTAAACCTTTATTTTGGGGCCGATGGCCTATTGAGGAATTAAAGGATAAAGATTTTGGGTAACGATGCATTTGGGTTTACGTAACCGTGTGAGTGACACGTATTTAACCAAACATTTATTTTGGCCTTAAAGGCTTGATTTATACTCAAATGAGTCTTTTGAGTGTTTGCCGGTTTTAGTGACTCGAGATGGAGTCTTGGATGTGTTATATGCTTAATTGCATTTTATTCGAATACGTGCCGGTTTAAGTGTTGGTCTTATGTGTGAAGACCGTTTGATGATTTATTCTTAGTACCTTTGGGACTAATGAACCTTAGTGAGTTATATGCATTGTCAAGTAATAAAAGAGTTGCATATACGTGTACATATAGATGCATATATGATTTGACTTCATTGTGAGGTGGCAATGAAGGGGTTGTGAGATTATCATGCCTCGGAGCGTGTGTTGCATGATGTGAGTTAGATGCATTTCATTTGCATGAATTGATATTGATAAATGATCATTAGATCTTTTGAGCAGAGGGCTCGGTTTTGGACTCGGTTGAGTCTTGAGGGCATTCGCTCGATTTTTTTATAAGCTCGACGTGGGCTTGGGGTTTGAGTTGCATGAATTGCATCATATTTGGAGTTTACATGATTTGAATGCATTAGTTATTCTTTTGAGGTCATGTATGAATTTTTAAGTTAAGTAAGCTTGTTTTGGATGGTGGGTTTTCCAAGGTAGAGACCTAGTATGGTTGAACTTGAGGGCTTGTACTAAAGACCTAGTATGGTTGATGTAACACCCCCTTACCACGACACAATATTGTCCGCTTTGCCCCACTGGCTCATGGCTTTGTTCTTGGCGACCTGGCAAAGACTTCGCAAGGACTTCCCAGGAGGTCACCCATCCTGGTACTACTCCCACCCAAGCACGCTTAACCACAGAGTTCCCAAGGAACCCGCATGCTTGTGGCCCCAAAACGCGTTGTGTCTGGTAAGGCCAAGGTTTACTAATATACCCAGCATCTCTCCTGTCCACGACCGATGTGGGATATGCCTAAGGTGTTACACACCCCCCCCCCCCCTTAGGGACTCATCGTCCTCGATGAGGTTTTCCCCACCATCCCGAACGGCACAGGAGTGGCTCTGATACCATTTGTAACACCCTTAAAAACAGGGTCAATTTAAACCTAAAAAAATTACCACAAGTTATGATCAAAACTTCAAACTTATATAACCTGAGGATAAAAATGTAAGGTTTCTATATACACATGACATTACTTAAATAACTTCTTAATCTAATCATATCATAAAAATCAGATTAATCAAGTTATCTAAACAATCGTCCCAAAAGCATCAAAGAATAACTAAATCCTCCGTTATCTCTAAGTCAGAGTCTTTCCAAAAGTTCTCTTCTCTCATTCCCGCTTACTTCCCGGAGCTTGTACCTGGTAAGAAGATTCAACTTGAAACATTAGGCTTTCGCCTAGTGAGAATACTCAAATCAAAATAAAACTTAATAATCAAAAGAAATGAACAGATAACTCAAACCTGTTCTCGCCCAACTTACCGTACGATAACTCCTTTCCAAATCGGGGAAATCTACCCCACTCTCATACCTACGACTAACTCATCTAGTCATAACAACAATATAAGATTTTACTATGAATCATCCCAGATTCACAGTTGATATTCACACACAAGAAATTACAAGTCAAAACCTGCCTATTTCTTAATCAGGAAGTAGAGATTACAAATTACTTTATGACTATCTCGAATCTTCCTCTCATCACTGGGAAATCTCCGATCTTCCCTAAATCGAAATGGGAATTACAAATCAAAATCTGCTTATTCCACATTCCACCTCAGAATCAATGGTCCCAATGGGATTATAATATCGCGATAATCAATCGGGACTCATGATTCAAGGTACACCCAATTACTAAAATTACACCCCTTTGGTCTATGGCGAGTAATCGGTTCCCATCATACCGTACCCAAGTGCCCTCGGTGACCGGATGCCTATTTTAGTAAAAGCACATAATATATATATATATATATATATATAAATAAAGAATAATATTTGCTCCTCATCTCAATTTCTTAACTACCCCTCTTTGCAACTTAGCACAGGAATCAACATCTCAAATGTTATCTACATTTTCGGACTCAAAGATAGGACTTTATAGTCTATCATAATATAGCTTCAAACTCGTATTTAGAAACTCATAATCATATAACAGATTGCATATAGCAATTAATCATACTCATTATAAAGAATATTAATAACCTCGGCTTATCAACTTCTTTATTATTCCCTCATAGAAATTTAGCACGGGGATCATTATAGCGTAACTTTTAATCGCCCTCTTGGACTTGTCTCTGACTTAATCAAATCTTTATAAACATATTCAAGCATAAATATAAAACATCTATTTCAATATTAATTACTGAATTTTAAAGAGAGTCGAATAAACTCACCTGATATGAAATCACACTTCCTTTAATCCTTTTTAAACTCGAAGGGACTCCTTTCTCTACTACCACAGTTTACTGTAATATCTAGTTTACATATATATACTGATATTAATTTATAAAACAGAACCCTTTACAGCTAAAAATCCTTAATCTCTTAAAAATACATCTCAAGTCGCAATGCACTAAGCCAAGTCGCAACCCTCTATTGCGATTCCAACCCAAGTCGCAGTCAATGGTTGCGACTCCAAAGCCAAGTCGCAGTCCACTGTTGCGACTCTAACTCCAAGTCGCAACGGTCTACTGCGACTCCACTACCGAGTCACAACTTTCCATTGCGACAATCATGAATGTCGCAACTCAAGGTTGCGACTTCGATGATATTCATCTAAGTCTCAGTCCACTAATTCCATTCTTAAACCCAGATTTTGTACTTTTACTCTATGCATGTTTCTGAAACTGTGCAGATATGTTTATGGTTATAGACTAAACCTACTCATGTACTCAAATTTCCCAAAACATATATTAACATTCTCATTACTTAATTTTTAAAGAGATTTGAATAACTCACCTTAATGACAATTCTAAACACTGATCACATTCCAGCAGCTTAAATCAAACAGCTTAATGAGTATCCTTAGCAACAATCTGAACACTTCTGATCACTTTGTTCTTCAGATTCAGTGGCTAAATCGAAACAACACAAGATCAACTAATCAAATACTTTTCTTATGTTTCTTCTTTTTCTTTCTCCTTCTTTTTCTCTCGAAGATCTCTCTCTTTTCTCTAACTCTCGACTTTTTCTCCTGATTTTAGAAAAGCCAATCCACACATACAACTTCTTGATTCATTAAATCAAGACACCTCATGCTAAAATTAGATGAGTCATAAATTAATTTCACCAAACACCTCCAACTTTAAAGAAATGACATAACACACCTCATACATCAATAAAACACATTATAAAACCCTTAAGTTTAATATTTCTCAAAAGAAATCTTTAAACTTTCAACATTTGTATTTTAACCCTAATTGAATTATAATACTCTATATAATTCAAGGTTACTCCAAATACAAATACATTCCAAATCTTATTAAAATAAATAATAACGAAATTTAGGATGTTACAATACTCCCCAACTTGAAAATGATTTCGTCCCCGAAATCAAAGTCAGGTAAACAAATGAGGGTACCTATCCCTCATACTCTCTTCCGACTCTAAAGTTACATTAGCACCTCTATGGTGTTTCCATTATACTTTCAACATAGCTACTTCTTTACCACTACGTAGCTTCCTAACTTATCTTTCCAAAATTGCCTCTGGTTCTTCCACACCGCGACTCTTTTCATCTACTCTCACATTAGTGAGTGAAAATCACATCTTCCTCTTCGGCCAAACATTTCCGAAAATAACATACTTGGAAGGTATTATGAACCCCTTCCAATTCTGGTGGAAGATCCAAATGATATACTTGTAAACCAATCTTCTTAGAGTAATTATTATTATCAAATCCAAGTTTGACTACTTCTTAGTCTAGCATACCGTTATCATTTCTCTCTTGTTTACACGGAATATCCACCACACAGCTACAGTCCAAAAGGACAGTTTCTCTAAAAACATCAGTTAAGATCTTTAGCCAAATCCTCGTAACACCGAGAACTGCATTCGATGTATTTCTTTTACATCTACTGAATACTCCAACACTATAGCTTAACGGTTACAGTATTCTCTTCACCTAAAACCAATGGGATTGAGAATAACAAGAGTCTTCCTTTCACCCCATCATCATCCCAACTCACTCTCTAGGTCTCAAAATAACATTAACATGTACTACCTGAAATTTCCACGTACACTGTAAATTAAGCATACTCGTTACTATTAAATACTTCAACAACCACGGCAGTCCATTATTACATCCATAACTTACACGTTTCTTCGGTATAGAAGGCTATCACTTCCTCACATCACTATCTCATCACACAACCACAACACAACCAAGCACCAAAGTATTGAACATCAAAAGTGATAACTCTATTGAACCTGCGATATGATTACATTCTTAAGTCCAATCTTTCTATTATAGGAAGCAACTCACACAATCAAAATCACTTTGGGTAAACACCCAATACCATTCCGACATTCTGTTTCGATATTAGCCATATCACTACTCCATCTTACAAACCACATGCCCCAACAACTTTAATGACAAAGTGGTACTTTTCATCCGGAATCCCCGAAAAGACTTCCATCAGATGCTTCCTAGTTCTAACTTCATAATACATACTAGTTGACACATTTATCTTGGCAGTTGATATCAATACTTACTCGTACATTCTCTACACATAACCTTTCACCACAAACCAGGTTTCTCACAATCATTCATACACATATTAACCGAGTTTATTTCACTAAATATCTCCTCCCCAACTTTAGTTGAACTACCACTCTCGATTTGCTAAATAACTTGAACTTATTCGTTCATACTAGATCTTTGTGATTCCAAACCAATACTAAAACACTGTACAATCCTTCCCAGATCAACATTTTCCATACCTCACTTCATTTGTGCCTAATACTTTCTCCTTTGTAAACCATCCATATTGCAAGTAAAACACTTCTATAACACAACAGTCTTTCATAATCTTAACATTCTTACAAAGTGGTCCTTCAGCTTTTATTCTTCTGTTTTAAGACTTAACAATAATTAAATCCAAAAGAATATCCAAAACATTCACATCATGAAAACTTCTATTTTAATACAATCCATGTAATCCCAACCCAAGCCTATAACGAGCTTATTAAATCGGGTCAATGCTCTTAAGACCCAACTGAGTTCAAAACCGAGCCATCTACTCCAAGGATCAATGATCAATATGCAACATACGTTCTGAGGTATGATAAATCTATGACTCCTTCATTGCTACTTTCCCAACGAAGTCAATTTATATAAGTATACGCAACTCCTATATACTTCACAATGTATATACTCCGCCAAGGTTCGTTAGTTCCAAAGGTAATAAAAATGCGAGAATTATCAAACAGTCTTTACACTTAAGACCGACACTTATTCAAATAGAATGCAATTAAGCATATAACACAACCAAGACTCCATCTCGAGTCATTAAAACTGACAAACATTCAAAAGACTCATTTGAATATAAATCAAGCCTTTAAGGCCAAAATAAACGTCTGGTTAAACATGTGTCACGCACCCGATTACATAAACCAAAATACATTGTTACCCAATTCCTTACCTTTTTAATCCCTTAATTTGCCATCGGCCCCAAAACAAAGTTTTACCACCCTTAAAAACTTTACATGGTCGGATTTACCAAAATCCCCCAACTCACATGTTCACATTTTTAAAACGTAACACCTCATAAATATTGCACATCCACAAAAATATTAAAAGCGTGTTTTTTACTACATATCTTTCGCTTGTGCAACAATAATTTGAAACTTCTTTCATTAGTGATTTATTCGTCAATCACTCAAAATCTTTAACCATGTCGTACACAATAATATTTGCTTTGCGCATACCCTTTATATAACAGCATACCGATACCGCTCACATTCTTTGTTCCTGTCCGCACGGGCATACGCGGGACGCACCCAGACCGCACCCAATGACAGACGAAAGGTCTCATATACCTTACACAACTATCGACTTCCAAGTCAATACTTGATATGTCGACACTTCCTTAACCTTAAGGTCCTTAACTGAACCTAATTCTTCCTCCGGACACAACCGTCCCTCGGCACTGTATTCCTAGTCAGCGAACAAGGGTACAGACTCTCATGCAACCGACACTAAAGTCCACTTTCGACTCTCACACTATTCACCTCTCCTCTTGAACTTAAATGTCAAATCTACAAACACTTTCTCAAGATTTATCCAACACTTCTCCTCCCTCGGAGTTCTATCTTAACTTAGAGTGTAGTACTCTACGACCTAGCGAGTTCATAGCCTTCATGCATGACAACTTGATACATAAATTAATTCACACATTTTATCATTTTAAATAACAACATTTGGAATAACTTGGGCACACATGACCCCAACATTCACATGACTCCAATGTACTGCACAACGATCTCGAGAATTGTTTGCATACTAAATTTCCGTAAACTCAATCTTTCTCAACCAAAACAAAGTTGTTATGACGGTAATATATTAAATAAAAATCTTTTCATACAACAATAGTTCGAAAAAAATTTCTTACCGACACGAATTTAAGCTAGTCGGTTCTCCCACTTATTTATATGATGTTATTAGATCAATACTCCTGTTGTTTATTAAACGTTTTGCTGCCCAACGCTTTCTTGCTACCAATCAACTTTTCTTGTAAAGTAAGAAATATGTTGTAACAACTCCAAAAATTTTGTTGTGCGACGTAAATGGAATTGCCTTTTCTTTAAATACACACTTGCACAACCTTGACTAAAACTGTTATTTATGAATTTGGTTTGAAATCATGAAAATTCATGTAACACACACTAGAACACCATGCATAAAACTTTACTCGCAAATGAAGGCTAATTACTCAACGAGGTCAATCGTATTACTTACGTAACTTATCATTGACATTCTACCTCCGACCGGTGGTCGCCCTCTCGGCCTTATGACGTTTGCTATACATGCATTCCACGATTCACGTATCAACCATGTCATACTATTTTCGTCTTGATCAAACATCTTATATTCTATCTCCATACACATCAATCACCTATTAAAGGTTACCTTCGCGGACGTTCATGAGTCCCGCCAATTTCCAGGTTGTCCTTCCAACCCCCAATCATTTACCGATCTGTCCTCCAAAGGATTTTGGTGGTATATTCACCAACGTTCTACTATAACCTAAATGGATAACCATAAGAAATGGTTATACACATACCCCTATACAAAACGTACTTTACCGATCGTTAGTCACTGTAACAATTTAGAAATAAGCATGCTCGCGTAATAATATATTCATAATAACAGTAGCTAATTGAAATTGTTAACATATCATACAAGAGAATCCTTGTTACCATTATCACAGTACTAATTTCACGTATTTCCGTTGACTCTAAGACTATCCCGTCTTAGTATTTCTACCCAAATCTCACAAGTCATAACTTAATTCATCTCAGCTTAAATCTAAGTATCTCATCAGCATACTTAGTTCGCTTAAACTATTGCTCTGATACCATTTGTAACACCCCCCCTTACCACGACACGATATTGTCCGCTTTGCCCCACTGGCTCACGACATTGTTCTTGGCGACCTGGCAAGGACTTCGCAAGGACTTCCCAGGAGGTCACCCATCCTGGTACTACTCCCACCCAAGCACGCTTAACCACAGAGTTCCCAAGGAACCCGCATGCTTGTGGCCCCAAAACGCGTTGTATCTGGTAAGGCCAAGGTTTACTAATATACCCAGCATCTCTCCTGTCCACGACCGATGTGGGATATGCCTAAGGTGTTACACACACCCCCCCTTAGGGACTCATCGTCCTCGATGAGGTTTGCCCCACCATCCCGAACGGCACAGGAGTGGCTCTGATACCATTTGTAACACCCTTAAAAACAGGGTCAATTTAAACCTAAAAAAATTACCACAAGTTATGATCAAAACTTCAAACTTATATAACTTGAGGATCAAAATGTAAGGTTTCTATATACACATGACATTACTTAAATAACTTCTTAATCTAATCATATCATAAAAATCAGATTAATCAAGTTATCTAAACAATCGTCCCAAAAGCATCAAAGAATAACTAAATCCTCCGTTATCTCTAAGTCTGAGTCTTTCCAAAAGTTCTCTTCTCTCATTCCCGCTTACTTCCCGGAGCTTGTACCTGGTAAGAAGATTCAACTTGAAACATTAGGCTTTCGCCTAGTGAGAATACTCAAATCAAAATAAAACTTAATAATCAAAAGAAATGAACAGATAACTCAAACCTGTTCTCGCCCAACTTACCGTACGATAACTCCTTTCCAAATCGGGGAAATCTACCCCACTCTCATACCTACGACTAACTCATCTAGTCATAACAACAATATAAGATTTTACTATGAATCATCCCAGATTCACAGTTGATATTCACACACAAGAAATTACAAGTCAAAACCTGCCTATTTCTTAATCAGGAAGTAGAGATTACAAATTACTTTATGACTATCTCGAATCTTCCTCTCATCACTGGGAAATCTCCGATCTTCCCTAAATCGAAATGGGAATTACAAATCAAAATCTGCCTATTCCACATTCCACCTCAGAATCAATGGTCCCAATGGGATTATAATATCGCGATACTCAATCGGGACTCATGATTCAAGGTACACCCAATTACTAAAATTACACCCCTTTGGTCTATGGCGAGTAATCGGTTCCCATCATACCGTACCCAAGTGCCCTCGGTGACCGGATGCCTATTTTAGTAAAAGCACATAATATATATATATATATATATATATAAATAAAGAATAATATTTGCTCCTCATCTCAATTTCTTAACTACCCCCTCTTTGCAACTTAGCACAGGAATCAACATCTCAAATGTTATCTACATTTTCGGACTCAAAGATAGGTCTTTATAGTCTATCATAATATAGCTTCAAACTCGTATTTAGAAACTCATAATCATATAACAGATTGCATATAGCAATTAATCATACTCATTATAAAGAATATTAATAACCTCGGCTTATCAACTTCTTTATTTTTCCCTCATAGCAATTTAGCACGGGGATCATTATAGCGTAACTTTTAATCGCCCTCTTGGACTTGTCTCTGACTTAATCAAATCTTTATAAACATATTCAAGCATACATATAAAACATCTATTTCAATATTAATTACTGAATTTTAAAGAGAGTCGAATAAACTCACCTGATATGAAATCACACTTCCTTTAATCCTTTTTAAACTCGAAGGGACTCCTTTCTCTACTACCACAGTTTACTGTAATATCTAGTTTACATATATATATATATATACTGATATTAATTTATAAAACAGAACCCTTTACAGCTAAAAATCCTTAATCTCTTAAAAATACATCTCAAGTCGCAGTGCACTAAGCCAAGTCGCAACCCTCTATTGCGATTCCAACCCAAGTCGCAGTCAATGGTTGCGACTCCAAAGCCAAGTCGCAATCCACTGTTGCGACTCCAACTCCAAGTCGCAATGGTCTACTGCGACTCCACTACCGAGTCACAACTATCCATTGCGACAATCATGAATGTCGCAACTCAAGGTTGGGACTTCGATGATATTCATCTAAGTCTCAGTCCACTAATTCCATTCTTAAACCCAGATTTTGTACTTTTACTCTATGCATGTTTCTGAAACTGTGCAGATATGTTTATGGTTATAGACTAAACCTACTCATGTACTCAAATTTCCCAAAACATATATTAACATTCTCATTACTTAATTTTTAAAGAGATTTGAATAACTCACCTTAATGACAATTCTGAACACTGATCACATTCCAGCAGCTTAAATCAAACAGCTTAATGAGTATCCTTAGCAACAATCTGAACACTTCTGATCACTTTGTTCTTCAGATTCAGTGGCTAAATCGAAACAACACAAGATCACCTAATCAAATACTTTTCTTCTGTTTCTTCTTTTTCTTTCTCCTTCTTTTTCTCTCGAAGATCTCTCTCTTTTCTCTAACTCTCGACTTTTTCTCCTGATTTTAGAAAAGCCAATCCACACATACAACTTCTTGATTCATTAAATCAAGACACCTCATGCTAAAATTAGATGAGTCATAAACTAATTTCACCAAACACCTCCAACTTTAAAGAAATGACATAACTGTCACACCCCGCTAAAGCGGAAACACGAGGTATAACAGCGTAGGGTTTCATTCAAAAGGTAACAGACAACACCAACCACAACATTCAGTACAATAGTTCAAAATATTACATTACAACGT
Organism: Saussurea involucrata; assembly: GCA_033807775.1. Taxonomy (NCBI): domain Eukaryota; kingdom Viridiplantae; phylum Streptophyta; class Magnoliopsida; order Asterales; family Asteraceae; genus Saussurea; species Saussurea involucrata. The sequence continues at coordinate 88,222,414 of CM066316.1, forward strand.
CTTGAGCAAATTGTTTCAAAAAGAAGACGCCGGATACAAAAAAAAATTAACAGAAGAAGTTTTAATGTTCTTGATGGCGATGTCATCACACAATATGCACCCTAATGCCTTCACTTACTTATTAGCACCTGAAAAGCATATTAAAAAAAGGTCAACTACAAAGAGTTGGTGAGTTCACAGGTTTTCCATATGCACAACAATTTTTCATCCAATGGTTACTCTCATGAAACGTTCGTTCATGACAAGCTCCAAAATTATACAAACTTTATGAGTACAATTTACAATGAGTGATTCTTGCAAGATATATAAGTGTTGAGCCACTACTAAGCCTCCGACAATCTACGCCCCGGACTACCTCAGAGGTGGTATGTTGGCCACATGAGTAGAACATTATTAACAGATAAAGTGCACCCCTACTTGTCAGTCAAGGTGGGTTTGTCAAACCAAATAGCGCTATCCACAAGTATCACCGGCTCGTTACGAGTTAATAAGTAGTGTATCTATTGGGGACTTACCATTTTCATTATCACTCAACATATCTTTATCACTTATGTAAATTTGTCCATTCATTTGTACTCATTTTTCAAATCATAAATATCCACAATTTAATATCATGAATCATTTAGCATTTTAAAAACATAACATGTTTTTCACCCCAAAAAGTATAAAACAGTAAAAAGGGGCTGCGAAAACTCACCTTAAAGCGTAGACGCGAAGTAGTGCAAGCTTGATTTCTTAATGCTTTACGGGTTTCCTATAATGTCAAACAATCTCTATAAGTCCTTCATATCTAACTCAAGGTCATATTTAACTAATTTAGTCCACCTCTTGTGAAATGCCTTTGTTTTTGTATTTAATTTGAAATGAAGAATTTAGCATTGTCCCAATGTTTTTAATCATGTATATGTATATATAGGGTTAAAATAATAAAATCCCATACTTTTTCAAAATGCTTAATCTGGCAGAAGCTTTGTCCTTCAAAAATGGCTATTGTAGAACACTTTCTAAAATGACAAATTTACTCATTTTTTTATATGTAATACTATACTGAGTTAAGGCTATTTTGACCAAATTTCATAAATTTTGAAGGTGTTTAAGGGGTCCAAATAATATTTATTAATTTGTGTTATACAGGGCCTAAAACAGATTGCACCCTTCTGTGAAAAACACACCTTTGGAAGGTCAAAACTTAATATTTTTCAGAGTTTTTGCATGCTTTGGAAACCTAACACATAAAGGTATCTTATGGAAAAAGATTCACAAATTTTTGATAACCTTTGAGTGAGTTATAGACGAATGAAGTTGTATGTACCAATCTGCCAATTTTGGACAGCTTGGCACACTTGACTTGTATAAAATATTTAAGTGACCAAAACTCCATATTTTTGAATGAAACCAAGTGCATGCGAAACCTAACTCATCTGAGAAATTCGCAGAAAGAAAAAGAGTAATTTTGATGGTTTCTACAGAGAGTTATAAGCAAAACAAAGTGACACAACAATCTGGCTGATCATCTGCTGCACACCAAATTTGTTCTAAGGAGTTGAAGGCTTAAATCTCAATATTTTCTTATGAGACCAGTTGGGTTTGAACCCTAACTCATTAAACCTTACTCCAGAAGAAAGATGAGGAATTTTGGACATGATTTGACCAAGATATGGTCGTCCTAAGCACATGCAACAAATCTGCCAGATTCTTAAACTCTAACATTCTTTAGAAAATCACATTTTAAGCATTCTAACATCCATAGATGTGGATTCCTTTGCTAAGGATTCAATCCCAACATCATGTGACATATTTTTGAAAGAAAAATACTTTAAACTTATAAGGAAAATGTGCATTCAAAGTCAAAAATCCAGATTCTTATACAAGAACAAAACCCACGTTTTTGATGATTTTGCTCATTTTTCTCTAGTTCATGATGGAAGTTCATAGATTTTCACCACTTTATGGACATTTCTCATGTCCTTGGTGCTTTATCTCACTTCTAGAACAAGAAAAAGAGTTCATCCATTTGGATGAAATAAAAGTGTAGAACAATGTAGGAAAAATGGCATAAAAGGTGTCAAAATGTATGAATAACACTAGTTTGGAGCTCTTACCTTAGGAAGATGTTGCAAGTACTTCAAGTTCTTTAGAATTTCGACTTGGATACTTGTTTTAGGGCTGAACTTTTCTGGAGTTTGAAGGTAATTTCTTGTTTGAAGAAGGTGAAGTAAAAGAAAGAGAGAAAGAAGGGTGGAAGTTCTAGAGAGAAAGGAGAGGAAGATGGATGGTTGGGAATTTGAAAATGAAACAAAGTTTGCAAAAATTGAGGGGGTAATAGGGAGGGGGGTGGCCGGCCATACATGGGCCCCCAACCATTTGCAATATATATTTTTTTTATAAAAATTAAGCCCAAAATCATTTTCTTGTAAAATCATTTTTTTTTGAATAGGTTTCAAGACACACTCTTAAAATACCTTCTTGTTTTTATTAAATCTTATAAAAAGAAAGATTTAAGTATAAAGTAAAACCCTATATTTTATATAGGTTATATGTTATTTAAGGTATTTTGGCATTTCACAAGGTGTTCCGGTTAGTCTTGGGTCAAAACCGGGTCTTTTAGGCAACTACCGGGAATTCTAGCGATCTTTCGCTTTAATATTTTCTGAATGGGTCCTATCAGGGTATATTCTCTCTATTAACATTAGTGAGGGTTTAACAGGGGCCAACCTGGAAGTTTCTATTTTTGCTGAATGTTACAATAACACACCTCATACATCAATAAAACACATTATAAAACCCTTAAGTTTAATATTTCTCAAAAGAAATCTTTAAACTTTCAACATTTGTATTTTAACCCTAATTGAATTATAATACTCTATATAATTCAAGGTTACTCCAAATACAAATACATTCCAAATCTTATTAAAATAAATAATAACGAAATTTAGGATGTTACAGTTGATGTCTAAGAGGGGCTAAAGACCTAGTATGGTTGATGCCAAAGACGGACTAAAGACCTAGTATGGTTGATGTCTGAGATGGACTAAAGACCTAGTATGGTTGATGTCTAAGATGGGCTAAAGATCTAGTATGATTGATGCCAAGGATTGACTAAAGACCTAGTATGGTTGATGTCATCCGTTTTCCACATCCAAGAAGCTTACCTACATTTATTTAATCGTGGTTTAATTTATGTGTTTGCCACACTAGATGAGATCGGGTCTCCCCCGTCACCGAAGGGTGTTGATTTCGGGTATTTTATCTATTCACATTGTTGAGGTTATATTACATGCATATGGATTGTTTTCCATGACTGATGGGCGGATTTATGTTACATTCTTATTGGATGTTTTAACTGCTGGAGTTTTATTTTATGGTATTTGGATTTTAATACATTTTACGTTTGCGTAAGTTTTTCTTCGTATTATGTTTCCAATGAAAGATTATATGTAAATGGATGGTTTCCATGTCTCACGGGTTGAGTATGTATTGTCAACCGTATTTGAAGGTTTTGCCTAAAACTATATTTACGAACATATTTGAGTGGGTTGGGATTCGTAACTCATTTTTGGAAAACGCTTTACACTTTTGGGGAGGATTCCCATGGATTTTGGGTGCGTTGGAAAATGAGTCATTTATGTCATATTTGGGAACTCTTTGGAAATGATAACCTTTGTCGCAAACTTTCATTAAAGATTTATTGAATCATGACTAAAGCTACTAATTTCCGATTTATGATTTTATATAGTCGTGATAAAATGCTTGAACTCACTAGGCGTAAGCCTAACCCTTTTTATTTGTCGGCATGTGCAACAGGCTCAGGTTGGGGTAGCTCTAGCTACATTGTGAAGTGGCGAGTGCTAGTAGAGTGCACGAGAGGTGACTTGATTAGTGAAGTATTCCGCATTTGTTTGGACTAGCAACTTCTGTTGTGTTAAGACACGCCCGTTTTAAGTTATTAACTGTAGAAATTATGATGTTTTAATTCCGAGGTATTTTGATGAAGGAATTGTAGAAAAGATTTATCTATTTTGGTTATTTTATTGAATTTTAAAGTTAGTTGCTCGTTCCAAATTTGAGGGTGTTACATGGACCATTCAGATCTGCCATAAGAAACGGTGAAAGATACTTTGTTACCTTTACTGACGATTTCAGTAGATATGGATTTATCTATCTGATGAAAAACAAACCGGACACCTTTGAAGTGTTCAAAGGATTCAAAAACGAAGTAGAAAACCAACTGGGCAAGAAGATCAAATTTTTTTTATTGCATCTCAATCACTTTGTTTTCTGATATTATGGCTTCCAGGTTTAAGATGAGCATGATGGGAGTTGTCTGATTCTCTCGGACTTCAAGTAAAGCAGTTGCCTGATGGAATCTTCATCAATCAGTCAAAGTACGTTTTTGATATTTTGAAGAAATTCAAAATGGATAAATGTGCTACCATAGGCACTCCAATGGCTCATGGTACGCAAATAGGTCTGGATCCATATGGAAAGGTCTTTGATGTCAGAACCTATCGAGGCATGATCGGATCACTAATGTACCTCACAGCTAGTCGGCCAGACATAATGTTTTCCACATGTTTGTGCGCCAGATTCCAGGCACATCCTAAGGAATCTCATTTTATGGCGGTCAAACGCATTTTCAGATATCTGAAAGGAACCCCTTACTTAGGATTGTGGTATCCAAAGGGTTCGGATTACAAGCTGTGTGCTTATTCTGATGCTGATTATAGAGGTAGTCAACTGGATCGGAAAAGTACTTCTGGTCATGTACAATTTCTGGGAGATCGGCTAATAAGTTGGGCTTCAAAGAAACAAAACTGTGTGTCTATTTCAACTGCTGAAGCGAAGTATGTCGCTGCAGCAAGTTGTTGCTCTCAAGTGTTATGGATGAAGACACAGTTGCAAGATTATGGGTTGCTATATAAAACAATTCCAATCTATTGTGACAGCAAATCTGCAATAGCCATCTCAGTGAATCATGTTCAGCATACTAAAACAAAGCACATCGACATGCGATATCACTTCATAAAAGATCATGTGGAAAAAGGTACTATTGAATTATATTTTGTACCTACTGACTATCAACTTGCCGATATTTTCACCAAGGCATTGGATGAAAAGCGTTTCACTTTCCTTTTATCTAAACTCGGCATGTTGAATTTGAAAACTTGAATCCTCACAAATTTAATTCAATGAAGTGGAAATTCTTTCAATTTTCATTCAATGAATAAAATGTGTGTCAAGGGTCATTTTACAAGTTTTTTTTGTTATATCTTAGTTAGACTTGTTTCAACTTTCACTTCTGATATAAATCGAAAGGTCAGCAAAACATGAATGAAAGTTTGATATATGCGCAAAATTGTGTAAATCTAGACTTATAAAGAATACGATGCTCACAAAGCCTATTTGTTAGAATTAAGAATGGAAATGAAAATATGATGGAAGCACAAAGTTTTATAACCAAGTGATTGAGATGCAATAAAAAAATCATTTAGTTTGAAAGCTTGTGCCTGTGGCCTATCTGGTTTGGGAGATTAAGTCCCAAGGGGTACTTGATACCTAGCTCCTAAGATCAACTGGTCTGGGATTGGCTGACCCAAATCCTGCTATAGAACCAGATAGAAAGCCATGTCCTACTGGTACAGATGGGATTAGGATATATCGATGTAGCCTTTCTGGTTTGGGAGAGTAAGTTCCAAGGGGTGCTCGACACCTAGCCCCTAAGGCCAACTGGTCTGGGATTGGCTGACCCAAATCCTGCTATAGAACCAGATAGAAAGTTACGTTTACGGTGTATCTTAGTCTTAATAAACTTTTTGATAAAAAGATGCCTATGTGCACAAAATAAAAGATGCCAATGCGCACACATCTCGTATATCTTGGGGAAATAACAAAGTCGCGATAAACCCGTAAATTTGTGAAAAATTCTGATTTTGGACAAATAGTGTGAGTAAGAGCAAAGTATTCTTATATATTTTAGAATTGCATATGATTGATGCTGATCATATTTCGCATGCTAGCACACCAAATAGATTTAATAAAGGGGTTGAAACTGAACATTTTTAACTTGATATGCAATGATGTCTTGTATTTGAATCCAAACACATGCATTTGATTTCATTTGATTGAAAAATCTGTTAAATTTCATTAAGTTGAATTTCTTTTGTACAGTTTTCAAATGATCAAATGATTAGTAGTTATAAAATGTAGTTCAATGAATTTTATTTTCCTTGAATAAATTTTTCAACTACTGTGTCTAAATGAAATATATGCATACTTTCAGGGGGAGAAAACAAATTGCTCCATAATTCTTATTTTGAGGGGGAGCAAGGTTATTCATTAAGGAGGAGATTGTTAGTGAGACTCAGAGACGCGACAGAAATTGAAAAAGGTTTTCGATGATCATGATGCTCACTTTCATCGAAAAAGGGGGAGAAATGTATAATTCAATTTCTTGTCAAAGATTCGAGAACAATGACTGAAGAAAGAAGATTTCGTCTCAAGAAAGAAAAGGGGGAGAATTCTTCAAGAGTTTAGGAAAAATCGATTGATCATCTTGGTTTCTCAAGAAGATCTTTTTTTCTTAGATTTGCGCTACATTGTACCAAAATGCCTTGTGTGAAGAATCAAGCTCTCCAAATCAAAGAAAGAAAATCTCCATCAGATCTCCACCTGAAGATTTTGTGACAATTTGACTTTGACAAGCCAAGCCAAAGACTGATGTTCTCAAATGTTTAAATCTTGAATCCAAGGGGGAGATTGTTAAGTCTAAATATGTCTTCAAGATTTAATGTTCAAGTGAAAATCAAAGTCAATGTATTTAGTCAAGTGTAGAAAGTCAAAGCTAGCTTATTTCCTTAATATGTCTTAGGGTATATAAGGCTTTGTTTAGACTTTCTTTGTAAGGCTTTTGGACATAACTCTCATATTGTAATACAGAGCCGACATGAATACGATCTAAGCTTTCTCTCTCTACTCTCTCTCTCTAGAATTCATATGGAAATTCATGTTGCTTGATTGTTTTGGGATTAACAATCAAGATGCTCCGATCCGACAGGGGTGGAGAATACTTGAGTCATGAATTCTACGACTATCTAAGGGATTGTGGAATAGTTTCGCAATTATCTCCTCCCAGAACACCACAACTCAATGGTGTTGCTGAGAGAAGAAATCGAACGCTACTTGATATGGTTCGGTCCATGATGAGTCGTGCTACACTTCCAATATCGTTCTGGGGCTATGCCTTAGAAACTGCAGCTCATATCTTAAACCTCGTTCCAACTAAGAAGGTTGCAAAGACACCCTCTGAAATGTGGACTGGGACTCGTCCCTCGTTGGCACATATAAAGGTCTGGAGTTGTGAAGTCTTCGTTCGGCGCGAAACTAACGACAAGCTAGAACCTAGAGAAGAGAAGTGTCGGTTCATTGGTTATCTCTACAAATCCTTTGGATATATATTTTACAAACCTTCGGAGAACAAAGTGTTTGTAGCTAGAAGGGGAGTCTTCCAAGAAAGGGAGCTCATTTCCAAAAGGGATAGTGGGAGCATCATTGATCTTGAAGAAATTCAAGAAAACAACCAATGATGAACCTATAGTTGACACTAGCCCTCAACATGAGGTTGAACCACCTGTTGAGGAAACTAACATACCTCCACCACCTCTTCGCAGAACTAGTAGAGTAAGTCAACCTCCTGAGTTTTATTACGGTTTTCATATTACAAAGGAAGGAGACACACTAGTCAATGATAAAACATTTGATAGTGCGGATGAGCCATCCAACTACGAGGAAGCGATGGCAGACCCTGAGGCTGCCAAATGGATAGAGGCCATGGAAAGCGAGATTCAATCTATGTACGATAACCAAGTTTGGAAATTGGTTGATCACACACCAGGTCGCAAGACAGTTGGGTGTAAGTGGATCTTCAAAAAGAAGACCGACATGGATGGGAATGTGCACACATTCAAGGCTAGACTGGTTGCAAAAGGTTACACTCAAACTCAAGGAATTGATTATGATGAAACCTTCTCACCAGTGGCAAAGATTAAGTCTATCAGGATATTGCTTGCCATAGCTGCATTTCATGACTACGAAGTATGGCAAATGGATGTAAAAATCGCTTTCCTCAATGGGAAACTTGATGAGGATGTGTATATGGCACAACCTGAAGGTTTTGTACATACCGAGTATCCAGATAAAGTGTGTAAGCTTGAAAGAACCATTTATGGACTTAAACAAGCGTCTCGTAGCTGGAATCTTTGTTTTCATGAAAAGGTCAAGGAATTTGGATTTTCTCGAAGCGAAGATGAGTCCTGCGTATATGTTAAGGCTAGTGGGAGTAATGTTGTATTTCTAGTCTTGTATGTTGATGACATACTACTCATAGGAAACAATATTCCGATGTTGCAAGATGTAAAGGTCTGACTCGGGAAATGTTTCGCTATGAAAGATTTGGGAAATGCAGCATACATACTTGGAATAAGAATTTATCGAGATAGAACCAAGCGTTTAATTGGACTTAGCCAAAGTACATACTTGGATAAGATATTGAAGAAATTCAATATGAGTGAATCCAAGAAAGGGTTTTTGCCCATGCAACATGGCATAAGATTGAGCAAAGATCAATGTCCCAGCACTAGCAAAGAACTGGACAGAATGAGTCGAATTCCATATGCATCTGCTATAGGATCGATCATGTATGCCATGACATGTACTAGATCGGATGTCTCATTTGCTTTAAGCATGGTGAGTAGATATCAAGGGAACCCAGGCGAAAGTCATTGGACGGCTGTAAAGAACATTCTTAAGTATCTTCGGAGGACTAAAGATATGTTCTTAGTCTATGGTGGAAAAGATGAATTACGAGTAACAGGTTATACTGATGCGAGTTTCCAGACAGATCAGGATGATTCCCGCTCGCACTCAGGATGGGTGTTCTTGTTGAATGGTGGGGCCGTGACTTGGAAAAGTTCCAAACAGGACACGGACTGAAGCCATACGTGTTAGAATTATCAATATATCTTGAATGTTTTAGTTGTTAGTTTGATGTATTAAAACGTAATAAATTGTATTTGATTTGGAGATTATTATATGGAGATTATAATATATGCTGGATTGCGCCCATTTACATTTAATTTATTATTGTTTCGTTTTGCATGTTTAGAACCAACTTCCTGAGTATTAATTTACTTAAACCTCCACAGTCAGTCATACTCCTGGAAGTAAGTAGTGATTCAAGACTGTCATGGAGTGTTAGAAGCATAGAGAATGCAACTAACGCTCATGAGTACCTAATGGTGATTTGGGTATTGGAAAGACCCGCACTCAAAAGTTTACTTCATGGATTAAGTCAGAGTAATTTTTAGATGATAATATTTTATGTTCTTCAAACAGAGATGCATAGAGTTTTGCTCTAGGATTCTGTTATGCTTTGGTGTGCTCCAACGCTGACCGTGACTGGCAGTTATACAGGGTATGTCCATGTATAATATGATGAATAGAAATGAACTGTGTAGTCAAAGTTTATTTGTTCCTTCTGCCTAAACAGGAGAAGCGATATCCATGGGGCCCTCGATGATTTTGTGTTGATACTAAGTGTTTGGCCAAACCCTGACTAGAATTGTTGTGTTCAATTGAGTAGTCTGATGAATTCAACACATATCGGAAATCGGGAAACATAATCTTGATCCATGAGATAGACATTTATCCATGTCTCAGGTTCATATGATATCTTGTAGAACAAAGGAATATTAAATCACTTATCTTAGGACCGAATCTTTATCAGAGTTCGGCAGCTGCATTGGATGGCTTGCTCTCTGCTGATTATTTGAAAGTGTTAAACCAAATAGAGTTAATAACTTGTCCAAGTGGGAGACTGTTGGACATAGTGTCCAGAGTCATTAACTATTGGTAATATTTCTAATAATAGTAGGGTCCTTTTGGGTTGCCCTTAAGACCCAAATAACAATCAGAAGAATGAAAGGGAGTTAAAGTAGTTAGTTTATTAATTTGTCATTTGATGATAAATTAATTACAAGCTACAATATAATTAATTAGATTAATTATAGGGACTAAATGATAACTTGTTAAAATAGTTTTTATCAAGCTTATCTGTTCAAGGGGGCTACTTGTAAATAGAGAGGTTATAAATAAGATGCTAGGGATCAAACCCTAAGATGATTTTTTTGGTGTGATCTCTCTCTCTCTCTCTCTCACAAGGCCGTAGCCTCCCCTCTCCTCCCTCCCAAAATCGTAAACCCTTTCAAGGGTTTAGGGTTAAAGCTTCAATCTTAATTGTTGGTTTGGTGTTCTTAAGTGTGAGCCACTAGAGGGATTCACACTATTGATCCTTGACATCCAAGAAGCAAGAACGAGGTTTAATTCATCTTTGTGTTTTCGACAATCACAAGAAACAAGTAAGTGTTCTTGATTCTTTCTATTGTAGTTAATCATCTAGAACGTATGCATCTTTATAAGTTGTTTGTTTGTATTGCCATGGATGATTCAATTCTAAATATGCTTCCGTTGCCTATATCATGTGGTAGTATGGTTTACTATAAAGTTTATTAGGATAACAAATATGTAGAATATTTTAATAAAATAATTAATGATGAAATTGCTAAAATAGAGTAACTATTGAAGTTGTATATAACTTATTTAATTTATAGATTTGGATTTGAAATATTTTATTTTAAAAAAGCTATAACATAATTGTTGAAAATGCTTTACAAAATACACTATAAACACAAAACATCCCTATTATTTATTAAACAATACATAAATACAAATTCCAAACTCATAACCTCAATATATATAAAATTTACAACCCTCTTAAATTATCAAACTTATTCATGCTATAATACAATATCTTTATGTCGTTGGGAAGATTAGTATGTGTAAACCGTCCCGAAACTCTACGGTTACTCAAGAAAATCCTTGTAACGAACGTTTGATAAAAGAATCAATGATATCGACTTTTACAAGTGCATGGTTTTTTTTATTAAAATGTTTAGAAAAAGTTCAAGAAGGTATTTGGTTGCTTATAATTTATGGAGTGGGTTTTTGAAGATGGGGAGCCCCTGTTACTGCCGGAACGAGAGGAATTGGAAGTTTGGGAGCCCTCGACACGGCCAGAACGGGTGGAATTGGAAGTCCGGGAAGTCCAGGAAGTCCGAGTATGGCCGAAGCGGGCAAATTTGGAAGTCCGTGAGCCCCTGACACGGTCGGAATTACGGCCGGAATTGGAAGTCTGGGAGCCCTCGACACAATGGTGGTGGAGTGATGGTGATTCTGGTGTCTGCCACCGGAAACGCTATTGAAGGAGAAGCATAGGAGGAGGATAAACATGAATGAAAGCCATGAATGATGCATTGTGGAAATTATGGAAATTTGAGGTGGGTTTGTGTATGATATATTAATGGGAAATTGACGAAAATAGTCATACCAACGAACCATCTTGAGAAAATAGCCAATTTCTCTCCCATTTTACGAAAATGGCCATGGGTCCGCACTCGAATACAGTGCGGACCGCACTCGACACCAAAACGACGTCGTTTAAAGGCTCAAATCAAGTTTTTTTAAAAATCGGATCCAGCACCGCAAGTGCGGACCCGGGAAACCCTAATTTTGTAAACAGCCTAAATGCTCAGCCGCCCCTTACCATGGACTCCCACTTTAAGAACAACCCCACCCCACCTGCGATTTTTTTAAAAAAATGGTCCCCCCTTGTAATTTTTTTAAAAATTTGGTCCCTCTTGGCACGTGAAGTCGAGCACGATTTTGAAGTCAAGCACGAGAGTGGAATACACACATTTTCTACACACAATGTCGAGCGAGGTAAGTTTTTTTAACACAATGTTCGCATCTTTCGGTTTTTTTTAACATAATGTATGTTTTTTGTGTAAGTTTATTAATGTATGTATTGTATGAAAAATGTAATGTTGTTTAAATTTTACATAATGTTTTTGTTCACATTTGTTCTATTTTAGAGTATGTAATGTTGTCTAAATTATATTTTGTTCCACTATTATTGTAAAGGCATGATATTTTTAATGTAAGTAAACTTTGTTTAAATTTTACATAATGCTTTTGTTCACATTTGTTCAATTTTGGAGTATGTAATGTTGTTTAAATTTTATTTTGTTCCACTATTATTGTAAAGACATGATATTTTTAATGTAAGTAACTTTGTTTAAATTTTACATAATGTTCTTGTTCACATTTGTTCTATTTGGAGAATGTAATGTTGTTTAAGTTGGGAAATTCTATTTTCTGGAAATTTACATGTTTGGTCCCTATAGTTTGAAAATTGACGGTTAGGCCCCTAAACTTTGAAAATTGGCAGTTTAGGCCCCTAAACTTGGATTTTCACCCAACTTTGTAGGCAAGTAGTCCCAATGCATTTACAAAATTCTGTTTTCTGGAAATTTACATGTTTGGTCCCTATAGTTTGAAAATTGACGGTTTAGGCCCCCAAACTTTGAAAATTGGCACTTTAGCCCCCTAAACTTGGATTTTCACCCAACTTTGTAGGCAAGTAGTCCCAATGCATTTACAAAATTCTGTTTTCTGGAAATTTACATGTTTGGTCCCTATAGTTTGAAAATTGACGGTTTAGGCCCCTAAACTTTGAAAATTGGCACTTTAGGCCCCTAAACTTGGATTTTCACCCAACTTTGTAGGCAAGTAGTCCCAATGCATTTACAAAATTCTGTTTTCTGGAAATTTACAGCTTAGGTCCCTATAGTTTGAAAATTGACGGTTTAGGCCCCTAAACTTTGAAAATTGGCACTTTAGGCCCCTAAACTTGGATTTTCACCCAACTTTGTAGGCAAGTAGTCCCAATGCATTTACAAAATTCTGTTTTCTGGAAATTTACAGCTTAGGTCCCTATAGTTTGAAAATTGACGGTTTAGGCCCCTAAACTTTGAAAATTGGCACTTTAGCTCCCTAAACTTGGATATTTATATACGCAGCAAATTAGGGAGTCTTTGACGATTAAGTCAAAGCTATGCCAGTTGAGAGAAATCCGTGAGAAGTTAACCCAGCATAGGCTTGATCTTCTTCGCGCCACTTGTTTTGGTGCGTTGTTGGATTCTCAGGACTTCAGTAACGACCCTGCGCTTGTTCTTACCATATTGAAGAAGGAGATATCCCCCCTGGTGGTCAACCGAGGGATTCATTATATTACCATTTTTACGGGAACACACTTAGGTATGGCCCGGAGGAGTTTTGTCTTATGTCGGGACTCATTTTTGGCCCGAGGCCGGGCCTTCCTGCACCCACAGGCCTGATGGATTTGTTCATAGAATATTTGGGAACGGTAAATTGACTATTGGCCGCCTCAAGCCCTTGTTTGACACCTTCAGCAACGAAGTTGGTAGAGACCGTTTCTTGGACTTTGATGTTGTCCGAGTATGTTTGATGATGATGGTGGAGGAGATCTTCCTTGGCCGACAGCATCATTTGCCCATTTCGCCCACCGTACTTGCATTGATAGAGAATCCTGGGGCTTGGAACCGATATCCTTGGGGCAGTTTCATCTGGGATTATACATATTCGCAGATGAAAGATTTTATTGAGCGTCGGCCTGAAAAGAAGTCGAAGCTGACGTTAACGGGCTTTATCCAGCCGTTCAAGGTTAGTTACCACAATATTAAATATTTCTACAATTGTTAATGACTTTGTAGGCGTAACATTACTTTTTCCACAGATATGGATTCTTGAGACTTTTCCTCGCTCGAGGAAGTATTTCGTGCAGCACAACCGGGTTCCTAGGATAAGTGGGTGGGCTAGGAAACGAAAAGTATTATATACACCCGAAATTAGTGACATTTTGTTGGTGACGGCACGGGTAAGAATTTTTACAATGTTGGAGGTTTGTATGAAGATAACCCCTAAAATTCTAATATTTCGTCAACTCTTGCATATATTAGGAGGAGGACCAACCACTCACGAGACTTATCGCCACAGATCAAGAGCAGGGAGAGGGGTGGTATTGGTCCAACCAGATGTTCTTCGACGGTGAAGCCGGTGGTGACCCTGACGACGATGACGAGGACGACAATGATGACGAGGACGAGGCCGTTAACAATCAGGAGCACGATACATCACAACACAATACATCAGGGATTACGGGCTTCACCACGGGACATCATCAGGGAAGCCGGGCTTCACCACGGCCGGTCCGTTTCTCAGATCTGCCCTCTTAGGAGTTTCGGTCCGATGACCCGAAGTGGGCGCATGTGGGTCAGATTCAGCAGGCTGGTGTTTGGCTTGAGACTCGTTTTGACGGGTTTTAGGCGCGTTTTAATGTAAGTATTTCATTTAACATTTTGGTATGCAAACTTACTTACTAACAATGTTTAACATTTTGGTACTTGTACGCAGGAGCCATCACAGGCACCCCCTCTTCCTTCTTTTTCTCCTATGAGCAATCATTGGTTTGACGATATCTTATCTCTCGGGCCATCACATCCGGATGTGTCGTTTCATCCATCAGGACCTACATTCGTGGCGCAATCTAGCTTTTCCATGGGCATGCCAATGCCGCTTCATGAAACTGCAACAACATCAATGCCAGTTCATGAAGCTGGCGTGGGCGGCATGTCACCTATGTTCGCCAGTCCTGTTGTTGACCCAAACCCACCTCAGATGGAGGAGCCCCTTGGTAGGGGACACGCCATCGTGTGCCTTCGATATAGGAAAGGTCTCCTTATACGCAGTGCCCTGATACTACCCCCGTCAGGCCCCGTCAGGCTGGCACCAGTAGGCTACAGCGTCCGGCTGGCACCAGTAGGCTGCAGCGTCCGGCTGGCACCGCTCTCCCATTTGTTGAGCAACTCTACCTCCAAAACCAGTTGCCTGACAGTATGAGGATTTCTTATTTACCTCGTCTTAATGTAGAACCAACGTTTTGGGGCCAATTATTGGGCTATGAAAATCAGGGATGGCTTGAAGACCCGGTTAGTACATTCATATGTTATTATAGTCCCACAATTTGAATACCAAAAAGCATCAGTGTAGCTTATCATTGAATGGTTTATTTATAGCATATCGAGGCATGGGTTCGAATGGCGCTCATCTCACGTTCTCCAGATAGCAACTGGACGATGGTCGTCCCAGAGTTGTGGGGAAGGCTGATGCGTGGGCACCTACTTGAGGTAGTCCCGCAAATTGACGGGTCAATGACTTTGTCGGACGGATTTCCTAGATGGACAGGACCTGTGAACATTGTATGTAATCCAAGTTTCCCTATTTCAAACATTATGAACTTATACTATGTAACTAATGTTAACTTTATGTTTGCAGGTTTTGATACCCATGAACATCGATAACAACCATTGGGTGCTCAGGGAGTGGTCCTTACAGACCATGCAGATGCTTGTATATGATAGTTATCGGACCGTTTCGCCTAGAATTGTCGCGTTGCTTGAGACATTCAAGCAAAATATGACGTTCGTATTAAGGTGTATACAAGACAATGAACAAGCTGATCGAATGGAACTGTTCGGATGGAGTTATGCAGCGGATGTTCCCCAGCAGAATGGTCAGCTAGGAGACTGTTGTGTTTTCACCTGCCAATTTTTATCAGATAGGGTTAACGGGCAACTACCTAACATTGATATCGATATCATGGCTTGGCGGAGAGAAATGGCAGAATTATTTTGGACCTCCACGTTGAATTAGCTTTTAAAAGTTGTGTAGTTTTTAAAAGTTGTATAGTTTTTAAAAGTTGTATAGTTTTTAAAAGTTGTATAATTTTTATTGTTTGGTGTTTCACTTTTATTATTTACATATTTACCTCAATCAACTCCACAATACTAAAAACCAAAATCATTTATTCATGACCAAACTACAACATGAAACAACAACATAGATAATGCAAAACACAACATGAAACAACAACATAGAAAATGCAAGACACATCCTGAAACAACGACATAGAAACTGCAACAACACTACCACCACCTAAGGATAAATTGCATTACACCTATCGATGAAGGCTTGCTTCTCGCTTATATGTGCTTGAAGAACTGCGAACTGTTGTACAATGTTGTGGACGTGTAAGTTTTCTTGACGAATACGAGACTCCTTATCTTTGATTTCCCTCTTCATCCTTTTTATCTCCTTTTCTTCATCTTCCATCCTTTTCAGATGTCCCTCCTTCCTAGCCAACAACTGTGTCCACTCTACAGTTAATTCCTCGATCTCCTTTTCACTTTTTTCTACCTCATTCTTTAACTTTTTCGGCATTACTTGTGAAGACTGTGGGTTTGAAAAAGATGCCATTTGCTTGGTAAAAGATGAGATTACAAATTCGTATGAGTGTTGTGAGTCTTAAGTTGGAATTAACTTGGGTATTTATAGCCACAACATCGCAAGTGCGAACCTTCTCAGCTCCGCATCCGCACTTGCGAACCTACTCAGCTCCGCATCCGCACTTGTGAACCTACCCGCATCCGCACTTGCGGATCTACCCGCATCCGCACTTGCGAACCTTCTCAGCTCCGCATCCGCACTTGCGAACCTACCCGCATCCGCACTTGTGAACCTACTCAGCTCCGCATCCGCACTTGCGAACCTACCCGCATCCGCACTTGCGAACCTACTCAGCTTTGGCACCAAAACAGGTTGATTATTCAAGGGAAGAAGGACTGCCTGGAGGAGAAGAAACAAGATTTGGCACAAAGGAAGCGGGATATTCGGGATCTGCAAAAACAAATTCGCCAACTAGAAGAGGAGATTACGGAGCTCACAGAGAGCTACACAGGAATGGAGGAGGTTATTGCTGAAAAGGTTGCCTATATCACCAAAATGCAGGACATCTACCCGTAGTAGTAGATTTCTTCAAGTGTACTAGTTTCCATGCTTTATGAGTATCAATAAAATGTAACTTTCATGTTTATTTTATTTTACACACAAGAACCCTTAACATACACAACAAAGTACATTGAAATCAACAGTAAACATAAGGACAACAAGCTTGAAAGACAATTGAACGTAACAGACATAAATTGAGACTTCAAACAGGTTTACTCGTTCAAATCAAAGTTTAGATCGAAAGTATGATGCCTAGAACTTCCGTAGTTGGTCTCCTGGGTCGCCAGTACTTGAGTTTGTCGGCTACCGGATGCTCCTTGATGTTGGCGGCTACCAGAGGCTCTTCGACGTTGCCGGCTACCGGATGCTCCTTGATTCACTGGAAACTTTGCATGACAGTTTGATCGATTATGTCCGCTTTGTTTACACCGAGAACATCTTCTCGGTGTCGGATCCTCGCCACGGGATGGGATACGGTCGTGGTTACTCGGTCTACCAACGCGTTTCTGCAACAACGGAGGTTTAACGGTCATAAGTGGTGGGTCTGGAACAACCCACGTTTCAGGAGGCCCAGCCGGATGTATGACCTCTGAGAGTGTTGCTCGCCAGGTAGCCGTCGTGAAGTAACCAAGCGCCAGGTGGGTGACATCTGTACACCGGAGATATCTTGCAACGGCGATTGCATGACTGCAAGGTAAACCGGACATCTGCCACTTCATACAAGTGCAATTACGATTATTGTAAGCCATCTTCGCGTCCCTGCGCATATCGCATACTTCGTATACACCATGACCAATTTCATGGACAGTAAACCTCGCCGACTTCATTTGTCTCCTTTTAACTTTTTTCATTGCAAACGGGGTTAGAAAATCTACCCATTTGGCTGCAGAAAAAAAAGTCGAAATAATGAAAATAATCTCACTTTGTTGTAACAACAGTAGATTGTATGTAGGTTGATGTACGTATAGATGATAACCTGCGTTGTTCCGAAGCTTTGCATACCAGTCTTGTTGCATTGATCGAAAGTAATCCATTAGGGACACGATAGGTAACCTCCGAGCGTAACGGGACAGTGCATTGACAGACTCGGCACTGTTTGAAGTCATTATGTTGTAACGGATTGCAGGAAAATGGGCCCTAGACCATCTTTCTGGCGTAGTATCGGATTCCAAAACTTGGACTCCCACAGGTACAATAGCTCGTAGAGCTGCCATTCTAAGATTGAATCATGCACCGTGTACGCCTTACAGACCTTCCAAAACATAGTCTTATAATGGTCGATCCTATTATCCCTGGTTTTCATGTTCATCATGAGATGGCGGCAACAGAGTGCATGATGGGCATGTGGGTACACCGTATTGATAGCTTGGCGTATTGAACCGGCCCTGTCCGAAACGAACACCAACCCTTCCGGTTCGCCGATACACTGTTTCAGGTTGGACAAAAAATAAGTCCATCCCTCTCCACTCTCAGACCTACCAACTCCGAAAGCGAGCATGAAAATTTGATTATTGGCGTCCATAGCAACGGCTAAGAACATTGTGCCCAAGTAAGGCCCCTTCAAATGAGCGCCGTCTATTATAATGACCGGGCGCATATAGCTCGTAAACGATCGGATCTACAAAAAGTTATGCTGAAAACGTTAGAATACTATAGTACAGTGAAAGTGTAGACTGTATAAGAGGAAATAATATATACCGCGCAACCAAGGGCATAAAAACAAAGGTGAAAACGTCCAGTAATATCTCTCTCTATTCGGGAAAAGGTACCAGGGTTTTGAAGCTCCAGATTATAGAAAAACCCAGGGAGTCGCCTGTAAGAATCGTGGGGGTCGCTCCGCACTAAGGCTAGCGCAAAAGCTTTCGCACGCCACGCTTGCGAATACGAGATATCTACGTTGTATTGCTCCTTGACGTCCTTCACAATGTCGGATCCACGGAGTTTACGACTTTCATCATGTACTTTAGGCATGATTATATCACCCAGTACTCTCCTATTGGCGTTACGGTGGTTAGGATGCATCTGGGTCCTTGAACAAACGTGTACGTCTTTCATCCTGCGTACCTGGAACATAGTGGTATCTTTGACATTTGCAGCATACACACGCCAATCACAGTTACCATCCCTACACTTCGCTTCGAATCGGGTATTTGAAGATCTCTCCACATAATACTGGAAACCCTCTTCAACACACTTTTTTCCGAGGGCGAGGGTCAGGTCGTCTTTCGTGGCGAAGAAGTCCCCTTCATTCACTAAGTTACTACGATTATATGCTACAGGCTCTTGGTTAGGTGTTATGAAATGGTCATCCCGATCTAGAAGGGGAGGAGGTTGGCCAAAAAAATCATTTATTCCACCGTATGATTTAATAGGACTGGTTTCTTCTTCTTTATCTTCTTCACCGTCTTCTTCATCGTCTTCTTCATTTAGATTTAGACAAGGAATATCCAAACGGTAAACATGGGACTCGTCGTCGTCGTCTTCTTCTACTTCATGTGGTTCTTCTACCGGTTCTTGGGTCTCCGGAACAATTTCGGGGTTATAACCATAATTATATTCAGTAACAAAATCAGGATTATACCCATAAGCTTGACTCTGTTGTACAGCAGACACATCCGACTCTCGTACGGTGTTTGAACCACCACTAACTCCAAAAGAAGATTGACTCTCCTCAGCAACATACACATCAGGCTCCCGTGCGCTGTTGGAACAACCACCAACATTGTTTGTGTCAGCAAGCTCGATATAAACACAAAGTGTTGGTGGATTTCTTACAGCCGCAGCAGATTCCATAAAAGCTTGTACATCGTTGGTGTCTCGTAACTCATAAAGTTGGCCAGAAAATTGGTACATTATTTTAGTCGTACCAAAATTAGGGTCGAATCCACATCTGCTTTGAACACACCTAACAAACTTAGAATGTGTGATGTTGGTTGGCACCATAACTCGCATTACCGGAAATGCGGAATGATACTCTCAATCCGTCCCGTTCAGTTGCCAAGAACCCCCAGGCCAAATACGTAGCTTAATTTTATCAGGTAAGGAACTCATTTCTGGAAAAATCTACACAATGAAAAATTTTGTTTCAAAGAAGCTGGGAAAAAAACTGAGAAAAATCGTATATAAAAGGGTGTTTACAAAATTAGGGTTTCCCGGGTCCACACTTGCGGTGCCGGATCCGGTTTTAAAAAAAACTTGATTTGAGCCTTTAAACGACGTCGTTTTGGTGTCGAGTGCAGTCCGCACTGTATTCAAGTGCGGACCCATGGCCATTTTCGTAAAACGGGAGAGAAATTGACTATTTTCTCAAGATGGTTCGTTGGTATGGCTATTTTCGTCAATTTCCCTATATTAGTGTCAGCTTATGGTTTGTTTTTATAAGAGAAATTAATGAGGATTTGGATTCATTATATCAATCATGCATAACCAAGTATAACTCCAAACCAAACCAGCAGTAAATGTGGTATGGTCAAAAACCTTTTGTATCTTTCCTTTAAAATACTTCTTACAAATATAGGTATCAGATTACAAAACAAGCATTATTAAAATAGAAAAAAAAAATTGGTTTTTGTTTGCTAATCATCTCCAACAGTATTGTTATCTTGTTTGTTAAAATAGAGATTAATGAAAAAATCTCTAAATATAAAGAACTCTCTATAACTCTCTAAATAGGAGAGAAATAATTATTTTATTCAATCCGACCACTAACATAAATCTTTTATCATTTTATATTATATTGATATAATTTGTGTTAAAATCTCTAAAATAACAAATCTGTTGAAGATGAATGTAACTTTTTTAGAGACTTTTACATTTAATTTTCTATTTTATAAAAATTATAAAAAACCTGTTGGAGATCCTCTTAAAGACCTTGGGACTAAACAACAATTTTTCTGTTGCAAAATCCGAGGGGTTTTTAATGCATTATCTCAACTTATTTTTGCAATTAGGACTATTTTTTTAATTATGAAAATTGTATCCGCTAAAAGTAAAGGATGTTACAGGATATTATAAAATATAAGAAAAATCATCAAAAAAAACAGAAAAGGTATATCAAAAATCAACTAAAAAAAAGTACCTTAAAGTCAACAAAAAACTAACCAGTCTTTTCAAATCAAGCAAAAAATAAAAATAAAAACTCTTAGAATCAACTAAAAAACATAAAAATTTCTTCGAAACGATGAAATTTGGTTAAAAACATATCGGACAACTTTGAGGGCATTGGATCCATTTAAAACGTGAATCCGCTTGGCTAAAATCCTAGGGTGTGGTTTGTTGGCCACAAAATCCATACCGGTTGGTGGATATATAATATATCGACAAATTTCATATGATCGTGAAGATGATAGTCTAGAAAATTCTAATAATGGATATGAAATACGTATGTTAATGCACGCTATGAGAATTGGCTCGATAATATTGAAATAACATAAAGGACAAGAATTTTGAAATGGTGTAATAAAAGAATAATTTTGTTCGTTATAGGCTTATAACATGTCGGTTTTGCTATTTTTGTATGTACTTTGAACATTGAATATATTATACGAAAAAGGCGATATTTTTTAAGATATTTTTAAGCTAACAATACCAAAAGTCTTTTGTATCCCATCATAGGTTAGAACTTGAATTAGTGGTGTAATAATCCATCGACTTAAAACTAAATGTATCTAATATATATCATACACTAGGTAAGATGTACGGGGAAAGTGACCGATATAACCAATCTTTCCAACCAAATTCACTTTTTAATTATTTTTTGCACCGAATTTCCATTTTAGTTAGAGTTGCATGCAAATGGCTTACACATTTGCATAAAGCCTGTTTTCAAATATTATTTACTTGTTTTTTTAACTGAAAATCGAGTTTATGCAAATGCGTAAGACATTTGTATGAACTATTGCTAAAATGAGAATTCAATTAAAAAGTGATTTTGGATGGAGAAATTGGCTATTTCGGTCAATTTTCCACAAATTTGTCTTTTACCCGAAACGATATAAGAGCGTTTCTAACAGATTCTTTAAAATGAAAATTGTGGGATAGTGAACAAGTTTTTGTTTCAATAGAATTTTCAAAACATTTCTACATAGAAGAAAAAGTATGAAATTCTCCAAATTTTTAGATATTTTTAAAGACGATTACCATAAAAAAATTATTATATTGTCACTAATAATATTTTATTACATATTTTAATAATATAATTATTATTGTAATCTTTAAATACATAAATTATTAAAATTAAATGTAATTTTCCATAATTCTTCATTTTATAAAGATTTCAAAATATCTGTTGGACAAAGGGGGTGTTAGGGATTGCTTAATTTTTTAAACTTATTTGCTTATAGCTTTTCAACACCACAAATAAGCTATTTTTAGTGTTTGGATTAAAAATAAAAAAAAAGTGCTTATGACTTATCCATACCGCAAATAAGTTGTTTTTGATAAGTTAGTTCATTCTAACTTATTTGAAACTCCTTATAACTTATTTGTCAAAATTACATTTTTATCCTTTTTATATGGACATAAATTAATAAGCACTTTTAAAATTAAGCATAGGCCTGTTTTAAATAAGCAATCCCAAAAACTAACATTTATTTTCATGGATATACATACATCTTTTTTTTTCAATTTTAATTATTTAATTGGGAAAATGAAATTATGTGGACGTTTGTCTATAAAAATAGAGTTTATTTTTTCCTTTACGGGAATTGGGATTATTTGTCCGAAAGGCAACGACAATATGTCCATTTCACCGACACACGAGATTGGAATTAAAATTTAATGCACATTCTTTTAATATCATAAAATTCGATTATATATTTATCATCCAGGCAAATAAAATAATCTTCAATGAAGATTCTTATAAGCAAAAACTGATGTGTTTTGTAGGAACTATCATTGTAGAGAATTTTTATAAGAACCACATCTCCTTTGAGTTCTTATTTAAGAACATTGGTTCTTACCATGAAGTTTGTGTAAAATGTCAATTTCCCCATTTCTATTGGTACTTAAATTTAATATTTAATTATAAATATAAAAATAATTATTGATGTTATAACACCCCGACCTTTGATAGGTATCGACATTTTAAGATAAATATGAAAAATAAGATTTTGGAAATCCTAGATTTTATAGTCTTGTTGGATGGGGAGTTCAAATACGAACCCAACGGCCCTTTTCGGAGCGAAAACGAAGAAAAAACGAAGAAATTATGGTCAAAACAACTTTCGGTACGACCTCGGCTAAAGTGACCAGCGAAAGTGACACTTGTGTCACTCTCGCACGTCACTTTAGCCGTCGGGCACCTGGAGCATAAAAACACGATTTTCACCCTTCAACCCCATTTTTCATTTCCCACTTCTCCCCCTTCATCCCTTTCTCTCCCAAACCGAAAACCCTAAGCCCCAAAGTCGATTTTGAACCATTTAGCCATAAGATTCGAGTTTTGCAAGTGATTTCTTCATCTACCATGTTTTGGGAAAACAAATCTTGAAAGCCTTTCACTTCATCTTCTTCACCCAAAGCTTTCTAGGGTTTCATCTAACCTTTTGTCTATTTTGAAGAGTTGGAGCTTGTGTGTTTTGTTGGTGATCTAGAGGTGCTTTGGTTGGTGGATTCAAGTTGTGGTTAAGGTAATCTTCTCTTATCTTGATCTATGGAAATTAGGGTTATGGTATAAGTTGAGATGTTGATGTAAAAATGTTTTGGGAATGATTCTTTATGGTTGGATGTGAATATTTATGGTCGGAAACTTGTGGATCTAAGTTTTTGGAAGATTTGGCTTGAGGATTCAAGTTTCTTCAAAGAAGCTCAAGTTTGGGGAAAATCTAGATTTAGCCTAAATCTAGCAAGGTGAGTGCAAGTTGATTTGTGAAAACGTTGTACATGCCAAAAATGTTCTTCTCCATGTTCTTCCAAACTTAACCTAGATCCATTTTTCCCCAAACTTGGCTTGAGGAAAAATGTTCTTGAGGAATCATATTTGGGAAACCATTAGAGCTTATTCAATGGTTTAAACATGATGGTATAATTGATTTTATAAACCATTGAGGAAAATGCACATTTTCGTGTCATGAGTCATTTTGAGAAATTATAAGAGTGTGAGTCCATTTGGGAAACCATTGGTTCTAATCCGTGACGAGTTTCGGGTTAATAATGATTTTGTGGTATACGTTTATCTAAATGATGTTTAAATGCATTTTATATTATGAGGGCCGTTATTTATCGGCCTAAATGAGTTTTGAGCATTTTGCTCGATTTTGACTTTAAATGAGCCTTGAGGACATCTGTCCGAATTTTAACATTTGAATATGGAGCTTTGGTCGTCAGTTGCATTTATTGCATTTTATTTGAAGAGTACATGTTTTGAGTGTGTATGTCATTCAAGTGGAGTCGTGTACTATTAGACCGTAATGCATTGGATCCATATGCATATGAGTCGGTCATATTTGCATGGTGGAAAGTCTTGGCATTCTCACTTTGGGATGTACGCCGTCTCGACATTTTGTGTCTCGGCGTTGTGGAGAGGAACCATATTGGGTTGTACTCCGGGATTTTGGTTTATTGTGATGTTCTAACAGTTGTGCACGAGAGTTAGACAACTTGGGTTATCAAGTAAGGAGCCGAGACTATAACACCCTTGAATTGGAAAAGAGCAACTAAATAAAATTTTCAATAATACATCCGAAATAATAGTATTTCTTCCTATAATCCAATAGGTGAAATACCTCAAGTTAAAATCTATGATTAACCTCAAACAATATATAATTCAAGTCTTATTACACAGGCTAAATTCACATCGGGTGTTACTTAACCCAAGTACAAATTGCTATTCCCAAAGATAAATGCGGAAGACATCACTTAACCAATTCACCTCTCGAGCACATTTCTAGCACACAACCTCTCGCAGTGTCACTAGAACTACTCCCAACCTGAACCTGTTGCACATGCCGACAAATAAAAAGGGTTAGGCTAACGCCTAGTAAGGTCAAGAGTTTATAACATGATTTAAATAATTCTTTGAATGAAAGTTTACGACATAGTTTATGATTCCCAAAAGAATTTATGAGAATGATGTAAATGACTCTTTTTCCAACGCACCTAAAATCTATGAGAAAATTCCCAAAAGGTATAAAGCGTTTTTCCAAAATGAATCCCAATCCAAACTCACTCAACACGTGAATAAATCTTCATTATGCAAAACCTTCAAACACAGTTGACGATATAATACTCAACCCAAAATTCATGGAAGAATAATCCATATAAATATAATACTTCATCGAAAACATAATACGAACCAATACTCACGCGAACGTAAAATGTAATGAAGTCCAAATACCATAAATATGGAAATGACCTGCTTCATTTACACTTTAATATACATGGAGGGGAATCCAATATTAAAGTCATCGAATTGCAGTCAATCGTACAAGACCAACGATAATAAAACATGGACATTATAAAATCCCAAGTAAGGTTGGCCAACGACGGCGGAGACCCGTATCCATTGAGAGTGGAGGAACACAAAAGTATGCCACTCAAACAACGTTAATCGTACGACACTTCACTGCATAAAAGACCAAGTGTCCCATACGACGCCTTTCAAGACACACCCAAAGAGACAGCTGACCTTAGCGGAATATTATTGTAATAACCAGGTACGTTATTGGTTTATTATTTTTTTTAGTTTGAGGTGGGTTTGGGGTTAGTTTTATAAGTTTTAGTCAAGTGTTTTATGGAGTTAGAAGTTAAGGGATAAGTTTTAATTTTAATATAGAAGTTCGGGGATATGTTTTGCCAAATAGGAGAAGCTTGAGGTTTGTTTGGTTAACCTAACCAAACAAAACACCACTACCGCCTCTTTTTGTTAAAGAGGAGAAATGAGATATTTTCTGAAGATCTCAAAGTGTTTTTGTGTGTGTGATTTCCGGCAAAGAGAAGAGGGAGAGAGATAGAATCGAAAGAAAGAAAGCAAGCGGAAGAAGAAGATAAAACAGAAGTATTAGCTGGAAGTCTTAAGCATAATATGTGGAACAAAGGTATGATTCTTACTTAAATTCTTCCCTTTTGTGTTTAGTAGTTTCCTAAAGGGTTTAGAAATGGGTTTTGATGAATTGTGGATGTTTTGGGAAATCTGGGTTTAGAATGGTGTTCTAAAAGTGGTCCTAAACATATCTTCAAAATTACAGAAACGTTCATGGTTTCAATCAATATCTGGGTAGAATTTTTAGTAAACAGATCGAGGTTTACGGACAGAATTGAATGTGTCCGGTAGTCCCTTGTTGATGGTGTCCGGTAGTTGAAGTATCCGGTAAGTTCCTCTTGTTGTAAGTTTCCGAACGAAATAGATACCGGATGGTGTCCGGATTGCATTGGTTTCCTGATGTCATCCGGATTGAATATGTTGTCCGGATTGTATATGTTGTCCGGATAGTTCATGTTGTCCGGTCACTTTTGAGATTCCAGGTACTTTTGAGTATCCGATAACTTTGTATTCTGTGGACTCGACTTAGGTTCGGGTGTGGGGGAAACATTTGAGGATAAGAGTTAGATAGAGTTATCTAAGAGTTCTTGGTCTACTAGTAAGTCATATGTGTTCGATTGGTAAGGAAGTAATTGTATTTAAATTATTTCAGATTCTGTGAATTCTGGGTGAAAGACTGAATCTGTTTGGGAAGGCTTGGAAGCGTGTTGATAAGCAATCAGGTGAGTTTTACTTTAAAAATGTTTTTAAACTGGAATACATATATCTGGATTGAGAATGTGATAATTTGGGTGATTATGTGTGTAACGTCCCAAAAACATAACATGCATTCAACCAGAAATAAGCATTCAGATTACATAATTAAACTTGTCCATAAACATTCATTCTTCTATATTGGGCAAAATTGACAGCGGAAGTCTATGATCCACAGCCGAGAGCTCTATCTAGGTAAATCAAAACTCTGGAGTCGCTCTAAGCTCCAAATCCTCCAAGCCATCTCCTAGTTCTTATTAGAAGAACTCGTTACGCGCTTACCTGAAAATGGTTTAGTTTTTGAAAAGCGAGGGTTAGACCAAAAGGTCTAGTGAATTCCCTCCATAAAAGATTTATCACAGTATAAAATCGTTTCATTGAAAACAATTCATATCCTTCACATAAGCATCGATCAAGGTTCAACACATGGTTCAGGGATCGCATAAGCTACCACGATCGGGGCCTAACGGACACCCTCTCTGCTACACCGGAGTCCAAGTGGACCCCCTGTTCCTTCATGTAGGAGGAAACGAATTCCAACCTACAAGCTAACCTCCATATGCCCAAGGAATTATCAAATCCCCTGGCACCCTGACCCCACTGTGTAAACCGACTCCACATAGCATGCACATAACGTTACGAAATCATGTTTATGTAAACGTTAAACATTAATTCATTTGCTGAGTAACCATGCATTTCATGCAAAACATGTATAACATTTATAAACGGTTCATGCTTGTAAAAGAAACCATATTAGTAAAACATAGTACGTCATAAAAGGGTTGAGAAAACTCACCTCTTGCTAGCGCTGAACGCACTTCTTAAATACCTCCAAGCTAATCCAATCGAACACCTTAACAAGTTCCTTGCCCAAATTGAGAGATTCCAACCTTTAGCTTCTTCTCCTCTCTTTTCCTTCTCTAAGCCACCAAACACAAAGAACACACCAAATATTGATTTCTGAAATATGAGGTTGCCCTAGGGATTAGAGCCCTTAAATACCTTTCCTAAATTGCAACATAGTCCCTTAGCTTAACTTTCAATCTTTTCACATTGACCACCAATATTCGACTTTCTAGGAAATTTGGGTTGTTACAGCACTCCCCCCTTAAAAGAATTCCGTCCCCGGAATTCCTTACTGGAAGAGTTGCGGGTATCTTGCCTTCATATCCGCTTCCAACTCCCAAGTCACTTATGGACCTTTGTGATGGCGCCAATGCACCTTCACCAGCTTAGTCTCCTTGTTCCGTGACTTCCTCACTTTGAAATCCGTAATGGCATCGGGTTCCTCTACAAAGTTTAATCTCTCATCCACCTTTATGTCATTCAACGACATCACTTTGGTTACGTCGGCTAGACATTTCCTCAAATTAGACACATGAAACGCGTTGTGGATGCTGCGCAATTCTTCCTGCAGGTCCAACCTATATGCCACTTCTCCAATTCGTTCAGTGATCTCGAATGGTCCGATGTAACGTGGGCTTAGCTTCCCACGTTTTCCAAATCGTACCACTCCCTTCCAAGGAGACACCTTTAGCAGAACATGGTCTCATTTTGTTTTCAAAAATATGTATTCCAGGTCAAGGAAGGTATAAAGGCAAGGATAAAGTGTAGGATGCTTTTGGATGACTGATGATGAATAGGAAGTTCTTATGTATCATTTTGTTTGAATAGTATTACGAAATGTATTGTAAGTTATTAGTGAATAGTGGATACTCAAATATGTATTTTATAGTTTTGAGACTGAAGGGACCTTATGTGATCTATGATGTATCTTTTGTTATGTAACGATGTTATGCAATATATGTTATTTGACGCATGTTTGAGAACCGGGTCGTTACAATTATTAAGAATACCACCAAAGGTTCGGCACAAGCGAGGATACAACCATGGCATTGCCCCGACATGGCGAAGGTCATAAACGCCCGTCAATCAAACTGACAGCTCAACCGGACTCAACCCTTCTAGTGTACCCTTGAAAAGTAAAGGTCATAAAACATGGGGCCCGATCAAATCCCGCGACACCCAGTAGACCATCAAATAAAGACTGACTTACGTGCCTATGGATCCAATGCAACACCGTCTACAACAACATGCCCATCCCGGAATGACTAAAGCACCCAAGCATGTAAATATCAATAATGTGCAATAACATGCAATATGTTGCAATAAATACAAACCATAAATAAGACTCCACATTGAGCCGTCAAAACTGGACAAAATGTCCCCAAGACTTCCTTAAAGTCAAAACCGAGCAAAATGCTCAAAACTCATTAGACCCATAAATAACGGTCCTCATAGCATAAAATGCATTTAAACATCGTTCGGGTAAACACATACCACAAAATCATTATCAACCCAAAACTCGAAGCAGATTAAAACAAAGGGTTTCCCCAAATGGACTCATACCCTTATAATTCTCAAAATGACTCATGACACTAAATTGTGCATTTCCTAAATGGTTTATAAAATCAATTACACTAACATGATTAAACCATTGAATAAACTACATTTTGAGCAATAAATCTTTTAAGGACATATTTATGATTTCTACACATCAAAATATCAAAAAATCCCAAATATGGGTGTTTTACAACATTTATGAAGTTAAACACTTCAAAAGGGTTAAACCCATCAAATAACTTAACAGTTGATAATTTCAAGTAAAACATACAAATACTTGGAAATCAACTTGAACTCACCTTGCTAGATTTAGGCTAAATCTAGATTTTTCGCAAACGTAAGCTCCTTTGAAGAAACTTGCATCTTCAAACCAAATCTTCCAAAAACCTAGATCCAAACGTTTCCAACCATAAATACTCAAATCCAAATATGTAGAACCTTTCCCCGAGAATTTTTACATCAAAATCCCAACTTATACTAAACCCTAATTTCATAGATAAAGAAGGAGAAGATCACCTCAATCAAACACAACCAAAATCACCCAACAATACCTCCAAATGGAAGAGAAAGTGAAAACAATAACAATCTAGCTTTTGGGTAGGGAGAGATTACCTTCACCACTTGAATCCTCCAAATAAAAGCTCCTAGTCTACACAAAAGCTACAAGCTTCCATATCTTCAACAATGGTGGAAATGAGTTTGGTTTGAGTGGAGAAGATGAAGAAGAGGAGGAAGGGTTTGGGGTTGTCTTGAGGGAGAAATCGGTTTAGGGAGAGAGAGAAAACTGATTTTGAGTGTTGAAGATGAAATGAGGGAAGAGAGAAGGAAAATGTCTTAAAAGCTAAAAATATCTCATCAGACCCTTCACGGACGTCTGGATTAGACACCATGCGGACGTCCGGCCCTTGAGCTGGTCGAACCCCAAAATATTTGTGTTGTTTCCACCGACGACACGTGGACTTCCGCGCTACGCAGACGTCCGACCTTGCGCCCATGCGGACGTCTGCAAATCCAAATTCCGATTTTCGATTCTCGGGGTGTTACAGAGACTCCAAATCTTGAATGCTAGTAAGTAGGCAATAAAGATTCCATAGAAACCTTGAGGTGTAACTTACTAGAGAATGAATAGGCAATAAGATCGTGTATCCTTGAGGTGTAGCTGGGCACAGCAGGTAATAAAGGATATGGTGGTGCCACCCGTTGCTGGGTGTGGGACTTGAGGTGTAGCTTTTATAGCAGGCAATAAAGTCCAACTCGAGTTGGAGCATATTAAAGAACACAATAGAGTCACGATCTGAGGTGTAGTTCAATAACATAGTTATGCGGCTTAACTTTGTGTTCCGCCACATAAACCGGAATCGGGTCTCCCCCGTCACCGAAAGGTGTTGTTTGGGTATTTATTTTATCCATGTTTTCGGTGACGTATTATATTTATATGGATTTCTTTCCATAATTTATGGGTTGTGTATTATGCCTCATCCGTGTTTGAGATGTTTTGAATAATAGAGATTTATTCATGTTTTTTTTATGATTTTGGAAATCAAATACTGGTTTACTTTTCAAGTGAGTTTGGGTTGAGTCCATTTTTTAGAATCGTTTTATATTGGAGCTTTCGTCACGGGATTTGTGTTTGTTGGAAAACGGGTGGTTTGCATTTAAAGAAATCATTTTTGGAACTCATGATTTAAATTGCACCTTTCTCGTCTTGCGAATTATATCACCATGATAAAAACTCTTGAACTCACTAGACGTTAGCCTAACCTTTTTATTTGTCGGCATGTGCAACAGGTTCCGGTTGGGTTGTAGTTCTAGTGACGATGTGAAGAGTGGGGAGCTAGTTGTGTGCTCAAGAAGTAAATAGCTTGGTGAAGTCTTCCGTACTTGGGGAACAACAACTTGATTTTGGGGTTGAGTAACACCCGCCCTTTTGTAGTCTTGGCTAATGACTTAGGTTTTGGTTGTTGAAATAATAATGTTTTCTTGAGGTAATTCCAAGATTGGTTTGTAGAAGGAATTTTATCCTTAAGTGGTTGTTTTATTGAAAATTTTATTTAGTTGCTCTTTCCAATTTTAAGGGTGTTACAAGTTGGTATCAAAGCTTAAGTTTGAGAGAATTAGGTGTTGATTTTTGGATACCTAGACTCAAACTAGCGTTCTTTTAAGTCAATGAAAGTGAAATTGCACCATTAGGCACTGTTAGGACCATAAATGTTCTACATGTTAGAAAGATATCTAAATAATTATATAATGCTTAATTAGATTATTTAATTATTGTAAAAACCTTTAATTAGTTTAAATTAGGCTTAGTTGCTTAATGGGCTTAGGCCTTGTGTGTCTAAAGGCCTAAGTATATAAGGTTAGTGTTAACCTTAGAATTAGGTTAGCGATTCATTACCAATTGATTAGAGCTTAATCATTTTAGAGAGATAGTTGAGATTTTCATTCAAACCTTTGTAACTATCTTGAATCATGAATATGAGAGGGATGACAAGTTGAAATCATTAATTGTTCTAGTTATTTCTCATTGAATCGTTGTTACCTGATCAAACTAGAACTCACAATTGGTATCAGAGCAGAATCGGTGATTTGAAGATACGAAAGAAATCGAACGAAAGCAAGAAAAAGAATAAAAT
Source organism: Saussurea involucrata (assembly GCA_033807775.1). Taxonomy (NCBI): domain Eukaryota; kingdom Viridiplantae; phylum Streptophyta; class Magnoliopsida; order Asterales; family Asteraceae; genus Saussurea; species Saussurea involucrata. Next base: position 88,254,001 of record CM066316.1, read on the forward strand.
TCGTAGTGAATTTTCTGGAAAAACGCAGCGAGCCGTTTTGCCTATTCTCGGAGTTTGAACCGTCGGATCGTCACGATTTTTGAACAGTAGCTTCACGACATTCCGTTTTACATTCTTAACGGTTGGATTAATCGTTTGAGATCCACAAGGCATCCAGATTATTTTCGAAATACTGCAGTTTTTCTTGAAGAAAATCGTTCATCAATCGGGTTTGCAAAGTTCTTTCGTTGATTTAATAATTCGTTTGTTAGATCTCGATCGTTTACTCGTTTTTATCTGCTGTTTTTCTGTGCCTACATCGATTTTCAAAGATTTTAATTTTTCAATTTTTAAAAATCAATTCTTGAGTTTTTGGTGTTCTTAAGTTTTTGTGGTGATTATTGAAAAATATGATATATTTTGCTTAGAAATCGATTTGGGTTTGTTTGTTTTTGTGTTTTTGGTCAAAATCTAACCCTACAGGAGTGAAATCAAGCAACCTTATCGATCCCAGATCCGAATTGCAACCACAGCCGCGTTGTCCGGATGTTTCTGTTTGTTACCGGGTAAGTTTCCTATTTCGCAAATTTTTTCGGATGAAACCAAACTCTGGATGATTTTTGGTCACTGTCCGGATGAAGCCAAACCATCACTGTCCGGGTGACACATTCACTTTCCGGATAATCTTTTTCTTTCCGGTAACCTCACACATTCATATACTTTCCGGATGACTTTTTGTTTGAGCCGCTATGCTTGACTTCGTTGACTTTCATTCCTACATCATTGCATATTCTTCTTCTCACAGCATCCATACATAATCCATACACATACATACTTCGCATGCTATTGTTGACCTCATTTTGTTTGGTTTGACTGTGGAGTATTTTCTGCAACTACGAAACTGCAACTACGTGGCCACCAAATTGCATTCAAGCCATGGATTAATTCCTCTTTGTCAACAAATCTGTATTTGTTGGTCAAATACTTCGGCTTCAATCCCGTCATATCCGGTAAGTCTATTTTTTTTACGTCTGGTAAGTCTCAATTTGTTTTAGCCGGTAAGTTTTGCGTGTTTGTGTTGAAAATTCAATTTATCCGGTAAGCGTATCGCATCCGGAAAAGATCCCGTAACCATACTCACCCGGAAAGCACATCTCACCCGGTAAGTAATCACATCATCCGGTAAGTGCTATTTTTGCGAGAATCTGCGTCACCCGGTAAGTTCACTTGATTGCATTTTATCCGGGAACCATTTTTGTCCGGTAAGTCACCATTTTTGTTGTCCGGTAAGTATCTCCCGGACTCTCTCACGCCCGGTCACCTCAGACTTTACCCGGTAAGTATTTGTTTATCTCATTTATCCGGTAAGTTCTCACATCATCCGGTAACATCCAGTTATCCGGTACGTTGTGTTTGATAAGTTTTGGTTGGTAATTTCTGATCGGTACCCGAGTTACCGCACGTCTCGTGATTAAGAGTGTTAACGAAAGTTGCGATTTCTTTTAACGATTGATTTGCAATTTTTTTGTGACGCTTGAGATTATTTGCGACGATTTGCAATTATTAGCGACTATTATATTTTTGTGACTTGTTTTGTCGTTCTTGATCTAACTTGGTTTGTTTATCTTGCAGATTTCACTCTCGAAGAGTGATTTCGTTCGTTCGAATTCGATTATAATCAGATCTTAATCTTTGGAAACGAATTTAATTTTAGATTTGTTTTTCAAATTTTAATTTTTGATTTTTCTTCCGCATTTTTTTGATTCTTCAAAGCAACACCGATTAACGATCAAATTTTCAGGTAACAATGTCGTATTGCTTTAATATGGAGTGTCAAGCAAATCAAAGACTACATCAAACGCATATCGAGAAGAAAGATGATTTGATCTACAAGTACATCAAAGAACTGAAGCAACATAAATCTCAAATCTGGAATAGTTCTGAGAAGCTTGCTAAATCTGAAGAAAAGGCAACAACATTAGAGTTAGAAAACACTGAGCTGAAAAGGAAGCTATATGATTTATCATCACGAGAAGATATCAAGAAGACTGAGAAAGAGCAAACAAGATTATATGAAAAGAATATCAAGCAGAAAGATGATTTGATCAGCAAGTACGTCAAAAAACTGAAGGAACTGAAATCTCAAATCTGGAATAGTTCTGAGAAGCTGGCTGAAGAAGAAGAGAAAGGTAAACTCTTGAAGTGTGAAAACCTTGAGCTTAAAAGTAAACTATCTACTTTTGAAAAGGAGAAAGAATGTTTTGCAAAAGAAAGACAATTGTTTATTCAAAAGCAATCTGGGTTTTCAACCAAATCTCTTGAAGAGAAGAAGAGTCTTGAGCTTATGTGTCTAAAACTTTCAAAGCAAATCTCCGACTTTGAAAAAGTTTTAGTTTTAGAAAGAGAGAAGTTTGAAACTGAACGCAAATCTTTTTCTAAAAAGAATGGAGAACTTTCTTTGAAAATATCCGATCTGAAGAAAGAATTAGACATTCTAAGCAAAGAGACTGAGAAAAAGAAGGTTGAAGGCTTTAGAACAAAATGTTTGAAAGATGATTTTGCAATCGAAAGAAATATCTTTCAAACTAAGATTTCTAAACTTACACAGAGATTATCTGGATTAGCAACCGAGATATTGAAGGAACAAAGGGTTAAATCTAATTTACAAAAGAATTTTGATTTAATTCTCAAAGAACGAAATGATTTATCCGTTAAAGTCAAGAAACTTAAAGAAAGCTAGTTCAAAGGTGTTCAACCTTCTTATGCTTCAAGTTCATTTTCTACAAATCGTTCTTCAAAGAATTTTGTCAAATCAAATGATTTTTCAAAAGATCAGATTCGATCTTCCAATCTTTTCTATAATTCTCGTGTTGATAATAAAGATAATCAATCTTTTAAGAAAGTGAACATGGTTTGGAGAGTTAAAGAAAGTGAACATGGTTTGAAGAAAGACCATGCAAAGTATTGGTATGGTACTTATAGTATCCCAGGTCCTCATAGGGCATCTAACCAACAAGGATCCATCAAAAGGTGGATACCAAAATCTGTTTAATCTGTTTTGCAGGAATGTCATGTGCGATTTTAATTTCTATTATTCAAATCACATGACGAGCATTCGAAGGTTATGCCACATTTGAGGGGGAGTACTATCTTATGAAAGGTAAGTGAACTTTAACAGAATTCAAAAACCGTGGTAAATCATTCTGAATAACTAACTTGTGTTTGTTATTCTCCAATTTTAACTTCCATGATTGCCACGTGTTATGTTTCATTGACTTAGTTATTTCCATGTCTCACATATTTGTTGATTTTTCGATGGAAATACACTCGTTTGAATTCCTAGTTGTTTTCCAAGTTCGCTATTTCTAGTAAATGATACAATTCTTTTCTGATATGTTAATTGTGACTTGTTCTTCACAATTAAACTTTCTAATCATTGTTTCATTTTTGAACATAATGTGCGTGTTGAGTCATTCTGTTTTGCGCTTGATCTTGTTTCTTGAAATTCCGTTATTTCAAATGATTTTAATGACTCCTGTTCATCTCCGATCAGGACTCGTTCTTATATGCTTCGACTTCTAAACATTTCAGTTTAGAACTCGTACTTTTCTATTTACTAAATTGTTCTACTCAATGCATGAAAGGAGTGTTAGGACTTACATCGTTTCTATGGTCTATCCAGAACCGGAAGGACCTACCCAAGAAACACATCCCTTATTGACATCAGTGAGGGGTCTAGATTGATAGATGAGTTTGGAGAGAAAAGAATATGGTGAGGATGTGTCAGGACTTAAAAGAAATATTGGTCCTTACCAAACCGAGTCAGTTATCCGGGTAACCACACAATCTATTCATTCTCGTTCTTTGGAGATGAATATTGAAACATACATGGACCCAATGTCGATAACTCGTGTCACCCCACCCAGGCACTCAAGTATCTCTCAACAGATGCTTGTTTCATAAATGCACGGAGATTTAGCACATAATCTATCTATTCCTCACTCGGAGGTCTTAGATATTGAGACAGGAAGACATCAGCTCCGGTCTCCGAACTTCATATTCTAATCACTGTGTCAATTGATTTTTTACTTGCGTCCCAAGTTAAATCAATTTTTGAGCCTAATCGATATGAATTATTTCTTTCACACATGCACGAGTCTTTGTGATTCCATTGCATATCTTCGTGATATTGCCGGAACAGTTTGAGAAGTTAATTTTTAAATTTTCTTCAGTGATAACTGGAAGTCCTATCAGAGATACCCCATAGCTAACTCTGAGCATAGGCCACACAAATTTTTAAATTGTTGTGATAACAGTTACTAATGTGTTTCTGTGTTAGTTGATTACCCTATGGTTTCTTACTGTATTTATCTGGATTTTTTTGCTACTTGTCACTATTGTCTTTGAACGTGCATGATGCTCCGGATGCTCCTACTCACCATGAAGGGGAGAAAGAGTACAGATTCAAAGACACCGAATATCAAGTTGAGGGGGAGTTAGCAAAAGTCGAGGGGAGTAAAGCCGAGGGGGAGTAAAGAAGTCGCCATACAAAAGCCAAGGGGGAGTAACAGTTTCGAAATCCGAAAAGAGATCAAAGTGTTAACAAGTGATCATATCTTCTCATCGTTTATCAAGTGGTGTTCGCTTCAAATTATTTCCTTCTTCAAGCATATTGGTTCTACAAGTTCTTTTAAAAGCTGAAATCAAATTCAAGAGCTTTATTCAAGGGGGAGCGTCGAAAGACATGAAGACAAGCAACATCAATGCGTTTCAAAGATTCGAAAGGAAGAGAAGATCAAGACATGAAGATTTCAAGACCGATTTTTATTTATATATCTTTAGGGGGAGATTGTTAGGACCATAAATGTCCTACATGTTAGAAAGATATATAAATAATTATATAATGCTTAATTAGATTATTTAATTATTGTAAAAGCCTTTATTTAGTTTAAATTGGGCATAGTTGCTTAATGGGCTTAGGCCTTGTGTGTCTAAAGGCCTAAGTATATAAGGTTAGTGTTAACCTTAGAATTAGGTTAGCGATTCATTATCAATTGATTAGAGCTTAATCATTTTAGAGAGATAGTTGAGATTTTCATTCAAACCTTTGTAACTATCTTGAATCATGAATATGAGAGGGATGACAAGTTGAAATCATTAATTGTTCTAGTTATTTCTCATTGAATCGTTGTTACCTGATCAAAATGGAACTCAGAGGCACTCTAAGATAGGATATTTTGAGGTCGATGGAGTCGCTAGAAAAGAGAAATCACGTCTAGAGTCGCAAGGATGATCATATACGATACGTTCATAATTGCACCTGGCCAGTGTTATGGTGAACCTACATGTTACATGTGAGTACTTGGACGACTTTGGAGTGATGACCGTTAGGGTAGTAAAGAATTTCCAAGCGAGTGACCGTTAGAAGAGGTTGATGATTTTAAGCATTGTCACTTGGAATGACAGTAAATTTGATGTTTGCATTAAGTCCACCGTTTCGGGTCGAAATTTATTGGTTGGATTAGGACCATAGGCTCATTGCATCGACCTTAATTCGAGGAGAAATCGTAAGGGTAATCGATGTAACTTCCAAATTTTCCTTAAGATGTTTGAGCATCCGGATGACGTTTGTATGACCGGAGGAATTTGGAGGAGTGTGGTTTGAGACGTTGAGTGCCGACTAATTCATGCACAAAATTTACTTTTAAAATAAATTGCATCATTTGTTTCTTGTGTTTCAAATCATCATGTGGATTGTGTTACGAAATCTCAGAAAAACGTTTAGCACACACAAAATTTCAAATCATGGTTTTGAACATGCATGAAATTATTTTATTGCGGGGAGTTGCAAACTTTGTCGGGATTTGCTTTTTTTTGTTTTGTGGTTATCCAATGTTACTTTCGGATACAGTAATATCCATATTTTTGATGTTGTTTAGGATTTTGGACAAGTAACTACGGCTTATGACTTTAACATTGGATCTCCTCCACATATGTTAAGGTTTGGACGGAGAGTTATCTTCCATTATGTTTATGTTGAGCTTTATTGGAAAATTTATTTAATGCGAGTTTTGTTGAAAAGTGTTGTTTATATTGTATTTCAACAAAAAGGAAATTTTCGAAATTATGACATTTTAGTCGTGATTTTGCCTTATGCAAATTTGGTTTTTGGAAGCAAAAAGTTGGGCACCATTTGACTGATTGGATGCCTTTGAGTTTCATTGAGTTCTATGGAGTTTTGTTTTACGACGTTTTGTGCCGCGTGAGTGCAATTTTGTAATGTGCATACTTTATTTATTGTGTGAGTTAATTTATGGGTTATATTGAGCATTTTGTCTCATACGGGTTTTGTTGAGAAATATTATTTTATGCCGTAAGACGACCAAAATGAATGTTTTTCTTGGAATTTTTGTGTCGCATAATTTTTCTTTTGAAGATTTGTGTTAGCACATCTCGTTGCAACTTGTTCAGTGTGCGGATTGATTTATATGTGGCGTGAGTAATGCATGTAAGAACATCCTGATAGTTATTCTTAACGATTTTCTCCATGCGCTTTCGATTAATTGATTCTTTTATTATTGTAACAGCCCAAAAATACAACATGACATACATAACATTAAATCATAACATTTACAAAACTGGGTCCCAAAATTCTCTTTACATCAGTCTTAAACTAAGGTTGGCGGAAACAACCTATACACAACTGAGAACAACTACTACTACAAGTGGCACTGGCACTGTCTTTAACTGCATCTGTACTCTATCCTGCTCCTGCTTACTTCTCTGAGCCTCCTACAATATGCTTACCTGAAAAGGTTTTAGTTTTGAAAAGCGAGGGTTAGACTATGAGGTCTAGTGAGTTCCCTCCATAAACAGTGTACATCAACATTATAAAAATCATTTTATAAAACACCTTAACATTCTTCACATAATCATTCAACTATGGTACTGCACAGTGATTAAGGATCATATAGGTAGTCACATATCCGAGTAGGAAGGAAACGAATTCCCTCCTACAAGCTTCTCACATATCCGAGTAGGAAGGAAATGAATTCCCTCCTACAAGCTACTCACCTATCCGAGTAGGAAGGAAATGAATTCCCTCCTACAAGCTTCTCACAACAGCCCAAGGGATCATCGGGTCCCGAGGTACTCAGATCCCACTGCGCAGACCGACTCCACATAACATACACATAGCTCGACATAATCATGAAACATGAAATCCGTGTAACACTTTATAATTCATTTCACCTTGCTGAATAATCTTTTCCTTAAAACATACTTTTCATGGGAAAACATACGTAAAAGCTTGTAAATAAATCATGCTCGTAAACACACCATGATCAGTAAAATATTAAACTTTCATTCACGTAAAAAAATCATGTAAAATAACATGGCATTTCCACATAATCGCTTGCTTTGGAAAAACACGTAAAATCACGTATTTTAGTTAGAAAAACTCACCTGATGCGTTTAACATCTTGCTTTACTTTGCTTCTGACTTACAATCGGGTTACCTGAGAAATTGATGAAATATAAACTGCTCAGACCCTAAACCAACTTTCTGGACACTATCCGGACTCAACTTACCAGATACTCTACTTATCGGGTACCCTACTTACCGGATCTCACACTTACCGGACAACAACTTACCGAATAACTAATACTTACCGGAACTATTACTTACCGGATAACATATACTTACCAGAACATCTTACCGAATAACTAATACTTACCAGAACTATTACTTACCGGATAACATATACTTACCGGAACATCTTACCGAATAACTAATACTTACCGGGTTCTCTCCCGGTAACCTTCCTCACAAGGAACTTACCGGGTACGGTGCTGTGGCGATTTTGGAGACAAAATCTCACTCGAAGCCTTCTTAAACGGAACGATAATGCACTAAACGACTTCATAAACATTATAAATCCATTTCCCACAATTCTTTGCTACTCAAACACGATTAGAGTGCTTAATCCCTCTCTCAAAGTGTCATTTACAACTTTCAAGGCAAGAACCCTCAAAACCCACCAATTCTCAGCAGAAATCTAAGATCAAGAAATGAAACAGAAGATTACCTGCTACGATTTCGTGTAGAATCGAACCCCAAATCCACTTTCTCTTCCAATTCGATCGAGGGTGAAACCTTCTCTTCAATTGTTCTTGCACAAAATTCTTCTCTTGCTCTCTCTTTCTCTCCAGCCGCTAAACACACACACACACACACACAAGAGGCTTCTAGGGTTTTTAGCAACCAATTATATATTTCACAATTTGCACAAAGGCCCCCTTAACTCAACTTTAATTTCTTAGACTTTAGCCACTAAACTTTCAATACGTACTAGGAATTCGGGTTGTTACAACACTCCCCCCTTAAAAGAATTCCGTCCCCGGAATTCCTCATTAGGAAAAGATGAGGGTATCTCGCCCACACCAAAACTGACACTTCCCTAAGGTAATGCCACTTCTGACTCAGTCAACCACCTCATAAATTCGAAACATGGAACATTGGGTGCATTCCCTTCAGTTCTTACGGTACTCTAACTCGTAGGCTACTGTTCCTACTCGATCGATCTTGAGAATAGTAGATTAAATAAGGCTTCTCATGCGTCTTTACTTCCTCTAAAGAGGAACTTGGAGAAATCCCCCGCTACAACACGAGATTCATTTACCAAGAAACAATCACTCACTTGACAGCTTGGCACAAGGCCAACCCTGTACATCCCGACAACTCACAACCCAGAGTTCCTTCATCGTATTACAAGCAATTCTAGATTACTTCTCCCAACCAACAATCGTCTATGCAGATAACACTTCCCTTTCTCGGACCACCTCTACCACAGTTCGTCAACCATCTCCCACATCCTCACCACTTCACCACTCCATACTTATACGTAACTAAGAGTAGGAACCTCCAAACCCATCGTTGAAGTGTTCACCTACTCGAATTAAACTTTTCCTGAAACACATCAATTCCTCGTTGATTGCCACGTTCGTTCAGTCACATAAAACATAACTCCGGTTATCCTCACTCAACTGGGAGGAGTAACCATGGTCACACCATACTATTCTCGCTAGCTTAATCACCGCACGACCAATTTATTTATACATTTCTCACAAAGTCACTAACTTAATCCATTCAGTTGTCTTATCCACTTCTTTCCTGCACAAAATCATACACAATTCCCTTCCTCAATATTCTTTCCAAAAGTTCGCACACTTATCAATGACAATCTACACAACACTGCACCTTTCGGCATTACTGTCAAGCTTACTACTTCCAATTTACTCACTTATTCCGACATACTATCTTCACCTCCCCACGTTAGCGTGGAGCACTGCCCACCAACATTACTCGTCCCTCTCTTCCGACAATTCCCAACCTGAAAATACTTTCTCATTACTATACATAACCAAACGGTTGCACTAAAATTCTAACTTAAGGCTTTCGACCAAATCACCTCGAACTGACACCAGTGTTTGCTGTTACTACACATTCTTTGATCTTCAACTATTACCTTCTCGGATAATCCTTTCACCCATAGGAAACAATTCTCATTCTTTAAAGATTCCGCATCTACTACACCACATTTTGATTAACCCATCCGTCATCTTCTTTAAACTTACAGTGATTTCAAGAATATACTTACTTAGCGACTCACAATGCCAAAAACGCTTGGTATCTCATTAACTTAACACCCCTACAAGGTGTTCTATCAACTTTCACTCTCCTAGTTCAAGCCTTCGGCCTCAGCCAACTTACACCGTTGTCGACTTCAACATCAATAGTCAACTTGTTGATACTTTCTTAACCTATTCTTTAACTTGGGTTCCCTACGGAACCTAATCCTTCCAAAATATCATAATCAACTTCATAATCTGTCGCCCTCATCTCAAAACTTACTGACGTAACATCAATATTACAAGCTCACCTCAAAACTCATATCCCACACCGTGGATTTTTCATTTCTGCCTCACAACACTACTCATAACGAGTTGCTAAAATCAACACCTTGATGACTCCTAGTCCTTCCTCCGGGCACCATCATCCCTCGGCAACTGTATTTCCAGTCACCGAACAAGGGTACACACCCTCATACATCCGATACCAAGGTCCACTACCGATTCTACCACTGTCCAACTCTCCTCTTGAACACATATACCAAAACTACAAACGTTCTCCCCTGATTTGTCCAACACCTCTCCACTCTAGGAGTTCTTCCTTAGCTTAAAATGTAGTACTCTACGACCTAGTGAGTTCATAGCCTTCATGCATGACAATGCAGTAAATAAATCTTTTCGCACCTTTCATCATTTAAAATAAACAACATTTGGAAACACTTGGGTACACATGACTCCATCACTCTTATAACTTCAATGCCCTGCACAACGATTCAAGAATCTTTTGCATGCATCTTTCCGTGAACCTTAATCTTACCCAATCCGAACGATGTTATTACGACAGTAATACGTTGAATGAAAATCCTTTCATACGACACAATTCTGAAAGAAATTACCGACACGAGGTAAACCAGTCGGTTCTCACACTCATTTTGGTTATAAAAGTTTTGCATTCAAACGCTTTCTTGACTTTTTGCAACAATTTAACTTATCATGAAAATAGTGAAATATTTTGCAAATCGTAAACCTCAAGACTTCATTGTGCGATGTAAATGGATTTGCATTTTTTTTCTTTAAACATACGCTTGCACACGCCGACTCATATCCGATCAAATTTGATGTTTACACATTTATTTTACTTATGAAAAATCTCATGTACACATATACGAACTCAATGCATGAAACTCTACTTGCAATTGAAGGCTACCCACTCAAACGAGGTCAATCGCTTTACTTACGCAACTTATCATTGACACTCTACTTTTGACCAGTGGTCGCCCTCTCGGCCTTGCAACAACTTGCTATACACACATTCACCGGTTCACTTACTCAACCATTTCATACTATTTCCGTCTTGACCAACTATCTCACATTTTACTTCTACATGCTTTCATTTCACTATAGGCATCCTACTTCATTGATCCTGCCATTGAAAAGCTCGACTAAGAAGTCAAGGCTCCATTGACACGTTCAAGATTTCGACACAGTCCTTCCTTACCATCCCGACTGAACTATCCCGTGATTTCTAGAATTAGGACTCCCCCAAAACAGGAGTCTTACTCAAACTCAAACATTCATCCTCTTCGAACTCACAGAGAGCTACCTCTAGACGACTCAAAACATTCTTTACAACATTTCTTCTCTACGATGTATACATACATCACATCATATATGATCTCTCATGACACTTCCCAAACAAGGGAGCTCGGTCTATCCCTCAGGGATCTTGCTGACCTTCTAGATTACTGGAACACGACATATAAACTAGCTTAAGACTACAACTTTGGAATAATAAGGCAGATCAAGCACATACATGTACCTGTAAGTTCGCAATTACACTGGCCAGGTGAAATCCCAAACTTACCTTACATGACTGTCCTCGGTACCCTATTAGTCCTATATCTACTATAGTGCCCTCTTAACGCATTTCCTGATTCTCAGTTGTGATTTCTACTCCAAAGTTTAAGTTTAGGCCCATCCGGTCACCTAAATCCCTTAAACTATGGCTCTGATACCATTTGTAACAGCCCAAAAATACAACAAGACATACATAGCATTAAATCATAACATTTACAAAACTGGGTCCCAAAAGTCTCTTTACATCAGTCTTAAACTAAGGTTGGCGGAAACAACCTATACACAACTGAGAACAACTACTACTACAAGTGGCATCGGCACTGTCTTTAACTGCATCTGTACTCTATCCTGCTCTTGCTTACTTATTTGAGCCTCCTACTATATGCTTACCTGAAAAGGTTTTAGTTTTGAAAAGCGAGGGTTAGACCATGAGGTGTAGTGAGTTCCCTCCATAAACAGTGTACATCAACATTATAAAAATCATTTTATAAAACACCTTAACATTCTTCACATAATCATTCAACCATGGTACTGCACAGTGATTAAGGATCACATAGGTAGTCACATATCCGAGTAGGAAGGAAACGAATTTCCTCCTACAAGCTTCTCACATATCCGAGTAGGAAGGAAATGAATTCCCTCCTACAAGCTACTCACCTATCCGAGTAGGAAGGAAATGAATTCCCTCCTACAAGCTTCTCACAACAGCCCAAGGGATCATCGGGTCCCGAGGTACTCAGATCCCATTGTGCAGACCGACTCCACATAAAATACACATAGCTCAACATAATCATGAAACATGAAATCCGTGTAACACTTTATAATTCATTTCACCTTGCTGAATAATCTTTTCCTTAAAACATACTTTTCATGGGAAAACATACGTAAAAGCTTGTAAATAAATCATGCTCGTAAACACACCATGATCAGTAAAATATTAAACTTTCATTCACGTAAAAAAATCATGTACAATAACATGGCATTTCCACATAATCACTTGCTTTGGAAAAACACGTAAAATCACGTATTTTAGTTAGAAAAACTCACCTGATGCGTTTAACATCTTGCTTTACTTTGCTTCTGACTTACAATCGGGTTACCTGAGAAATTGATGAAATATAAACTGCTCAGACCCTAAACCAACTTTCTGGACACTATCCGGACTCAACTTACCAGATACTCTACTTATCGGGTACCCTACTTACCGGATCTCACACTTACCGGACAACAACTTACCGAATAACTAATACTTACCGGAACTATTACTTACCGGATAACATATACTTACCGGAACATCTTACCGAATAACTAATACTTACCGGGGTCTCTCCCGGTAACCTTCCTCACAAGGAACTTACCGGGTACGGCGCTGTGGCGATTTTGGAGACAAAATCTCACTCGAAGCCTTCTTAAACGGAACGATAATGCACTAAACGACTTCATAAACATTATAAATCCATTTCCCACAATTCTTTGCTACTCAAACACGATTAGAGTGCTTAATCCCTCTCTCAAGGTGTCATTTACAACTTTCAAGGCAAGAACCCTCAAAACCCACCAATTCTCAGCAGAAATCTAAGATCAAGAAATGAAACAAAAGATTACCTGCTACGATTTCGTGTAGAATCGAACCCCAAATCCACTTTCTCTTCCAATTCGATCGATGGGTGAAACCTTCTCTTCAATTGTTCTTGCACAAAATTCTTCTCTTGCTCTCTCTTTTTCTCCAGCCGCTAAACACACACACACACACAAGAGGCTTCTAGGGTTTTTAGCAACCAATTATATCTTTCACAATTTGCACAAAGGCCCCCTTAACTCAACTTTAATTTCTTAGACTTTAGCCACTAAACTTTCAATACGTACTAGGAATTCGGGTTGTTACAATTATCATTTCACGCAAATGCATCATATTGATCTAGGGGTATGCATAACTTGGTAGCCACTAATTTTTGATGCTTTGATAAATAAATCGTGATTGAAGGTGTTTTATTAATCTATTGCATAAATGGAGGTCATTTGGTCAAAATATGTTTTAGTAGTGTGGGGATTATGCACGGTCTACAATGCGGTACATTTTGAAATTACAATTGTGTGAGTCGTTGGATTGTGATCAATTTTGGGCTTGATGAACATTTTGGAAATTGTAAACCTTTTTGGTTTTGGAGAAAAGATGTATTTTCAGTATTTTGATGAGTAAATTTTAGACATTGATATTTTAACGATTTGTATTACGAGTGTAAATCTTTTGGTATAAATGCACCGTGATGAGGGTTCTGGAAAATTATTTGTCTTTACCTAGAGTTGTGTGGAGTATTTATGTTTTTGGAACTTTGATCCGCATTGTTTGCATGATTCGAGATTTGGAGTCGATTTAAATCCTTTTAGGTGTCAACCAATTACAAGCACTTACTATTTTCCTATGTTTTAAGAAAATGCATTAATGTATGTGAGTCTTGTCAAAAAGGTTTTACTCCTATGTCATTATGGGTGCGTTTGGTACGCAGACAGGATAGGACAGGACAAGGTGGGACAGAACATGACAGGACAGAACAGTTGTTCCACGTTTGGTAAGACAACTGGATAGAACAGAACAAATAACATTGACCAATTTACCCTTGCTAAATTTAAAGAATGAATAAAACATGAAATAGAAGGTTTTTTTGATGTTTTAGAAGAGAATTAGATTTTATTTTGAGGTTATATTGGTAAAACATAAGTCTGTTCCACCTTGTTCCAGCTTGTTCCATGGGGTGGGGGTGGAACAGGCCTGTTCCAGTTTGTTCCACCTTGTTCCAGTCTGTTCCACATAAAGGTCCTGCCAAACGTGGGACAGTGGACCCTGTTTTGTTCTGTTAGTCCTGTCCAGTGTACCAAATGCACCCTATATGACTAAATGAGAAAATTTTGAAATTTGATTTAATGAAATTTTCTACTTTGAAAATTTTGTATGGACCACCTGTTACATGTTTTATTATTTCAGAAAGACTACTAGGGGAGTGTTACAAATTTGCATGCATATTATGATTTGAGATTCTTTCACGATATTTTAACCGATGTTCTCAAATGATGAAAGCATGTTGTTATTTTGCTCTAAACTTGAAACCGGCACCAATCATTCCACATTTTAACCAAGGCGTATATATATACATATATCATTAAGCCATTTTATGAAATACATTGACACATGCAACTTTTGATGGCGAGTTTTAATGCATGTCCCTTTTGGGCTAAAGAAGAAAACTTTGAAGTTTGACGTCATTTTAAAATTTCTTTTCGAAGTTTCGTACGAACTTTTTGTTGCACACTAGTTTAAAGTAGGAATTTTTTTACGTGCATGGCATAAATAAATCCATGATAGGACCATAACGGTCCATATTAAAAAGTTGTTGAGCATGCTTTTGTTTTTCGTTAGTAACTTGAATTGTGATGAAATAGTTTCAAGATGATTTACATATGTGGGACGAGTGTGTCCATTTTTGCACAACTACCGAGTAGGTAGTAGTAGATTTTATGCGTACGATTAAATTGATATGAAAACCGTCGTGTTGAAAATTTCTATAAAAGTTTTCGATTGGCATATTGTTGAGTATCTCACTTGAAAACCTTGAACTCATTAGAACCTTGGAAATGTTAAGTAACCCCGGCTAAGAGTAAATGCGTATAGAACTTCGACAGTGGAAGGTTGGGTATTCCGACGCGTGATGGTACCGTATGCCAAGTAGTATCGTTTGCAGAGTCGGTGTACCTTTGTAACTGGAGGGTTAGACTCGCGGTATCTTTTATTAATGCTTATGGTAATCGTTCTCTTCAACAACCTTGTTTTGGGTTTGTCAGTTTTTGCAAAAGGACGTGTAGGACCCTTCATACACCATGTGGATAACCTTGGTTGTGTGGGGATGCTCGACAAATGAAACTCGTGTGTGGAGTTCTGCTGCGGTTTAAAGCTTGGTGGTATGACTAAGGGTCAACTTTTGGGTTTCGAGGTCAAGAATCGTTAGTGTATTTGGACGGTTGTAGCCCAAATTTTAAAGGATAGTGATATCGGTTGTAGTGGTCTTAAGAAGTTCAATTGTGGCAAGTAGATTTAGTGGGATGACCTTTCTCGAATAGTAAAAGAATATATCGATTGGATGATTGGTAATTGGACGTATCCTTGGAGTCGTATAATCGGTGGGTCAGGGATGACCGTCTGTTTTGGAGTCTGACAGTGCTCGTTAGAGTGAAGTGACAGTTCAACAGCGGAAACTGTTGGATTTGGGAGAATTTGTTGATTTCGGTAGTGATCAAACCATGGATTGATTGGAGAAAAAGTTTTATAGCGTGAAGACATGGACTGACTGAAAGTCGGGATCCACCTTTAGGGAAGTATGGATCACCTAAGGTTGGGAGGCAACCGAAGTCTTGCGGATTGAAGCTACTCTAGCAAAGTATCTCGAATCTAAAACCGAGAATTCAAAAAAATAAGTTTGTTTCATGTTCATATTTATTCGCTTTTAAATCGCATATTAAATGTATAAAATTAAAGGTCAATATGGTTAATTGGTCAAAAAATGAAAAATATTCGTTGGATAGTGGGGTCTTCAAACCCATAACATTTGTGCTCATTTTGAAGGTTTTGATGAACGGTTATAATAGTATAATTTATAAAAAAAAACATATTTGTTTAATGTATTTTAGTTTAGGTATGTTGATATGATAAGGATGTAAAGTGAAAAATGAAAGAAGAATATATATAAAGTAAATTAAATAACTAATTATAATGGTATAAAGCGTAATTTAAAAATAAAAAATAATTTTATTTTTAATTATCATGTTGAACGTTGGAGGTTTTAAAGTTTTTAAACTCGTACATGATGTATTGAAATTTGTATTTCTTAAAAATTAAAGAATAACCGTAACTGGATTTGTTTTTAAAGAGGTTTAATAGATAAATATAGATAAGAGCGTAAAATATACAAGTTTAAAAAAAATCTTGGTACGTCATTCTTGAAAAATCTTGATATGTATTTATGATATTTCACAATATTATTAAGTTAAAAAAATATTCAATAATAAACTTATTTTGAAATTATTGACGAGAATATTGTAATAATATAATTTGTAAAAAAAATGCATTTATTAATATGTTTTAGTTAAACTATGATTATGTATTTTTATTATTATAAGGGTGTAAAATGAAAATGAATAATGTAAGGATATAAAACAAATTAATTCGTACATGTTAATGATATTTAAGTATATGATTAAATCCAAAAATATTCAATATTGGACTTATTTCGAAAGTATTGACGAGACGATTACAATGGTGTAATTTGTAAAAAAAAGAAAAGTATTTTTTTAATACATTTTAGTTCATATAAATAATTTATGTTTATATGATAAGAGTCTAAAATGAAAAATAAAAAAGTAAGGGATTAAAAGTAAACTACATAGCTAATTATAAGGGTAGTAAATGTAACGTATAAATTAAAAAAATTGAATTAAAAAGAGATTTAAAGAAGAGTGAATGTAGGTGTGCTAATTGAACTTATAATGTAAATTGCGTTCAAATACATGTTTAGACGGGAAAATACTGAAGTCGGCTCACCAAAAGTCGACACATGACATGCTATTTACTTATTTATTATATGTATAGATAGATATCTTTCACATATGAATTAGCTATAATCTTTTATAAAGTTTAAAATAAACTACATTTTGGTCCTTGTGGTTTTTTGAAAATAACACTTTTCGACCCTGTAGTTTCAAACTTACAAGATGTCCATCAAGATCTACAAAAGCGTCTGAATTTGATCTCTCTCTAACGGTCGTTAAAAAATTATGTTAATTGAGAGACATTTTCATTTTAACCTTTTTTGTCTTTTACCCGATCAAAAACCACATGGACCAAAATCAAAATCAATATTTTGATTGGATAAAGGACAAAAAAAAACGATAGGAGACAAAAATGCCCCTCATTTAACATAATTCTTTAATGATTGTTAGAGGGTGGGACCAAATCCAGATAGTTTTACAAATCACGATAGCCATCTTGTAAATTTAAAACTGCAATGACAAAAAGTGTTATTTCACCAAACCACAAAGACCATATTTGTGGTTTACTATAAAGTTTATTAGGATAACAAATATGTAGAATATTTTAATTAAATAATTAATGATGAAGTTACTAAAATGGAGTAACTATTGAAGTTGTATATAACTTATTTAATTTATAGATTTGGATTTGAAATATTTTATTTTAAAAAAACTTGTTGAAAATGCTTTAAAAAATACACTATAAACACAAAACATCCCTATTATTTATTAAACAATACATAAATACAAATTCCAAACTCATAACCTCAATATATATAAAATTTACAAACCCTCTTAAATTATCAAACTTATTCATGCTATAATACAATATCTTTATCGATTAATGGTCGTTGGGAAGATTAGTATGTGTAAACCGTCCCGAAACTCTACGGTTACTCAAGAAAATCCTTGTAACGAACGTTTGATAAAAGAATCAATGATATCGACTTTTACAAGTGCATGGTTTTTTTTATTAAAATGTTTAGAAAAAGTTCAAGAAGGTATTTGGTTGCTTATAATTTATGGAGTGGTTTTTCGAAGATGGGGAGCCCCTCGTACTGCCGGAACGACAGGAATTGGAAGTCTGGGAGCCCTCGACACGGCCAGAACGGGTGGAATTGGAAGTCCGGGAAGTCCAGGAAGTCCGGGAAGTCCAGGAAGTCCGGGAAGTCCGGGAAGTCCAGGAAGTCCGGGAAGTCCAGGAAGTCCGAGTATGGCCGAAGCGGGCAGATTTGGAAGTCCGGAAGCCCCTGGCACGACCGGAATTACGGCCGGAATTGGAAGTCCGGGAGTCCTCGACACAATGGTGGTGGAGTGATGGTGATTCTGGTGTCTGCCACCGGAGACGCTATTGAAGGAGAAGCATAGGAGGAGGATGAACATGAATGAAAGCCATGAATGATGCATTGTGGAAATTATGGGAATTTGAGGTGGGTTTGTGTATGATATATTAATGTCAGCTTATGGTTTGTTTTTATAAGAGAAATTCATGAGGATTTGGATTCATTATATCAATCATGCATAACCAAGTATAACTCCAAACCAAACCAGCAGTAAATGTGGTATGGTCAAAAACCTTTTGTATCTTTCCTTTAAAATACTTCTTACAAATATAGGTATCAGATTACAAAACAAGCATTATTAAAATAGAAAAAAATTGGTTTTTGTTTGCTATTCATTTCCAACAATATTGCTATCTTGTTTGTTAAAATAGAGATTAATGGAAAAATCTCTAAATATAGAGAACTTTCTATAACTCTCTAAATAGAAGAGAAATAATTATTTTATTCAATCCCACCACTAACATAAATCTTTTATCATTTTATATTATATTAATATAATTTTTGTTAAAATCTCTAAAATAACAAATCTGTTGGAGATGAATGTAACTCTTTTTAGAGATTTTAACATTTAATTTTCTATTTTATAAAAAACTCTTAGAATCAACTAAAAAACTTAATAATTTCCTCGAAACGAAGAAATTTGGTTAAAAACATATCGGATAACTTTGAGGGCATTGGATCCATTTTAAACGTGCATCCGCTCGGCTAAAATCCTAGGTCTGCCACGGCGCCATCACTGCCACCATCACCATTGTTGCTATAGTCATCCTCACCCCCACCCTCACCATGGCCGTCGCCATTGCCACCACCATGGCCGTCGCCATTGCCACCACCACGCCACCACTACTGCCTCCACCCACAACTACGATTATACTCGACGAAGCATACAAATTCAAATTATTTTGACGTATTTCATTATGATTCCTTTTAATCAAACACATCATCAAACATAATTATATTTCATTCTAATTATCCAAAGATGTTGTAGCCTACTGGTCGGTAACATCATGGGGGGTAAGTGGTGGAAGCCCTTACTACCCGGGTTCGAATCCAGGGGTGAGAACGCGGCGGATATCGAGGGTCGTGGGCCGAATCGTGGCCGGATCGTGGGCCGAATCGTGGCCGGGTCGAAGGGGGATTAGTCTGGACATAGTTCTGGATACCCCCGAAATGCAATTGCCTTTCAAAAAAAAATTCATTCTAATTTCTTTAAATTCCAATTCTTTTCATAAATTCTAATTCTAGTAAATTTCATTTTATGAACCAAACACCACCTAAATCTTCAATTTTGTTTTGAAATTTATCACCATTGAACAAAACGAGTTTATGACAACTAACCAACCAATCTATATCTGTAATTGATATGTTAAAAATAAAATATAACATTTTTTACTTTTAGAAATTACAAAATAAATAATCATATTATTTTTGATGTCATAGTAGGCTGGAAATGTGGGTAGAGCCAAAGGGGAACAAATGGGACCCAAATGGTTCACGGGTGTGGTTTGTTGGCCACAAAATCCATACCGGTTGGCGGATATATAATATATCGACAAAATTTATATGATCGTGAAGATGATAGTCTAGAAAATTCTAATAATGGATATGAAATACGTATGTTAATGCACGCTATGAGAATTGGCTCGATAATATTGAAATAACATAAAGGACAAGAATTTTGAAATGGTGTAATAAAAGAATGATTTGTGTATGTACTTTGAGCATTGAATATATTACACGAAAAGGACGATATTTTTGAAGATATTTTGATAATTTGTTATGACAGTTGATTTTTGATGTCATAGTAGTCATTACACAATTCGCTTTTTAAGCTAACAATACCAAAAATCTTTTGTATGCTGTCATAGGTTAGAACTTGAATTAGTGGTGTAATAATCCATCGACTTAAAAATAAATGTATCTAATATATATCATACTCAAAAATAAAGACTAAATGTAACTAGGTAAGATGTATGGGGAAACTGACCGATATAACCAATCTTTCCAACCAAACTCACTTTTTAATTATTTTTTGCACGAAATTTCCATTTTAGTTAGAGTTGCATGCAAATGGCTTACACATTTGCATAAAGCCTGTTTTCAAATATTATTTACTTGTTTTTTTGACTGAAAATCGGTTATGCAAATGCACAAGACATTTGTATAAACTCTTGCTAAAATGAGAATTCAATTAAAAAGTGACCAAAAAGTGATTTTGGATAGAGAAGTTGGCTATTTCGATCAATTTCCTACAAATTTGTCTTTTACCCCAAATGATATAATAACGTTTCTAACAGATTCTTTAAAATGAAAATTTTGGGATAATGAACAAGTTTTTGTTCCAATAGAATTTTTAAAACATTTCTACATAGAAGAAAAACTATGAAATTCTCCAAATTTTTAGATATTTTTAAAGATGATTACCATAAAAAATTATTATATTGTCACTAATAATATTTTATTATATATTTTAATAATATAATTAATATTGTAATCTTTATCGGGATATTATTTAAAATGCCAAAAGTTTGACCATTTGTTACCAAAATGCCACAAATCTCTCTCATCTTACCGAAATGCCACAAAAAACCGCGGTGGGCCCCGCGATCGCGGGCCCCAGGCCCACGTGTCACCCAGGTTTGCCCACTTTGCTCGCGTTGGTCCCTCAAGAATGCCCGCGGCCCAGCTTCCCCCCCTCAAGAATGCCCGTGTTGGCAGTTTTAGTCCCTGCCCGCGTTGAGAGCCCGCGATCGCGGGCTAACCCGCCACGCGTAGGCACAGGGTTAACCCTAAAAAAAAATTGAAGACAAAAACCCTAATTTTTATTCTCATAGCCGCACTATATAAAGGGTGGGAGGGGACCAACTTCGGCCACCTCTCATTATTTTAAACCATCTCAAATTTTTTAATAACTCTCTCTCAATTTTCTCCACTCTCTCAATTTTGTCGTGTGGAACACGTGTTCGAGTTTTATGAAGATGTCTCGTATTACCTCTATGGTATGTTTTCCTTATATGATTTGTATGTTGTTAGAGTGTTTATAACTTTTGTTATGTTTGAATATGTTCTATGTTTAACATTTTTAAGATATATGATATGTATGGTTTTATGTTTGAATGTGATATTTGTATGTTATAATGTGTATGTTGTTATAGGAGTATTTTTATAAAAAAATTGTTAAGAGTGTTTTTATAAAAATAATTCTTAAAAGTGTGTTTTTATAAAAAATTGTTAAGAATGTGTTTTTTTATAAAAAAATTGTTAACAATGTGTTTTTATAAAAAAAATTGTTAAGAGTGTGTTCTTATAAAAATAATTTTTAAAAGTGTGTTTTTATAAAACAATGTTAAGAATGTGTTTTTTTATAAAAAAATTGTTAAGAGTGTTTTTATAAAAAAATTGTTAAGTGTGTGTTTTTTATAAAAAAAATTGTTAAGAATGTGTTTTTATAAAAAATTGTTAAAAATGTGTTTTTTTATAAAAAATTGTTAAGAGTGTGTTTTTATAAAAATAATTCTTAAAAGTGTGTTTTTATAAAAAATTGTTAAGAATGTATTTTTATAAAAAAAAACTTGTTAAGAATGTTTTTTATAAAAAAATTGTTAAGAGATTGTTTTTATAAAAATAATTCTAAATAGTGTGTTTTTATAAAAAAAATGTTAAGAATGTGTTTTTTTATAAAAAAAAATTGTTAAGAGTGTGTTTTTATAAAAAAATTGTTAAGAATGTGTTTTTATAAAAAAATTGTTAAGAATGTATTTTTATAAAAAAAACTTGTTAAGAAAGTTTTTTATAAAAAAATTGTTAAGAGATTGTTTTTATAAAAATAATTTTGTAAGTGACACCGAGTAACCATTATAGTTATATGTTTGTTCCTAATTTTGTAACTCTTATAATGATCAATGTCATGCAGGCCGGGATGTCGGGGGCATACACCTCAGCATTCACGGACATCTTTGGCGGTTCGGCCAGAGAGTATTACAGGCCGGAAATGTCGGGGTCGACGTTCGTCACACAGCCACTTCCATGCATACTGTAAGTTATTTTGGTAGTTTTGGTTTAATTGTGAACATTTCCTAAATTATACTTAAAACATCTAATAACTTAATTTTCAGACGATAGGGTCTCCTATTCTCGAGGAGCACTTCTCGGAGCCGGAAGATGACCCGATGGATGTTGTAGATCCACAGGTGACCCCGCTCCCTCAAAAGCGGCAGCATAAACTTTCAAAATGGTTGAGTTACCCGTTTGGAAAACAAGGATCTACAACACCACTGTCCCCTAAAAAGCAAGCAAAGATTGCGGGGGGAAACAAGGGAGGAAAGAAGGCGGAAAAGAGAAAGGGAAAGGTGGCTTCACCGGAGCGTCTACCGGCATCCGATATATTGAGGATGTACAAGACTGGTCACCTCCCCCCCATGATATTCGTCCCTTACTTGAGCCTGGAAATCACCCCCCGCTTTTTCCAAGTATTGCTGGCGGATGACCCTTTGGAGTCTGAGTTACAGGATGTGGTTAGTATGAAGTTTAACTATAGTCATATAATCAAATATATTTATATTACATGTCTAACCATCTATTTTTTATGTATAGCACATGGATTGTTGGGTCTCGCTGCTCCAAAAATCTCGTGGAACAGACACGAGGTGGACCATGATGTACAGTATTTTCTTTCCCTACCTGGTGCTCCCCCATCAAGGTCCCGCCTCCGTGGCCAACTCATGCAATGGCGTGGAAGGGGTTTCTTGGGCTCTCCTCGATGTGGTATGTGAATCGTTTTACTCTTATTTTATTTAAGTTGTTTTGTTGCTAACTAAGTTGTCTAATATTGTAATATTTCAGGTGTACATCCCAATATGCATTCATCCCAAACATTGGCTGCTTGGAGTGTTTGAGCTTGACACTATGACCATGACCATATATGACAACGACAGTGCCAGTCTCTTCAAAGACCAATTGGAAGACCAGATGAGAAGGTTTAAAGCTGTGCTATTTGACTTCTTTTGTCGGGTCAAGGACACGAGGCGTCGCGATAGGTCAGAGCTCTTTCGCCATAAGTTCGCCAAGAATACACCCCAGCAGGCCGGGATGAATGAGGATTGCGGTGTCTGGGTATGCCGTAATGCCAGCATGTATATAAATAACGATGTGGTATTTGTACACCCTGACCACACCGTGGCCGAGGCCAATGCATTTCGCATACATATGGCGGAGTCCATTTATGCACATTGTCAAATAAAGCAAAGTTAGGTAGTGAACTATTCAGACGAATCATGCAGTGAACTATTCAGACGAACCATGGCTGGAGGTTCAAGATCAAGGGGGAACAGGTTGGCGAATGTGGCTGGAACTTCACGTTCGGGAGCCTACCAACCACTGAA
Organism: Saussurea involucrata; assembly: GCA_033807775.1. Classification (NCBI taxonomy): domain Eukaryota; kingdom Viridiplantae; phylum Streptophyta; class Magnoliopsida; order Asterales; family Asteraceae; genus Saussurea; species Saussurea involucrata. The sequence continues at coordinate 88,277,768 of CM066316.1, forward strand.
CGATGGAGGTCGCCGGAGTACCTGGAAGGTACCAGAAACAGAGGAGGAGTGGACAAACTGTGGGCGAACTGCGGCCGATTTTCCATTCACGCCTGAGGAGGAAGCAGACTGGGAGATGGCATCCGACAATTACTACTTCGATAATGGCATGAGAACCCCACCAATGTATGATTTTATGCCGACGGGTCTTCGACAAAGTCAACGAATTACTCCCGCAGTACAAAAAGCCATTGATGAGGCGAACGCCGGTATCGAAAAGGTAAAGGGTATGTGGAACCATAACAGGGGGATTCAGCAAGGGAAATGAAGTATCTAGCGGAGAAGAAACGAGAACTGGCCATGACTAGGGCTCACGTTCGGCAGCTGCAACGAGAGATTAAGGAAGCTGAAGAGGAACTAGAAGAACTCGAATCGGACTACATAGGAATGGAGGACGTGATCAAGAAAAAGGTTAACTTGATCACAGGACTCCAGGACGCCTTCCAGTAATAGATTTCTTTGTTTACATGCACTGTATCCGTTTCGGTTGGGAAGATGATTTGCAATAATTTTTATATGATGTTGTTAATTATTTTCCTTGTTAAATAACTTAAGTGAATTTCTATATTAAAAACATTAAAATGGAAAGGAAACAATACATTAAAAACCACATAAAATGATAACATAAAAACTATAGGGACCATTAATGTTTTTTTAAATTTGCAACAAACTTCAGGGGCCAAACTGTAAATTCGAAAAGTAGCGGGTTAGCCCGCGATCGCGGGGGCCCAACGCGGGTAGGGACCAAAACTGCCAACACGGACATTCTTGAGGGGGGAAAGCTGGGCCGCGGGCATTCTTGAGGGACCAACGCAGGCAAAGTGGGCAAACCTGAGTGACACGTGGGCCTGAAGCCCGCGATCGCGGGGCCCACCGCGGTTTTTTGTGGCATTTCGGTAAGATGAGAGAGATTTGTGGCATTTTGGTAACAAAGGGTCAAACTTTTGGCATTTTAATTAATTTCCCATCTTTAAATACATAAATTATTAAATTTAAATGTAATTTTCCACAATTCTTCATTTTATAAAGATCTCAAAATATCTGTTGGACAAAAGGGGTGTTAGGGATTGCTTAATTTTTTAAACTTATTTGCTTATAGGTTTTCAATATCGCAAATAAGCTATTTTTAGTGTTTGAATTGAAAAAAAAAAGTGCTTATAACTTATCCACACCGCAAATAAGTTGCTTTTGATAAGTTAGTTCATTCTAACTTATTTGAAACTTCTTATAACTTTTTTGTCAAAATTACATTTTTATCCTTTTTATACGAACATAAATTAATAAACACTTTTAAAATTAAGCATAAGCTGTTTTAAATAAGCAATCCCAAAAACTAACATTTATTTTCATGGGACATACATACATCCCTTTTTTTTTCAATTTTAATTATTTAATTGGGAAAATGAAATGATGAGGACAATTTGTCTATAAAAAATAGAGTTTATTTTTTCCTTCACGGGAATTGGATTATTTGTCAACGACAATGTGTCCATTTCATTGACTCACGAGATTGGAATTTAATGCACATTCTTTTAATATCATAAAATTCGATTATATGTTTATTATTATTATTATTAATAAAACGTTCAAATACAACTAGGGCTGGATAGCTTATGGATAAGATATATATTCCGTTATTTAATCTATTTAAAATAGTGGGTAATAGAATAGATAATTATTCATTGTATAAAACACTTGTCCATATTTTACCCTACCAATTAAAAGTAGTGGATAACAAAATAGGCAATAGATAAATGGTAAAAAAATAAAATTTTATTTTGAACTATAAATTAAATTGTTAAACCTTAAACATAGGGCTGTAAACGAGCCGTTCGTTAATTGTTTGACTGAAATTTCGTTTATGTTCGTTTATTTAATAAATGAACGAACATGAACAATGGTCTCGTTCATTCATTTATATTCGTGAAGGACTGAACGTTCGTTCATTTATATTCGTTTATGTTTGTTTTATATATATATATATATATATATATATATATATATAGCCTTAGGTTCAATAGAGAAGTGCAAATATTTAGAGAAGTAGAAAAGTAAAAAAACACGGGTCTGTTCATATATGAACGTTCATATATAAACAGTCATATATGAACGTTCATATATGAACGTTCATATGAACGTTCATATGAACGTTCAAATATGACTGTTATATGAACGTTCATATATGACTGTTCATATATGACTGTTTATATATGAACGTTCATATATGAACGGACCCGTGTTTTTTTACTTCTCTACTTCTCTAAATATTTGCACTTCTCTATTGAACCTTTCCCTATATATATATATATATATATATATATATATATATATATATATATAGAGGGATAATAAATTGTAAAATCTCTAAATGTGTGTAAACTATCTAAACTCATCATAACCCTTGATTTTTAATCTAGATTAACATGGCATTAAGGGTAAATAAGTCTTTTAATCCTATTGTTTTAATTTCGGTAACTAGATAATGGAGAATAATCATCCTTTATTTTAGGAAGTGATATATTTACCTAGTTAATTTCGGTAACTAGATAATGGAGAATAATCATCCGATATTCGGTTTTCAACATTGTCTTCTTCATCTTGCGGTTTTTCAACATCGTCTTCTTCACCATAACTGCTCCTATCCCAATCTTTGATTGATTTCATATCAAATCAATACTGTTTTATAGGAAAAGTATGAAATGTAAATTTTTTTCATAGAAAAGGCATGAAATCAATACTATTTCAAATGAAAGGTATATGAAATCAATACTGTTTTATACGAAAGGTATGAAATCCCCTTTCAACTTTTCATCATCGAATTAGGGCTTTTTCATAAGAAAGTTAAACACCCTTTTCAACTTTTTCATAGGAAAGTTAAACACTAATTTTTAATTAGAGCTTTTCATACCTTTTTAACACAAAATCAAATTTGAACTTAAAATTTTTATGCACATCGATTTCCATACAACAATGTGAGGGGAACTGATTTTTGTTCATACGTTGTCTTCTCTGAGTTTCATCCCCCACGCACTCCATATCCACATCAATGGGGTTGTCCGGAGTGTTTTTGAACTTCGAAAATGAGTTCAACAACCGTATCCTATCGCTTTTCTTCCTTGATGTTAACAGTAATCATGTCAAAATCCACTTTCTACGAACAAAATCGAACACACCAACATAAATCGTAAGAAAAAAACCTAACCTCTTACGCCTCTATTCTAGTCTGCCATTGTTATGAAGTGAATCGCACAAGAAGGATATTCAGAGGTTGTCGTTTGGAATTTTCGTAGATTTTCGTTTTGGTTTGATTGTGGTCGTTGTGGAATCTGGAAGGGATTGAGGTGGATCCCTGATTTCACGGTATGTTCCAAAAATAGAACCTGATCCTAAATTAGAATCGGCTCCTAATTCCCTATTTTACCCTTTTCATAACCCGTCGTGACCATTATACCCCCGATTTCATAGAAATTTACTAGATTGCCACCGCTACAATCTGATTCATTGATTTAAATGATCAATGGCTAGGATCAACCTCCCGCTACAATCTGTGGTGGGAGGTTGATCTTCCTCCGTTGATGTCAGTTCATAATCTGATTACTTGGGCTGACGGGGCTCCTTTGCCTGCTGCCTACCGACAAATTTTTGACGCGGTAGTTATTTCCACCTTTTGGATCGTGTGGAGTTACAGGAACAAACTTATCTTTGGAACGGAAAAACCTAAGAGAGACGTTATTTTTGATGACATTGTCTCTAATTCTTTCTTTTGGATCAGCAATAGGAAGAAAAATTGTAATTTTAGTTGGGATAGATGGTTATGTAGTCCCAATATAGCTATTTTGTAATTCTCTCTAGCTCCTTGCTAGAGTTTTAATAAAATCCCGCCGTTCTAAAAAAATGGCTAGGATTAGGTTTCATAGTTTACACAAAATTCATAGTTTACAATTTAGTGATCCTCTCTCTCTCTCTCTCTCTCTGTGTGTGTGTATATATATATATATATAAACATGTTTATGTAGTATGCAGTAATATGTAAAGTCATCAAGTAAAATAACTTTTAGGGAATTTAATTAAAATACCCAAAGTTTGACTTTGACTTACCAAAATACCCAAAATCTCGATGAGTTTACCAAAATACCCAAAACTTCCGCGGAGGTATCCCGCGATCGCGGGCTAGGGCCTATGTGGCACCCCGTGTTGGGCCAAAGTGTCCCGCGGAGCCCCCCAACTATGCCCGCGGTGACACTTTTGGTCCCTCCCCGCGGGGGCAAAAAATTTACAGTTTTGGTCCTTTTTTGCAAAAAAAAATAATTTTTGGTCCTTTTTTTCACGAATCTTTGCATGCTTTTACTGTTTTTTTTCCACAATTATTATACTTTGAAGACCAATTTGTGGTTGAAATTCACTGGCTTGTTTCATCAATGTTGAATCATTGTACTTGGAATACCAATTTGTGGTTGCAATTTATGTTGGTTGTTTCATCAATGTTGGTTGTTTAATCCATAAATATCAGTAAAATGCAATCCATAATTCACACCCATTCCATACTTCTTTCTTGCTTTCTTTCTTCAGTATTTTGTTTTTGAGATACTACTGAAAAAGTGAGTTCATCTGTTGAAAAAGCTAAGCTATTTTTCTGTTTCGATGGTGAATGGGTGCAAGACAACAATGAGTGGAATTTTGCTTAAAAATCTAAGCATGGTGTAAAATTGTCAGTAAACTATACTTATCAGAAGTTTGTTGCATACGACATGCAAAACTGTGGAATCAACCCTTCTGCTGTTTGCAAGTTAGTGTTTAAGAATGGTGATGGGTCATTTGTGGAGTTATCCAACGATGGTGATATCTCTGGTTTTCTGCAGTTTGAAGCCGAATCAGAAAGACCACCATTACTTTTTGTGTATGCCGAATCCTCGGTGTGCGATGAAGACGATGACGACGGTGACGACGAAGGTGATGACGACGCTGATGACGAAGACCTCCAAATGGAGCAGCCAGATTCTCAATTTCATCCGTCCTACGGCCCAACAGTTCATTTGGATCATGCATATGGTCTTAACGACTGTATTCCTGATTATGTTCCGGAGACGCAACAATAACAACCACAAGAAGGACGTTGTGCTGGAGTTGCTGATGACGAAACCTATGTTTTCAAAAAGGGTAATGATGATATAGACAGATCAGATACCGATAGTGATGATCACAAAGAATATACCCCTAGTAATAAATCATTTAGTCAATTAAATGACTATTTTGATATGCCCCCTATTATTCCAGACCAGAATACCCATACACAAACCTACGAACCTACACCTTATAATCGCAGTTTAAGGTTAAAAGTAGGTCAGATATTTGATTCGAAGGATCACTTGGCAAGTCAGGTCGGACTTAAGTTCATGGAAGAGGGTTTCGAAAGTCACACGCCGAGATCCGACAAAACCCGATACGAAGTTGAATGTGCGAGAGAAAACTGTAAGTGGAGGATGTACGCGATTCCCGCGGGAGAGAAAGGAGGGGCGTTACTTATTAGAAAATTGGACGACATACACACTTATTCGAGGACGCAACTGAATCCCAACCACAAACAAGCCACCAAAAGGACTTTGGGTGCGATACTGAAAAACAAATTTCTTGATGCTAGCAAGTTATTGCGTCCAAAGGACATCATGGACGATGTACACCAGCAGTTCGGCGTCACGATTGGTTACCACCAAGCTTGGCGTGCGCGATGCAGGGCACTGCTATTGGTGAGAGGCACGTTCGAGGAGTCGTATGAACGACTCCCAGCATATTTATATAATTTGCAGCTGCAGAATCCAGGTACTGTCACCCAGCTAAGGACCGATTCACATGGACGGTTTAAGATGTGCTTCGTGGCCCTTGGACCCGCGGTACGTATTTTAACACGTCATATGTTTACACATTATAAACTATAACATTTACAAAGGTAAACCACCTACGTTTTTGCAGATCCGCACATTTCTGGCAAATCTGCGTCGTGTCCTGGTAATAGACGCTACCCATTTAAAGGGCCCTTACTTGGGTATGATGTTCCTGGCGGTTGCCATGGACGGGGATAACTCCATCGTTCCAGTAGCTTTCAGAGTAGGCAAGTCCGAAACCGGGGACGAGTGGACTTGGTTTATGTCCATGTTGAGACAAGCTATCGGAGACCCGCAAGGGTTGGTGTTTATGTCCGACATGGCTCCTTCCATAAGCGCCGCAATCTCTGCCATGTACCCAAACGCCCCTCACGCCTATTGTTGTCGACATTTGGAGATGAACGCCAAAACCCAGAACAAACGTATTACCACCTACAAGGATGTCTACTGGGCGGCATGCAGAGCATATATACGGATCAGGAGTTTGACCGGTACATGAATCTTCTACGAGTTAGTGCACACAAAGCAGCCAAAGTCATGGACGATGTTGGACCGGAGAGGTGGTCCGCGGCCCATTTTCCTGCACAACGGTATGACATTCTGACCTCCAATAGTGCAGAGTCGGTGAATGCACTCTCCCGTTTTACGCATAGATGTCCGATTGTTAATCTTATGGACTACTTTCGGATCTTTCAACAAGAGTGGTACCAACTTTGACGCCGAAAAGGAGCTGAGCTGCAAAGTAGACTCACACCAGCGGCGGAGGAGATAGTTCTCTTCAGGGCGCGTCACGCGTCGACATGGAGGGTAAGAGAAATCGGGTATGGGAGGTACGAGGTTCAGGATAACCATCTTCACTCGACTGTCCATATGACCGACCATGTTTGTTCCTATTTCCAATGGCAAAAATCTGGGTTACCGTGTGGCCATGCTATCGCTGCGGCAAGACATATGGGTCGTAGAGATTGCAGCGACGTGGCTGTAACTTTCTTCAAGTCCGAAACTTACCAGAGAACATACGCAGAGGTAATAAATCCAGCTGGACCCCCTGAAGCATGGGTGTATCCACCCGACCCCCTTCCGCCATGCTATCCACCATTAAATGATAAGAATAGAGCCGGGAGACCGAGAAAGAACAACCGACGTCCATCACGTGGTGAAGGTTCGATACAGCGAAAATGTACTCGGTGCCAATGCGTAGGACATACTCGTGGAGAGTGTCCAAATCCCGCCCCTTCAACCGTGCCAAAGAGTAGACGTTCAGTCAGCCAAGTAAGTAACACGCAGGGCCCATCGGAGCTTGAGCCACATGAAACTATACCATATGATACCGTTGATCTGAACGTTGATTTCCCTTGAAAGGTACTTGAAACAGAACATGAGATGATGATCATAATGGTAGTAGTCTAAATGGAGAGAATAGTAATGGTAGTAGTCTAAATGGAGAGAATAGTAATGATTATATAGAAATGGGGTTTTGACAATAGGACAAGGTTTGACGAGAAGAATATGAAATGGGGTTTTGACAAGTTGGTATCACTGGACTCATTTAAGAATTGTGAAAATGGGTATTTGGCGAATGATGATTCATGTGTGTTTGACAAGTTACAAAGTATGTACAAAATGATCGATGTTTGTCCATCACAAAGCCTCCGCCAATTTTTAATACTTACACTTGGACCATCGATAACAAAATAAATAAATCAAAAAATATTCAATGGTTAGTATGTGTTTGTTATGAAATAATCTTGTATAACATCTATCAGTTGTATTTTTAATATGAATCACTTTTTAGACAAATTTCAGACTACTTAAACACTACTTTTCACACAAATTAAAGACCTTTATTCATGACAAATTAAACAACAACATACAAACAGGAAAGGAACGAAACAACAATGTCGAACTGGAAAACTACAAAACAATAACACATAAACAACAAAGTACTAAAGCAACACCCGTACCACCACCTACTGAAAAATTGCTTTAGTTTGATCAATCCAACTTTGCTTGTCGCTTATCTTCGCTTGAAGAATTGCGAAGTCTTGCGTACAATGGTGAATTTCTTCTTTTTCTCGACGAATACGAGCCTCCCTATCTTTTATATCCCCTTTCATCCTTTTGATCTCCTTTTCTTCCACTTCGATCCTTGTCAAGTGGACTTTCTTCCTGGCGATAATTTGTTTCCACTCTTCTGTCAGTTGGTCTATCTCCTTTTCCTTTGTTGCTATCGCCTTCTAAAGTTTAGGTGGCATTCCTTCACCTGTAGACGATGGGTTAGATGACGATGTCATTTGTTTACTGAAGAAAGAAAGCAAGTGAAAGAAAGCAAGAAAGAAGGATGGAATGGTGTGAATTATGAATTGCATTTTACTGATATTTATGGATGCAATCTCAAATATGTCAGTGAATTTGAACCACAAATTGGTCTTCAAAGTACAATAATTGTGGAAAAAACAGTAAAAGCATGCAAAGATTCGTGCAAAAAAGGACAAAAAATGATTTTTTTTTGCAAAAAAGGACCAAAATTGTAATTTTTTTGCTCACCACGGGCAACCTCCGCGGGGAGGGACCAAAAGTGTCACCGCGGGCATAGTTGGGGGGCTCCGCGGGACACTTTGGCCCAACACGGGGTGCCACGTAGGCCCTAGCCCGCGATCGCGGGATACCTCTGCGGAAGTTTTGGGTATTTTGGTAAACTCATCGAGATTTTGGGTATTTTGGTAAGTCAAAGTCAAACTTTAGGTATTTTAATTAAATTCCCTAATTTTTAAGAATTTCTTTTTATACCTCATAAGTTAACTCGATTTTTCATTTTGTTATGATATCTTTAACGAACGAAATGATGAGTAACAATGGTTATTATTTGTTCATTTGGGTTCGTTCATTTATGTTCATTTAAGTTCGTTTGTTTACGTTCGTTTATGTTCTTTAAGTTCGTTCGTTTAACTCTTAATGAACAAACATAAACGAACACGAACAAACAAATTTTCTTAACGAATGAACATGAACACAAAAAAATTTGTTCGTTTACCGTTCGTGTTCGTTCATTTAATTTATTAATTTATATTTAATTTGTTATAGAAACATTTTATTATTTTAAATATAATCATAGTATACTATTTTAAAAACAATATAAAAATCATAAGACATCTTTTTTTGTTGTACTTGGTTTTTTTTGAGCGTGTCGTGTTTCTTAATTAATCATTACAGCTCTCTTAATCAATAAATATAAAAAGAAATTAAAATACCCACTAATATATGATAATGATATTTAAACTATGTTGATATTTTACTTAAATGCATCAAAATAAAAGTCAGACATGGAAACCACAAGGGTTGTGGCGTACCGGTGAAGACTCTAGGGGATGTGGTAGATTATCTCATTTGCCCAAACGTAATACCGGGAGACAAAAACAAATACCGGAAGTCCACACCCAACATAAAAATTTCCGGATCTGTTTTGTCCTTTTAAACTTCCGGAACTGTTATTCATTTGTAAACTTTCGGAACTGCAAAATATATGTATATTCCGGATCTTAGATTAAAAATGGGTTCCGGAACTTAGATAAAAAATGCATTCCGGGCTTTCACATTGGGCTCGAGTTCCGGATCTATTTGCTAAACCAAATTCCGGATCTAATTAATAAATAGGTTCCGGATCCTTACCATTCCGGATCTCTTTGGGAAAAATCCCGGTATTAGTTCCAGTTCCGGTTCCTACTTGGGTTCCGAAACCTGTTCGATATCGGGTTAAACTTCAAACTTAAATTTTCAACAGAAGAAACTTATCAAAATTTTGACATTAACACCAGATTTTAATCCATTAACGATTAGAGAATACTAGCATTAATTCATTGCTAAATCTCCAAACTACTCTAATAAGAATATCACACACAACAGCTCTTCCAATTCTTACCGATTGATTAATAAAACCTAACCCTACACTCCCAAACCTTTTAATTAAAATATTACATGAAAGAGGGAGAATGTTACCTCAAGAATAGATGAAATTCCTCACTCCAAATCCAGTTATTCCCTTTCTTGCAAGCTCCAATCGACTTCCACCTCTCACACAGTAAAATCGCCCTCTCACACACTAGCCACACTCTGATAGAAGAGAATGATCAAATCCCTAGGGTTTTACCATTTTTATACTTCTCACAACAAATCCCACTTTGTTTCTATTTCTCACTTTAACCCACAAAACTTCCAAATTTTTAACTTCTGCCACAAATTTTATTTATCGGCTAAAAATTAAAAAAAAAAACGGTTGTTACAACGGGGACCTACATGTATTAGTGCAATACTAGCTAGCAATGGACCCGCACAATGCATTGGGATGCATCATCATTTTAAAGGCGAGAACTTTAAATGACAATGTTATTTCATGTTTTGTTTTATTCTCCATCATAAGGTTTTGTATGGTTTGAAATCACGAAATGTATGTAAATACGGTCTATTAGTCGGTGATTTTGAAATGGAATCGTTAGATAACAGTTTTTTCAAACCTGTAACAATTGTTTGTTGCTTTTAAAGATCAACCTACAAAGATTTTGGTTCAACTCTTATATGCTTGAAATAATATTTTTCAAATTAAATTATCATTATGTAAATTAGAGCAAAATAATAAAGCTAAATTAGAATAATTGTATCCAAGAACATGAGAAAACAAAGCACAAATCATGTATTCATAAAAATCACCACTTAAAAGTTTAATTTGATCCCCCAAAGTTAAACTGTAGCACTTATATTTCTTGGAATAATAGGATCATTTGCCTTAGAGCATCCACAAACGTCTTGAATTGCAAGTGGTCTTGCAAGATGACATGACATGTCATGTGTCTTGCAAGACCTTGCAAGACTTACATGATCTTGCTAATTGTGAAAGACCTTTCAACCATTATTATATATTAAACAAAACATTTATTAATTTAATTAGTTATTATTAATATGTTTGTTTAAATTATATTTACACAAAATATGGTAAAAGAAAACAAAAGTAAAATTTTAGTTATCTATATTTTATAATTAATTTATTAGTTATATTATAATTATCTATATTATTTATATTATTTATATTATAATTTATTAGTTTAGAAAAGAGTTTGGTCTTGCATGTGTGTGGAATGTGTTATTGCAAAGCTGATGGCACTTATGAAAGGAGTATGATCTTGCAGGTGTGTGGATGGTCTTACTCTGTGAAAATTGCAAGGACCAAGAAACTTGGTCAATAAAAAACATGGCAAAGTCTAAAAGTCTTACCAAGTAAGCAAGGGCAATAACTCTTCCACGGTTGGCACTTACAGTGTAAGATTGTTGCTTACTATGTCATTTTGATGGCCAAAATTTTTACCCGACATGGTAAGTGAGTGGTGACTGACTGACCGGTAGTTGATAACTTATGTGGTAAGAGTTTTGTTTACTATGCCATTTTGATGGCCAAGAATCTTAGCCAATCATAAACATACACACCAAAAAGCTATTGACACATAGTAAATTATTCCATTGTATAAAATAGAAGACCGCATAAATTAATAAACAATTTTACATAAAAGCAAAAGTTGCTTAAAATAAGCAATCATCAAGATGTTTAAAGCAAAAAAACCCACTTTTTAAATAGTTGAACAGGTTTTATTCATCTATACCATATAATAATATCCAAAGTTTACCCCAAACTGTAATATTACAAATTTGATGGGATCCTACATGCCACAATAAGTATGAATCAGAATAAGTAGCTACAAACCTGTAACATCCAAAAAACATAACATGCAATAAAACATAACTTTAGTGTAACACCCCAAAAATCTGAGCCAATTTAAACCTCAAGTTATAACAGGTTATGACAATAAATACTTCAACTTATAAAAACAGGCAGTGGATTAACCATCAAGAGTATATTCACATTACAAGATCCTTCAAATAACCTATCAATCTAATTATGTCACTACAACCAGATTAATCAAGTTATCTATCAATCCATCAAAGTCTCTTCTTTGTTAAATTCATCCACCTCTGTTATATCAAAACGCTCGTCCCACAACCCTTTACCTCCCCGAGCTGGTACCTGGTAATAAAACATCATTTGAAACGAATAGGCCAACGCCTAGTGAGAACATTCGTTTCCAAGATAACATTTGTAAAATCAATGTAAACAAGTTATAACAAACCTGATTCCCCTTTTCTTACCATATGTATAACTCTATTCTGTTAACACGATTTTTACCCAGTTCCATGAATATGACTGACACACATTCCATCATCATATCATGTCTCAGAGCCACACTACGAATCTTCACTGATTCTAGAGTAATGCTCTTATTCCAGAAATCACAATATACATATGCCCATTTCCGTACACATCTATTCCAGAAATTGCAATGTACACTTGCCCATTTCCACATTCCAGAAATTGCAATGCACACTTGCCCATTTCCACATTTCATGAATATGACTGACAATAATTCCGTCATCATATCATGCCTAGAGCCACACTACGAATCCTTACGGATTCTAGATTAATGCTCTCAACCAATAAATCGCGATTACACACGCCCATTTATCGGTAAGGAAGCAGAGATCACAAGCACTTATGTCAATCTCACTCTCTTCCTTAGAAATCAGGAATAACGATTAATACCACACGCCTATTCCATGATTTTCCACACACACTGGAATAACGATTAAACGAGTAATACCACACGCCTATTCCATGTGATTACCAAACTTTAGTGCCTATGGATCCATATCACCTAATTGTACTCATATAGGTATTTGCTCAATATAAGTTCCTCATAGCAACCGTATAAGCGAATTATATTTATACCTCGTAGATTCCTCATATCATTCAGTATGAGCAAATCATATATATATATATATATATATATATCTTACAGATTCCTCATAGCAACTGTATGAGCGAATCACAAATAAATCCTTTTTTATATAACATTATATTCCTGCCTAGTATCGACTAGCGCAGTCTATAAACCTAACATACTACTTTTCAAGGGTATGTATGTTCAAGCTATATAATTCCCATCACAATTCCTAAATCGCATATTTCCACGATTTACATAAATGCACATTTCATTACATCCGGAAAGATACATAAAATACAAGGCCTCTAGATACTTAACTTATCAGATCCTTGAGCCATATCAAAATTTGATACCATTTAGATATACTGGTTTCTTTACTCAACTCCCGATATGCTGTACCGGGACTCACCTGTACCGGGACTTGCCTCTACCGAGCCTTCCAACTACCGGGACTTGCCACTACCGGGACTTCCAACTACCGGGACTTGCCACTACCCGGGACTTCCAAGTACCGGGACTTTAAAGGTTTTGCGTAATGTCCGTTCAACAAGTCCTCAAATCGATTTAAAACATGAAATCAGTTCAATCTACTCATTCTAATCAATCCTCAGTCAGTTCATACAAATATACCAAGGTTACTATAACTTAAAAACACTGATTTGTACAAAGAATCGAATGAACTCACCTTATTTGCAAAAACCCACTTTTCTGCACGATTTCGATTCCAATCTGTTGTTACTGATTTATGGAAACCTAATCAACAAGCAGATTCATTTACAACCCAACATCTATAACACATTATATCAGAAACCAACACAAATCCTTACCAATTTGATGATCCACGTTTCTTTCCTTTCTTTCTCTCTTTTCTCCCTATTTCCTTTCTCTCTGCTCTTCTTGCCGACTCAAAACAAGAAAATGAGATAATATCTCATTCCTTTTAACCTTTATCCATACATACTTCCAAAAGTGACCCAACCCCCCCCCCCCCCCCCTCAATTTCCAATATTCCCACAAGTAACATCCAACTTTAAATCCCTTGTATTTTAACCCTATTGAATTATAAAGCTTCCATATAATTCAAGGTTAGTCAAAATACAAATAAATCCCAATTCTCATTAAAATACTATTAACGAAAATTCAGGATGTTACATTTAGCATTTGAATTAAATAACATAACTCGTCTTTAACCATCCAAAAACCTATATTAAATAAAGTTTGACAGCGGAAGTCTAAAAGCCACAGTCGAGCTCTATCTAAAGTTAATAATCAAAAATCTTGGAGTCGCTCGAAGCTCCAAGTCCTCCTTGCCTCATCCTAATTCTTGCTAGAAGAACCCGTGGTACGCTTACCTGAAAATGATTTAGTTTTTGAAAAGCGAGGGTTAGACCAAAAGGCCTAGTGAATTCCCTCCATAAAACATTTATCGGGTCATAAAATCATTTCATTGAAAACAATTCGTATCCATCACATAAGCATCGATCCATGTTCACACATGGTTCAGGGATTGCATAAGCTACCACGATCGGGGCCTAACGGACACCCTCTCGGCTACACCGGAGTCCAAGTGGACCCCTGTTCCTTCATGTAGGAGGAAACGAATTCCAGCCTACAAGCTAACCTTCATATGCCCAAGGGATTGTCAAGTCCCCTGATACCCTGACCCCACTGTGTAAACCAACTCCACATAACATACACATAACATTTCGAAGTCATGTTTAAGAAAACATTAAGCATTGTTTCATTTGCTGAGTAAACATGCATTTCTTGCAAAACATACATAACATTTATAAAACGATTCATGCTCGTAAAAGAAACCATATCAGTAAAACATAGTACGTCATAAAAGGGTTGAGAGAACTCACCTTGATGTCACTGAATGCACACTCGTTCTACCCTCGGGTTAACCAAACTTGATACCTAGAAGATCAGATAAACCCTTAATCAGTAACACTAAACCAGAACTATCCGGGCACCAACTACTCTCCGGGTAACAGCTACTTTCCGGACGCAACAGCTTGCCGGACGCAACAACTTTCCGGACACAACAGCTTTCCGGACACTAACCCGGACACACTACTTTCCGGACAAAAACCTTCCGGACACCGCAATCTACCCGGAGACTCCTTCTATCCGGATACTAAGGAACTTACCCGGAAACTTGCAACCTATCCGGACACCACTAAAAAGTCAGTGTCCGGAAACTACGGCTGTTTCGAACTCCAGAAATCTAAAAGTGATTAAAACTCATTTAGTTGATACCATCTCGATTAGACAACCATAGGGGTTCATTCACTAGTCATAATCACTAAATAAATTCCATTTTAAACCACCAAATCGGCACATTAGCAATAAAACTCTAAAATACTCAATAAGGGGATGTTTAGGTAAAACTCTAACAACCCTTCACGATTTCCTCCCCAAATCAAGAACAAATAAGAGTAATGGACTTGAATTTAGCAGAAGAAACATGCTAGAAGATTACCTTAACAAATTATTTGCACAAATTGAGAGCTTCCAACCTTTATCTTCTTCTCCTCTCTATCCTCTTAGCCGCCAAACACCAAGAGCACACACACACACAATACTGATTTCTCCAAAATAGAGGTTGCCCTAGGGATTGGAGTCCTTATATATCTTTCACTAATTGCACAATAGTCCCTCTACTTAACTTTCGATTCTTGCATAATGACCACAAAACTTATAAACTTTCAACGAAACCCGGTTGTTACAACACCCCCCCCCCCCCTAAAAGAATTCTGTCTCCAGAATTCATTATTGGAAAAGATGCGGGTATCTAGCTTTCATTTCCATTAATTCGATTAGACAAACCTAAGGGTTCATCCACCACATCTAAACATCCAATTAATCCTCTTTTATCCCTTAAATCGGCTCACAAAGATCAAAACCCACAAAACCCACTTTTAAGGACATGTGGTTGAAAAACTCATTGAATCACTGATTTCAAACATAGGAATCCAAACCAATTAAGAAAGGAATACTAAAACAACAAGGAATACGAATTTAGGATGGATTACCTTGCTGATTTCTCCTCTCTTTTGCTTTCTTATTCTTCTCCTTCTTTCCTTGTTTCACGCCACCAACACACACACAAGAACAATACACTGACTAACCAAAATGGAGGCTGCCCTAGGAGTTAGTGCCATTATAAACCTTTCATTAATTGCAAAAGAGTCCCTCAACTCTAACTTTCAATACTTAGACTTCGGCCACCAAACTTTCATATTTCCTATAAAAAAACCCGGTTGTTACAGTAAACTACTATTTCAGAATGAGGATAGGAGAGGCGATGGAGAGGTGAAAGAAATGGAGAAACAAACCCTTGGTTCGTATCTGAGAAGAAATCGATTTGAGAGACACAAAAACAAACCCAACTGTGAATAAACCGTGAAGAAATCTTACTTGAGAAGAAACCTTGAAGAAACCGAAGATACAAATTGCTTTATTGGAATATCCTGGAAACATGTTTTATATCAAAAATTTTGATCTGAATTGCTTTATTGGGAGGTTGAATCGTCATGTCTTGGAAAGAACATGCGTGCGTGTCTTCGAATATTACCGAGGCGTGCGTGTCTTGGGAAGAGAATTTTCTTGAACCGGTAACAGATAATCTGATAGGAGGGTTAAGGAGGCCGTTCAAAGCTTCTCAATCTTAAAATTAAGTAAATGTGCTTTAAGTGGTGGTACATAATGTTTAAATTGTTGTTTTTAAGAGTTTGGGGGTTAGATACTTTATAAAGTAGTATAGATATTGGGGTCCTCGACTTGAACCATACGTGCAAGTTTCCCTACATGTAGCTCGTCCGTGCTTTTTTATTCTGCTTTGCCGCCTATTATATTAAGAGAATAGGTCTCGTTCAAGCGGTTCGCCTTTATTCATTTATACCAGCTACCACGCATGAGCCCATAGAAGGATTTCAACGCCCGTCTCTACATAAGAAGCAGAACGCAGCATCAACTACAACCTTTTCCTCTTGGGGACTTTCACGTAACAAAAACAGACGATAAAAAAGAGAAAATTGTGATCTTGAACAAGTTTTTTTTAATTGGGAAAAGTTCAAAAAAACCCAACAAACTATCTCACTTTGAATGGTTAAGTCCCTAAACTATTTTTTGAATAAAAAAGCCATTAAACTTTATCATTTTGAATGATTAAGTCCCTAAACTATTTTTTTGAATGAAAAAATCATTAAAACTTCTCACTTTGAATGAAAAAAACCATTGAACTTTCTCATTTTGGATGATCAAGTCCTTGAACATTTTTAATAAATAAATCATCAAACTTTCAAAGTTGGTTACGTGCATCGTTTTAACAAAAAAAAACTACATGTAACCGACTAGAATTTTTTTAAAGTAAAATAAAATCTAAATCGGTTTTACCGTTTTCACACCGTACGTAATTCAAACTCCTAGTAAACAACGGTACCGCTCCCCCTCGTCACTTCTCGTCATTCTCTGTCCTACATATCATCTATCAAACTTTTGACCTCGGTTATTGCGTGAGGTCTGAATGACGTAAGATTTGGGAACGGTAAATTTGATTTAGTTTTTTTAATATTAAAACATTTTCAGTCGGTTATAGGAAATTTTTAAAAGTTCGGTGAATTATATTTTTAAGAAAAATGTTCAGGGACTTGATCATTCAAAATGAGAAAGTTTAATGGTTTTTCATCCAAAAAATAGTTTAGGGACTTAATCATTCAAAATGAGAAAGTTTAATGGGTTTTTCATTCAAAAAAATAGTTTAGGGACTTAACCATGCAAAACTAGATAATTTGTTGGGTTTTTTTTAGACTTTTCCCTTTTTAATTCCAATAGATTATTCAAAACCTTTTCTTGATATGAAGAAATAAGAGAAAGAGGTGAAATTCTCTATATTTAGAGAACTCTAAAAAAATATCAACATAGAGAAATAATTTATAGAAATAACTACAAGTTCTTTGATACCCATTTGAAAAAACAATAAAACATGGATCATGATATTGATTCAACCTATGTTCCTTAAGTTCCATTTTTGCCATTAGAAACAATCTTCTAGTCAAAGTATAGTCATATGGAATTGTAGAAAGCACATCAAATGCATCAGAAACCATCAAATAGATCAAGAACCATGTTAATTGATACACAAAATACTCTTTAGAAGTCTTCGCAAAATCCTCGTTCCTTACCATCCAAATCCTTGAATTACCACAACCCGCAAGAAAAGGCAAACACTATTATAGGATTTTGGGAAGATGAAAATGATGAAAACAGAGATAAACAACATCTACCTGAAATTGTTAGCCTTTGAATCGTCGAGAGGAGCGATATCAAGAATACCGAGAGTGTGAATCATTATCCTGTGAATCGTATACGAAGAACTAACCAGAATTTAGGTTTTGATTGTGAAAGTTAACAACGCTGACAAAAGAAACAACCAGACCTGATAGTAAACTACTATTTCAGAATGAGGATAGGAGAGGCGATGGAGAGGTGAAAGAAATGGAGAAACAAACCCTTGGTTCGTATCTGAGAAGAAATCGATTTGAGAGACACAGAAACAAACCAAACTGTGAATAAACCGTGAAGAAATCTTACCTGAGAAGAAAACTTGAAGAAACCGAAGATACGAATTGCTTTATTGGAATATCCTGGAAACATGTTTTATATCAAAATTTTTGATCTGAATTGCTTTATTGGGAGGTTGAATCGTCATGTTTGAAGAAGAACAGGTGTGCGTGTCTTCGAAGATCACCGAGGCGTGCGTGTCTTTGAAGATTACCGAGGCGTGCGTTTCTTGGGAAGAGAATTTTCTTGAACCAGTAACAGATAATCTGATAGGAGGGTTATGACCATCTGCAATGACCTCTCTATTTTACTCTCTTCTATCTCTATTTTACTTTTTATATCCTCTCTAATGAACTCTCTATTTTACTCTTTAAAATAGAGAATTAAATAGTAACTCTCTCTATATATAGAGAGAGAGTTACTATTCACTACTCTCTATTTTTTTCTAACTTTTGATAATTACAAAATGACCCTTCTATTTTTTAGATTCTTGTATTTTTATTTTATTTGTTGTCTAATTACAAATTTTAATAAACTAGAATTAATTTATCTTTAAGTTTTAAATTAAATTAAATTTATCCAACTAATTTTAAAAACTAATAAACTTTAACAATTTACATCAAAACAATTTAATTAAAACACGCCATTAGCACATATTTTAACATAAAAGCATTACAAATGATAAAGATAAAAATACATAACGACGACCGTAATAAAAGCATACGTAAGCGGAAGACGGTTTTTGAATAACATTGATACTAATTTAAATGCGTTAGTTGTTATGTATCTTAATTTTAGATGTGTGTTGAAAATGTAACATTTTTATTTAATGAAATTTGGTTTTTGATAATTTAATGCGATATTAAATATGAATTATAATGTTGTTAAATAATATGATAAAGTTAATAAATATAAGGGTGTTGTGAAAATTAAAAATATAAGGATGCAATTTATAAAGTTAATAAATATATAAGAGTATTATTAAAAATATATGTAATCAAAATAAAAGAGAATATACTTGGAATATTTTTCTTTAGAAAGTAAAATAGAGTAATACATTGGAGAAGATTTAACTCACTCTCTATTTTACTCTCTATAATAGAGAGTAAAATAGAGAAATACAATGGAGATGCCCTAAGGAGGCAGTTCAAAGCTTCTCACTCTTAAAATTAAGTAAATGTGCTTTAAGTGGTGGTACATAATGTTTAAAATGTTATTTTTAAGAGTTTGAGGGTTAGATATACTTTATAAAGTAGTATAGATACTGGGGTCCTCGGCTTGAACCATACGTGCAAGTTTCCCTACATGTAGAGTTATTTTTTTCCATTACGGGAATTGGGATTATTTGTCCGAAAGGCAACGACAATATGTCCATTTCATCGACACACGAGATTGGAATTAATATTTTTGGTGCACATTCTTTTAAAATCATAAAATTCGATTATATATTTATTATCTAGGCAAATAAAAAAGCATCTCTATTGTGTCTTGTAGGAACTGCTATTGTGGAGAAATTTTATCCCTTTGAGTTCTTATATAAAAACCTTGGTTCTTACCATGAAGTTTGAGTTATTATTTAAGGTAAGTTTGAGTTCTTACCTTGGTTCTAATGTGTCTTGTAGGAACACTTGTGTCACTCTCGCATGTCACTCTCGTCGGTTTTGTACCGAGAGCCATGGGACCCCGGCGAGAGTGCCCAGCGAAAGTGACACTTGTGTCACTCTCGCACGTCACTTTAGCCGTCAGGCACATGGAGCATAAAAACACGATTTTCACTCTTTCAACCCCATTTTTCATTTCCCACTTCTCCCCCTTCATCCCTTTCTCTCCCAAACCGAAAACCCTAAGCCCCAAAGTCGATTTTGAGCCATTTAGCCACAAGATTCGAGATTTGCAAGTGATTTCTTCATCTACCATATTTTGGGAAAACAAATCTTGAAACCCTTTCACTTCATCTTCTTCACCCAAAGCTTTCTAGGGTTTCATCCAACCTTTTGTCCATTTTGAAGAGTTGGAGCTTGTGGTGTTTTGTTGGTGATCTAGAGGTGCTTTGGTTGGTGGATTCAAGTTGTGGTTAAGGTAATCTTCTCTTATATTCATCTATGGAAATTAGGGTTTTGGTATAAGTTGAGATCTTGATGTAAAAATGTTTTGGGAATGATTCTTTATGGTTGGATGTGAATATTTATGGTTGGAAACTTATGGATCTATGTTTTTGGTAGATTTGGCTTGAGGATTCAAGTTTCTTCAAAGAAACTCAAGTTTGGGGAAAATCTAGATTTAGCCTAAATCTAGCAAGGTGAGTTCAAGTTGATTTGTGAAAACGTTTGCCAAAAATGTTCTTTTCCAAGTATTTATGTGTTATACATGAAATTATCATTTGTTAAGTTATTTGGTGGGTTTGACTACATGAAGTGTTTAACTTTATAAATCTTGTAAAACACCCATATTTGGGATTTTTGGATATTTTGATGTGTAGGAATCATAAATATGCCCTTAAATGATTTATTGCTTCAATGGAGCATATTCAATGATTTAAACATGTTGGTATAATTGATTTTATAAACCATTGAAGAAAATGCACATTTTCGTGTAATGAGTCATTTTGAGAAATTATAAGAGTATGAGTCCATTTGGGAAACCATTGGTTCTAATCCGTGACGAGTTTCAGGTTAATAATGATTTTGTGGTATACGTTTATCTAACTGATGTTTAAATGAATTTTATATTATGAGGACCGTTATTTATTGGCCTAAAGGAGTTTTGAGCATTTTGTTCGGTTTTGACTTTAAATGAGTGTAACGTCCCAAAAACATAACATGTATTAAATCATAAAATGAGTATTCGAATTACATAACATAACTTGTCTTTAATAATCATTAATCTTATACTAGACAAAATTGACAGCGGAAGTCTCTATTCCACAGCCGAGAGCTCTATCTATAGTCATCATAGTCAAAACTTGGAGTCGCTATAAGCTCCACATTCTCTCTTTCGATCTCCCCTAGTTCTTACTAGAAGAACCCGTAGTACGCTTACCTGAAAATGGTTTAGTTTTTGAAAAGCGAGGGTTAGACCAAAAGGTCTAGTGAATTCCCTCTGAAACAACATGTAAAACAGTATGAAAACATTTATAAAGTATTCATCGTAAACTTTAATATATCATCAAGCATGGTACTGCACTGTGTATTGGATCACATAAACATTCCGCGATCGGGGCCCCAGCAGACTCCCCTCTCGCCTCTTCGGAGCCTCCACAGACTCCCCTCTACCGAATAGGAGGAAACGAATTCCAACCAACCGGTCTGTCATACATATCCAAGGGATCATCAGACCCCGAGGATCTCTCTCTGATCCCACAGTGCAGACCGACACCACATAGCATGTACATACGTATCGTAAACCATGAAATTTTAGGATCCTTATGAAATCATGGTTCACTTTTAATCATACCAAACACTCTTATAGATGAAATGAGAATCTTTGTGAGAAACATGCATAATCAGTGTGTAAACATTTCATGCTCGTAAAGAACCATAATCAGTTAAAAACATTTAACACTTTACGTCGTAAAAGGGTTTAGGGAACTCACCTTAACGATACTGAACGCACCCTTGTTCTACTCTCGAGTTAACCCAACTTGACACCTAAAATATCGCCAATTCCTTAATCAGAAAACACAATTCAGAACTTACCGGGTACACAGTAGTTTCCGGATACCCGAACTTTCCGGATACCCGAACTCTCCGGATACCCGAACTTCCCGGACACACATCCTTTACCGGATACTAAACACCCGGTAACCCAACTTATCCGGAAAGAACCCACATCCGGTAACCCCCATGATGAACTCTACCCGGACACTCACAACCTATCCGGAAACCACTAAAACATCGATTCCCAGCGTCCGAAAACTATGAACCGGACGAAACTTGATTTTCTAAAGGCGATTAAAACAGGTTTTCTGCTGTGGGTTTGATTAGGCAAACAACAAGATTCAAACCCCAACCATAAAACACTTAAACATTCCATTTTTAGACTACCAAATCGATATATTAATAACAAAGCCCAAAATACCCATTAAAGGATTGTTTAGGTGAAAACTCAGCAATTCCTCACGATTACATCCCCAATTCCTTAGATAAACGAGAGAAGAAAGCTTGTACTAAAAAGGAAATCGAATGTTTATGGAGATTACCTTAACCAAATCTTTCTTGAGAAAAACTTCTTCCAAAAATCCTCTTTCTCTCTTCTTTCTTCTCTTGAGCCGCCAACACCCAAACCAATTAGAAAAATCAGTAAAACCTAGGGAATTGTAGCTAAAAATACTTCTTAGAAATTGCTAATAGGTCCCTCTGTAACATCCTGAATTTTCGTTATTATTGTTTTAATGAGAATTGGGATCTACTTGTATTTTGATTTAAAACCTTGGATTATGTTGTAGTTTATAATTCAATAGGGTTAAAATACAAGGGTTTGAAGTTTGGTGTCATTTGTGGATTAATGGAACTAGAGGGTGTGTTTTGTAACAATGAAAGTGTGTATGAATAAGTCTAGAGAGAATGAGATATTATCTCATTCTAATCTGTGTGTGGGGTTTTGAGTCGGTCTTAAAGCAGAAAGAAGAAGAACAGGAGAAAACGAGATTTCATCTGGGTCTGGTAAGAATCGTTTGTTATGTTTGAGAAATCTGGTATAGATGATAGATTATGAAAGAATATGTATTCTTGGATGAATGTGCAGAATCATTATCGTTCGATTGAAGTTCTTAGTTTGCACAGGAAGTGGGCTTTTATTGCAAAGGTGAGTTCATTCAATTCTTTGTACAAATCAATGTTTTAAGTTGTTATAAACCTTGATGTAACTGTATAATTTGTCTATAGCTGAATAGAATGGCTTGAAATAAACTAATTTGATGAATTAGAAGGAATACTGGGCAAATTGAACGAACCGGTACTCATAGTCCTGGTAGTTGGAAGTCCCGGTACGTAAGAGTCCCGGTACTTAAGAGTCCCGGTACTCATAGTCCCGGTACGTAAGAGTCCCGGTACTTAAGAGTCCCGGTACGTAAGAGTCCCGGTACGTAAGAGTCCCGGTACTTAAGAGTCCCGGTACTCATAGTCCCGGTAGTCGGAAGTCCCGGTAGTTGAGAGTCCCGGTACAGGTGAGTCCCGGTCTTAGCTTTTATACCGGGAGTTGGGGATATCGGGAGTTGGAAGTATACTTAATAGTTAAGACATTCTGAGGTATTGGATTATTTGTACTCTCCTGATTGTTTTGGAGTCTACAGTTCGGTAAATCGTGAAAAGATACGATTAGGCATTGTCATATAACTTATGCAGTTCGGACATACGTACATTCATGTATAGTATGTTAGGTTTATAAACTGCGCTAGTATGATGCTAGGCAGGATTATATTGAGTGTAATGGATCCATAGGCATTAGTATTTGGTAACCACATGGGATAGACGTGTGATATAAATTGTTATCTCAGTGTGTGTGGGAAACCAAGGAATAGTCATATGGTAATAAATGTGCATGTGTAATTGCCATTTATAGGTTAAGAGCATAAATCTAGAATCAGTAATGATTCGTAGTGTGGCTCTAGGCGGGATATGATGGCTGAAATATTGTCAGTCATATTCTAGGAATTGGATAAAGGAGCATTAATCTAGAATCAGTAATGATTCGTAGTGTGGCTCTAGGCGGTAAGAAAAGGAGTAACCAGGTTTGCTATAACTTGTTTACATTGTTTTTGCAAATGTTATTATTGAAACGAATGTTCTCACTAGGCGTTGGCCTAATCGTTTTCTATAATGTTTTCTTACCAGGTTCAGGCTCAGGAAAATAAAGGGTTGTGGGACGAGCGTTTTTGGATTAGCAGTGGTGGCAATTAACAAAGAGGAGATTTTTGGATGGATAGCTTAGATAACTTAATTAATCTGATTATAGTTACATAATTAGATTGATAGGTTATTTGAAGTATCATGTATGTAAATATACTCTTGATGGTTAATCCCCTGCTATTTATATAAGATGAAGTCTTGTTATCATAACCTGTTGTAACTTAAGGTTTAAATTGGCCCGGATTTTAGGGTGTTACAATATGGTATCAGAGCAATAGTTTAAGCGAACTAAGTATGCTGATGAGATACTTAGACTTAAGCTGTAATGGATTAGGTTATGATATGTGAGATATGGGTAGAAGTGCTAAGACGGGATAGTCTTAGAGTCAACAGAACGAGTATTCAGTACTGTGATGATGGTAACGAGGATTCTCCGGTATGATATGTTCATAATTCCAATTAGCTCCTGTTATTATGAATATATTGTTACATAAGTATGCTTGTTACTAATTTATTATAGTGACTAATGATCGGTAAAGTACGTTTTGTATGTCTAGATTGGTGTAACCATTTCTTATGGTTATTCTTTTGTGTTATATCAGAGCGATGGTGAACACGCCGCCTTTATCCCCTATTCGTGAGATGGATAGAACTGAGATAGATTGGACAGAAGAAGGGCAACCTGGAAGAGGCGAGATTCATGAGACTCCGCCGGGGTTTCTTTCTCTCGAAGGAACATCAAGTCAGGTGCATAGAACGGGTACCAGTACCGCTGGTCAAGAAACGCCGGAAGTAACTATGGAGGCTCGAATGATGGAAAACATGACACGAATGATGGCTACTGCTATGGCTCAGCAAACAGAAATGTTTATGAAAGCTTTGAATGATCGAAGCTCAGATTTAAGGCGAACAGGAACGGATACTGGAATAATTCCTCCACTTCATACTCCAGTAGCAGAAACGGAAAGGAGAACAGAAAGAGTTTGCTCGTACAAAACATTCTTAAGTTGTAAACCACCGGAGTTTGCTGGAGCTGATAATCCAGTGGTCTGCATGAATTGGTTACGAGAAATGGAGCAAGCATTTCGAGCATGTGAATGCGATGATAAGTCAAAGGTCAGGTTTGCTTCCCATATGTTGAAAGGGAATGCACTGACTTGGTGGAACGTGTTTACGGCAACAATTTCGGCTTCGATGCTGGTTGCTATGAATTGGGAATCGTTCAAAAAGAAAGTTTTGGAAGAATACTGTAACGAGAACGAAATGGATAGAATCGAGGAAGAGTTCCGAAATCTCAAGAAAGGACAAATGTCGGTAAGGAAGTTTACAGAGCTGTTCATGGAAAAGTTAAATTTGGTGGGGCATGTGGCTCCTAACGAGAAGGAAAGGATAAAGGCTTATTTGAAAGGTCTACCCGCGGATATGATGTCCCGAGTAAGGAGTGCAAAGGTTTCAACACTGAGGGAAGCTATTGAAGAAGCGAAAGTGACGGAGGAAGTGTACTCGCGAGATAAAGAAGAAAAGACCCAAGTTGGGGAGAAACGAAAGTGGGATAGTCGATCGGACTCTTCACAGAAATCTAAGACGATTGATAAAAGTGCACGTTATGATTCACGGCGTGAACCAAATTGGTGTCCGAAATGCAAAAGCAAACATTTTGGGCAGTGTCGGGCGATAACTTCGGAATGTTACAAATGTGGAAAAAGTGGGCACTCTATGAATAACTGCCCAGTACGGGGAAATCTGTGTTTTGAGTGTAAGCAACCGGGTCACTTTCGTCGGGAGTGCCCAAGACTGAAAAAGAGCGGCGATCAGAGTAAAAAGCCAGTTATTCCAAAGCCAACGGGCCGTGCTTTTCAGATGACTACTGAGGAAGCTAAGGAGTCAAAGGACGTTGTTTCGGGTACATTCCTTGTTAATTCTTGTCCTGCGCGCGTATTATTTTACTGTGGTGCAAATTTGTCATTTGTGTCCAAGTCATTCTTTCATAAATTAGTTACGCCTGTTACTACTTTGGATGATGCTTTGGTAGTAGAGGTAGCTAATGGGGATCAAGCTTTGGTTCGAGAAAGGCTTGATGGTTGTATTATTCTTATAGAAGAGACGGAATTTCCGATCAACTTGTTGTTGATGGAGATTGGTGGGTTTGATATTATTGTGGGTATGGATTGGCTGACAGCCAATCAGGCAGAGATATTTTGCGCAAGGAAATTAATCAGGATTCCGATGACCGATAAGGATGATATATTCATCTTCGGAGAAAAGCAAAAAGGGGAAATTCCGTTAATTTCTGTGGTAAAGGCGCGAAAGTGTTTAATGAAAGGATGTGTATCCTATTTAGCTTATGTCTTAGATGGAAGTTCAGAAAAGAAACAAATGGAAGATATCAAAGTGGTACATGAGTTTCCTGACGTTTTCCCTGATGATCTTCCTGGCCTACCGACTGAGCGGCAGGTAGAGTTTAAAATTGATCTCATTCCAGGTTCGGCACCGATTGCGCGGGCACCGTATCGCTTAGCGCCGGCCGAAATGAAAGAGATGATGACTCAACTCCAGGAGTTATTAGATAAAGGTTTTGTCAAACCGAGTTCTTCGCCCTGGGGAGCTCCGGTTTTGTTTGTTAAGAAGAAAGATGTTACCATGAGAATGTGTATAGATTACCGAGAGCTGAATAAGGTAACAGTTAAAAACAAGTATCCGCTTCCAAGAATTGATGACTTGTTCGATCAACTTCAAGGGGCAGGATGTTTTTCTAAGATTGATTTGAGATCAGGGTATCATCAAGTTCGGGTAAGAGATGAAGATGTTCCTAAGACAGCTTTTAGAACCAGATACGGGCATTATGAGTTTTTAGTAATGCCATTTGGTTTGACGAATGCCCCAGCTGTATTCATGGATCTGATGAATAGAGTGTGTCGACCTTTCTTGGACAAGTTTGTTATCGTCTTTATCGATGACATACTCGTGTATTCGAAAACTGAAGCAGATCATGAACAACACTTGCGTGAGGTCTTAGAAGTATTAAGAAAAGAGAAACTGTACGCGAAGTTTTCAAAATGTGAGTTTTGGTTGAAAGAAGTACAATTTCTTGGTCATGTAATCACTTCAGAAGGAGTCAAAGTAGACCCAGCTAAGATAGAAGCTATGGAAAATTGGGAGACACCTAGAAGTGCGTCAGAAATAAAAAGTTTCTTGGGATTAGTTGGGTATTACAGAAGATTTATTAAAGACTTCTCAAAGATTGCATCAGCTTTGACTGTTCTGACTAAAAAGAATGTGAAATTTGTTTGGACGGAGAAACAAGAATCGGCTTTCAGAACTTTGCGTCAAAAGTTATGTGAGGCTCCGGTTCTTGCCTTACCAGAAGGAACGGAAGATCTGGTAGTGTACAGTGATGCTTCAAAAATGGGGTTAGGATGTGTTTTGATGCAACGAGGCAAGGTGATAGCTTATGCGTCGAGACAACTGAAAGAGCACGAGAAGAACTACCCTACACATGATTTGGAGTTAGCAGCGGTCGTTTTTGCTTTGAAACTGTGGAGGCATTATCTGTACGGAACTAAGTGTACTCTTTTTACTGACCATAAAAGTTTACAACATATTTTTGATCAGAAAGAGTTAAACATGAGGCAGCGAAGATGGTTAGAATTACTTAAAGATTACGATTGTGAGTTGCATTACCATCCTGGTAAATCAAATGTCGTAGCCGATGCTTTAAGTAGAAAGGAGTATAGTGGATGTTTGATGACTACCAATGCTAGAATTGATGTGACGTCAAGTTTGATGGAAAAGATAAAAGAAGCACAAGTGGTGGCTTTGCGAGAAGAAAATTTGAAAGAAGAAGTGATGAGCAAACAACATCTTCAGTTGACTGAAGATGGCCGTGGGATCAAGTTGTTCCAAGGTAGAGTTTGGGTGCCTAAAATTGGAGGAAATCGAGAGTTGATTCTCGAAGATGCTCATAAATCTAAGTATTCCATACATCCCGGGAGTACGAAGATGTACCGAGATTTGAAGTTGCATTATTGGTGGCTGGCTATGAAAGTAGACGTGGCCCGAAAAGTGGAAACGTGTAGAACATGTTCGTTGGTGAAGGCGGAACATCAGAAACCTTACGGAAGTTTCCAATCCTTGGAAATTCCGGAATGGAAGTGGGAGAAGATTACCATGGACTTTGTGACGAAGTTACCAAAGACACAAAAGGGTAACGACACAATATGGGTAATCGTGGACAAATTAACTAAGAGTGCTCATTTTCTGGCTATGAAAGAAGCGTCACCAATTGAGAAATTGGTGAAGCTATATATCAATGAAGTGGTGTCAAGGCATGGTATACCGGTGTCAATAGTGTCAGATCGTGATAGTCGGTTTACCTCGAGGTTTTGGCGGTCACTACAAGAAGAATTGGGTACTAAAGTTAATTTGAGTACTGCTTTTCATCCACAGACTGATGGGCAGAGTGAAAGGACTATACAAACTTTGGAAGATATGCTCAGATCGTGTGTTTTGGATTTCGGTGGTAACTGGGATACGCATCTACCGTTAGTAGAATTTGCGTATAACAACAGTTATCATTCGAGTATCGGAAGGGCACCTTTCGAAGCTTTGTATGGTAGGAAATGTAGGACTCCGGTATGTTGGTTAGAAGCCGGAGAGAAACAGTTTGCTGGACCGGAATTGGTACAACAAACAGCGGATAAAGTAAAAGAAATTCGGCAGCATATGAAGGCAGCTCAGGATCGACAGAAGAGTTATGCTGATCCGAAAAGAAGACCTAAAGAATTCCAAGTTGGGGAGCGCGTGATGCTTAAGGTATCCCCATGGAAAGGTGTAATAAGGTTTGGTAAACGTGGAAAGTTAAGTCCTCGTTTTCTAGGACCTTTTACTATTACTCAGAGGATTGGTTTACAAGCATATCAGTTGGATCTTCCACCAGAATTGGAAGGAATTCATAATACCTTTCATGTTTGTTATCTTCGGAAGTGTTTAGCCGAAGAAGAGAATGTGATACCACTCTCTGATGTGAGAATAGATGAGAAGAGTCACTGTGTGGAAGAACCAGAGGCAATTTTGGAGAGATCGGTTAGAAAGCTACGTAGTGGCAAGGAAGTAGCTATGTTGAAAGTACAGTGGAAGCACCATCGAGGTACTAATGTGACTTTAGAGTCAGAAGAAAGTATGAAAGATAAGTATCCTCATTTGTTTACTTGATTTTGATTTCGAGGACGAAATCATTTTCAAGTTCGGGAGTATTGTAACATCCTGAATTTTCGTTATTATTATTTTAATGAGAATTGGGATCTACTTGTATTTTGATTTAAAACCTTGGATTATGTTGTAGTTTATAATTCAATAGGGTTAAAATACAAGGGTTTGAAGTTTGGTGTCATTTGTGGATTAATGGAACTGGAGGGTGTGTTTTGTAACAATGAAAGTGTGTATGAATAAGTCTAGAGAGAATGAGATATTATCTCATTCTAATATGTGTGTGGGGTTTTGAGTCGGTCTTAAAGCAGAAAGAAGAAGAACAGGAGAAAACGAGATTTCATCTGGGTCTGGTAAGAATCGTTTGTTATGTTTGAGAAATCTGGTATAGATGATAGATTATGAAAGAATATGTATTCTTGGATGAATGTGCAGAATCATTATCGTTCGATTGAAGTTCTTAGTTTGCACAGGAAGTGGGCTTTTATTGCAAAGGTGAGTTCATTCAATTCTTTGTACAAATCAATGTTTTAAGTTGTTATAAACCTTGATGTAACTGTATAATTTGTCTATAGCTGAATAGAATGGCTTGAAATAAACTAATTTGATGAATTAGAAGGAATACTGGGCAAATTGAACGAACCGGTACTCATAGTCCCGGTAGTTGGAAGTCCCGGTACGTAAGAGTCCCGGTACTTAAGAGTCCCGGTACTCATAGTCCCGGTACGTAAGAGTCCCGGTACTTAAGAGTCCCGGTACTCATAGTCCCGGTACGTAAGAGTCCCGGTACTTAAGAGTCCCGGTACTCATAGTCCCGGTAGTCGGAAGTCCCGGTAGTTGAGAGTCCCGGTACAGGTGAGTCCCGGTCTTAGCTTTTATACCGGGAGTTGGGGATATCGGGAGTTGGCAGTATACTTAATAGTTAAGACATTCCGAGGTATTGGATTATTTGTACTCTCCTGATTGTTTTGGAGTCTACAGTTCGGTAAATCGTGAAAAGATACGATTAGGCATTGTCATATAACTTATGCAGTTCGGACATACGTACATTCATGTATAGTATGTTAGGTTTATAAACTGCGCTAGTATGATGCTAGGCAGGATTATATTGAGTGTAATAGATCCATAGGCATTAGTATTTGGTAACCACATGGGATAGACGTGTGATATAAATTGTTATCTCAGTGTGTGTGGGAAACCAAGGAATAGTCATATGGTAATAAATGTGCATGTGTAATTGCCATTTATAGGTTAAGAGAATAAATCTAGAATCAGTAATGATTCGTAGTGTGGCTCTAGGCGGGATATGATGGCTGAAATATTGTCTGTCATATTCTAGGAATTGGATAAAGGAGCATTAATCTAGAATCAGTAATGATTCGTAGTGTGGCTCTAGGCGGTAAGAAAAGGAGTAACCAGGTTTGCTATAACTTGTTTACATTGTTTTTGCAAATGTTATTATTGAAACGAATGTTCTCACTAGGCGTTGGCCTAATCGTTTTCTATAATGTTTTCTTACCAGGTTCAGGCTCGGGAA
Source organism: Saussurea involucrata (assembly GCA_033807775.1). Lineage (NCBI taxonomy): Eukaryota > Viridiplantae > Streptophyta > Magnoliopsida > Asterales > Asteraceae > Saussurea > Saussurea involucrata. The sequence goes on from CM066316.1 coordinate 88,308,666, forward strand.
AATAAAGGGTTGTGGGACGAGCGTTTTTGGATTAGCAGTGGTGGCAATTAACAAAGAGGAGATTTTTGGATGGATAGCTTAGATAACTTAATTAATCTGATTATAGTTACATAATTAGATTGATAGGTTATTTGAAGTATCATGTTTGTAAATATACTCTTGATGGTTAATCCTCTGCTATTTATATAAGTTGAAGTCTTGTTATCATAACCTGTTGTAACTTAAGGTTTAAATTGGCCCGGATTTTAGGGTGTTACACCCTCAAGTCTAACTTTCAAAGTTTATACTTCGGCCACCAAACTTTTACATCTTTTAAAAAAACCCGGTTGTTACAACACTCCCTCCTTAAAAGAATTCCGTCCCCGGAATTCCTCACTGGAAAAAATGCGGGTATCTTGCTTTCATCTCCGACTCCAACTCCCAGGTCGCGTCTGGACCCTTGTGGTGTCGCCACTGTACCTTTACCAGTCTGGTTTCCCTGCTTCGGGACTTTCTTACCTTTACATCCGTGATGGCTTCGGGTTCCTCCACAAAGTTTAATTTCTCATCCACTTTTATGTCGTTTAACGGCACCGCTTTGGTTACATCGGCTAGACATTTCCTCTAATTGGACACATGAAACGCATTGTGGATGCTGCGCAATTCATCCGGAAGGTCCAACCTATACGCCACTTCTCCAATTCGTTCATTAATCTCGAATGGCCCGATGTAACGTGGGCTCAGTTTCCCATGTTTTCCAAATCGTACCACTCCCTTCCAAGGAGACACCTTTAGCAAAGCATGTTCTCCGACTTGGAATTCTATATCTTTTCGTCTCTTTTCCGCATAACTTTTCTGTCGGTCGCGAGCGATGTAACGACCCGGTTCTAAAACATGCATCAATTAACATATATTGCATAACGCCGTTACATAACAAGAGATATATCATATAACAAATATGGTCCCCTAGTCTTTACAATCATTGAGTACTTTATTACAAACTTGTGCTTAGTACATTTACATCATTACTAATAACATGGTTGTAACTACAAAATACATCATAGTCTTCAAAAACATAGATCCTCCAAAAGCTATTCACGGATTAACCTTCTTACTTGCTCTTACTCGATTCACGACCTGGAATACATATTTTTAAAACAAAATGAGGGTTAGACCTAGAGGTCTAGTGAGAAAATCCCTGTCAGTTTTAAAACCATTTGCACAAACATCATATACATAACACAAATATGAATACCAATTATGACTCATGCATCGTATACTTTTTTTGCCTCATTCTCTTGGCCATATTAATTGGTTGCGAGCCAACTAATCAATTTTACTCCGCTGTAATAAATACAGCCAACACCGCTGTCCCTCTGTACAGCCAACCCCACCGGTCCTAAACCCGGCCAACTAGCACTCATGTAGTGTAATACTCATATAAACATAATATGCACATTATTACACTATTCATCACATTCTCATTCCACATATATGTATTCCAGTTTGAAAACATTTTGAAGTAAAACTCACCTGGTTACTTATTAAAAAATCCTCACAGTCTTTCACAACAGATTCAGCTTTCACCCCCGATTCACAGTATCTGAAACAAATAGATACAAGTATCTCCTTACCAAATAGAACACGTAAGACTTACTAAAGCTAAAAACTCTAAATAATTCTAATCCTCAATTGATTTCCCCTAGACCCGAACTGAAGTCCAGTCTTCAGTACATTCAGTCCTCATTCATAAACTATCCAAGAGTCGACAAAACACAAGCCACTGGATACTCAAAAGTATCTGATTTCTCAAAAGTGACCAAACAGCTAAAGTTTCCGGATACTACAGAACTATCCGGACAACTCAAACAATCTGGACAGCATAACTTTCCGGACAATCTAAATAAACCGGACAACACCACTTTCCGGACGACATAAACAATCCGGACGATACCCGGAAACCAAAGAAATCCGGACACCATCCGGTAACTAATATCATCCGGAAACCATGGAAAAGGGACTTACCCGGACACTTCATCTACCGGATACCTTTAAGGAAGAACTACCGGACACCACCAAAGAAACTACCGGACACATTCATATTGTGTCCGGTAACCTTTGTCGGTTTACCCCATTTTCACCCAGAAATCGGCTGAATCAAACCCAGATATGAAATCGATGATTCTACTCCGATAGAAACTATCTACTAGCAATTATAAACATAAAACACAAATGAAACATACCTCAAAATTACTTCCATGTACACCAAATTGAATCCCTAGCCACAAGACCCTTCTTTCTTCTTCTTCTCCTCTCAAAACACACACACACACACACACTAATCTGGATATTTTCTGTTGTATGAAATATCTGAATTCCTAAAGGGGTAATATCAAACCATATTTACCAATTTAGTCATTGAGCTAATCACTAATGACCAAAACACCCTTTTACTTATAATTTAACCCAAACTTACCCTAAACATCAATTATAGAGTTAAATAAATTTAACGGAACTAGAATTTAACTAACAAACTTACCCGGGGTGTTACATCATCTCCCCCTTAAAAACATTCCGTCCCGGAATTCGGTTAGGCAAAAAGATACGGATATTTAGTTCTCATTTCTAATTCTGATTCCCAAGTAGCATCCTGCCCTTTATGATGTCGCCACTAAACTTTTACTTTCTTAATCTCCTTACCATTCCGCAAGACTTTGACTTTATGGTCAACAATGGTTTCAGGTTCTTCCACGTAATTTAGCTTTTCATCGACCTGTATATCTGGTAGAAAAACTGCCTGATCCGGCGTAACCAAACACTTTCGAAAATTTGAAACGTGAAAAGCATTGTGGATTCTGCTTAACTCTGGCGGAAGATCTAACCTGTAGGCTACTTCACCGATTCTTTCTGTAATTGAAAACGGCCCAATGTACCTTGGGCTTAGTTTACCTTGTTTCCCAAATCGAATGACTCCTTTCCAAGGCGAGACTTTTAACATTACAAAATCTCCAACTTGGAACTCTAATGGTTTTCGGCGTCGGTCGACGTAGCTTTTCTGTCTGTCTTGAGCCACTTTTAATCGTTCCCGAATCTGAGTAATCTTATCCGCGGTTAACTGAACTATATCTGGCCCTGCTAACTGTTTCTCTCCCGTATCGTTCCAACACAGAGGCGTTCGGCATTTTCTACCATACAGAGCTTCAAACGGTGATGCTTGAATGCTGGAATGATAACTGTTGTTGTAGGCAAATTCTATCAATGGAAAGTGCTTATCCCACGATCCCCCAAAGTCAACAATGCAGGCCCGTAACATATCTTCCAAAGGCTGAATCGTTCGTTCACTCTGACCGTCAGTTTGAGGATGATATGATGTACTTAGCTTTATCTGCGTTCCCATTTCTTTTTGAAAACTTCTCCAGAATCTTGAGGTAAAACGACTGTCATGATCAGAAATAATCGAGATTGGAACTCCACGTCGAGTTACTATTTCATTGATATATAATTTGGCTAGCCTTTCTAACGAATAGGTTTCTTTTATCGGTAGAAAGTGAGCAGACTTTGTCAACCTGTCAACGATCACCCAAATGGCATCAAACCCCTTCGGAGTCTTTGGTAGCTTCATGATGAAATTTGTAGTAATCTTATCCCATTTCCACATCGGTATTTCTAGACGCTGTAACTGCCCAAACGGCTTTTGATGTTCAATCTTCACTTTCTTACAAGTAGAACAACCTTCCACATACTGGGCAACACTTCTCTTCATTCCCGGCCACCAGTAACATTGTCGTAGATCTTTATACATCTTATTCGTACCTGGATGAATAGAGAAACGAGATTGATGAGCTTCTTGTAGTATCCGATCACGTAAACCACCCAAATGAGGTACCCAAATTCTGTTTCTCAGACACAGTAACCCACGATCATCTGTTATGAGTGTTGCTGACATCCCTACTAACCGTTCTGGTTTCAAGTGTTCTGCTTGAAAGGCTTCTACTTGACACTTCTTCAATTCGTCAAAGATGTTAGGTAGGAGTTCAACTCGTAGTGCAATGGCTTTTATTGTTCCACTTCTTTCTTGACGACTCAGTGCATCAGCTACCACATTCGCCTTTCCCGGATGATAAAGAATTTCACAATCATAGTCATTCACCAGTTCTAACCATCTTCTTTGTCTCATATTTAATTCCCGTTGATCGAAAAGATGTTGGAGACTCTTATGATCGGTATAAATTTGACACTTAGAACCGTAGAGATAATGTCTCCAAATCTTTAGCGCGAAAACAAATGCTGCAAGTTCCATGTCGTGTGTAGGATACTGCCGTTCATGATCCTTCAGTTGACGAGAAGCATAAGCAATAACTTTCCCACGCTACATTAGTACACATCCCAATCCCAGTTTGGAAGCGTCACTGTAAACAACAAAATCATCGGAACCTTCAGGCAATGACAGAATCGGCGCGCTACAGATTTTCTCTTTCAATATTCGGAATGCTCCATCCTGCTCTGATTTCCATTCAAACTTTATATTCTTTCGAGTCAGCTTGGTCAAAGGCGTAGCGATACGGGAGAAATCTTGTATAAACTTTCGATAGTAGCCGGCTAAACCCAGAAAACTTCTTACCTCGGTTGGCGTTCTTGGCGGTTGTTGATCCAAACCCTCAGTGATTTGATAATGACCCTATCTTATACTTAGTGAAAATTGTAAGTAAACAATATGTATCAGAGTTTCACTATCGCTGATAAGTACTAAGATCTTCCAGTACCGCTGATAGGAACTCTCGCTCTTTAAATTAAACATTCAGCGAACACTGTTCACCATTAATGTTCTGAGTCTGTTCAGTCATTATGGTGATCGCTGATAAGTTAGTTGTTTTACTTATGATCCCTGAAGACAAGTTTCACGTCAACAAAGGTTCTACGCTGAAGTCGAAGATCAAGCCCAAGAACCAGCGACAAGTCTCCTAATGAACTGATGCGGATCAGCGAAGACTCAGATTTGTCCAATCAACGTGAAGTATCAAGTACAAGACTTTAGCTATCGCTGAACTCTATCATTCGCTGAGTTGAAATGATAGATCGCTGAAACATCGAATAGCTGATCATAAAGTCTTCCGTACAAAGTACTTTTGTCTCAACCTCCCTTGCACGACTCCGTACGAAATGTCAGAAAAGAACCTCCGAAAATCTGAAATCGTACAACCACTCTGATACTACATTGTTCATCCTTACGGCTACTAAGGTTGTCAACAAAGGTCAATGACATGCAACCAACCAGCTGATGACACGTGTAAAGTGTATGCTGACTTGCATTTAATGCATGCAGTATATAAAGAGATGAACCCACTTCTTTTGAAGTAACTTGCTAACTCTGGACAAGTTCAATCTCTAATCTCAAGATAGGTTATTATTAGTAATTTCCTTATCTTTCTTAGTGCAAGAAACCTTAGTGTTCCAACTTGTTTAGATTTAGGATTTATCCTTAATCTTGTTTCCGCAACAAGCTGTAAATTGTTAATGATTTATCAATAAACAATTTAGAAAAGTAAATCTTGTGTGTTTGTATTCAACCCCCCCCCCCCCCCCCCTTCTACAAACTTGTATAACCCTTCGGGACCAACAAGTGGTATCAAAGCAGATTTGTTTAATCTCATAAACAAGATCTAATCTAAGATATTTCTCTTCCTTGCTATTATCTGAAAATGGCTTCCAACACAAACACAAATTACATAGACAATGGTTCTCTTGCAAAACCCCCTAGATTTTCCAGAGATAACTTCAACTTATGGAAAAATAGGATGACACTCTTCTTAGAAGGTGTAGACCCTACTATGCCTTACTATCTTGAAAACGGCCCATACATCCCTGTAACAATTGATCCTTCAGTTCCAGCCACTACGAATAGACCTGCTATTCCAGAAAGGCTGATTCCTAAGGAAATACACATGTGGACCGATGAAGATAAGAAGAAAGTGGCTATAGATACAAAAGCCAGATCCATACTATCCATGGCTCTTCCTGACGAAGTCTACCATTCCGTCATGAACCTGAAATCCTCAAAAGCCATGTGGGACACAATATGTGTTCAGTATGAAGGTACTGCTGAAGTCCAGGATTCAAGAAAGATCAACTTGGTAAGGCAATACGAAAGCTTCATTTCTGGTAAGAATGAAACTCTCTCTGAAGTACACCAACGTTTTAACTGTTTAATAATAGATCTGAAAACTGTTGGTAAGGAATATTCTAACTTTGAAGTGCTGACAAAGTTCTTAGAATGTTTACCTGAAAGCTGGGACAATTATTCTATGTGTCTCAAGCTATCAAAGGATCTAAAATCTATGACCCTTGCTACCTTATATGGCACGTTGCTGAATCATGAGCAATCGAGTCATCTTAAGAAGAATCTTGTAAAAGATTCCAAAAGCACCCCTGTTGCTTTAATCTCAGAGGAACCTTCTACTCAGCGACCCTCGGTCACTATCACTGAGTTAGGAAGTAACTCTGAAAGGTCATCAGATTCTGATTCTTCAGATGATGATGAATCTTTGGCTCTCCTAACTAAAAAGTTCAGGAGATTCGCCAAAAAGAAAATGTTTAGAAAGAACAAACCTCTTTCTATTACTGATAAGCCAAGATCATCAGCTCCTGTTGATAAGGCTACTGCTACTTGTTTTAACTGCGAAAAGATTGGACACTTCGCTAACGAGTGCAGGTCTCAGAAAGTTTCGAGAAACTCAGCGTTTCCCAAGAAATCCTTTATTCCCAGGAATAAAGATGACAAATACTCAAAGCTGAAAGAAAAATATGCAAAGCTGAAAAGCTTTAAGAAGAAAGGCAAAGGCCTGATGGCTAACTTTGATTGGGCTGCTTCTGAAGAAGAAGAATCATCATCTGACTCTGAAGATGATGAAGCAAATCTATGTCTTATGGCCAAGATTGAAGAAGAGGAAGAAAGTTCAGACATTCCCTCCACTTCAACCTCTGCTATTCAGGTATCACCTTCCTTCTTTACAAATATTGCAAATATTGATGAAGCTGATAGTCTCCGCAAAATCGATCTCTTGACTAGAAGCTTATATGAAGCCATGAATGGCAAAGCTATGGTTGAAAACCAAAACCTTGATCTCGCTGAAAAGCTTAAAAACTGCCACCTTCAAATAGAAAAGCTTTCTAAAATTGAAGAAGATTTTAAAGATCAAGTATATTTAAATCAGCTAGTCAAAATCGAACGAGTAGAAGCTATCGCTGCATTAAAAGCTGAAAAAGCTACTGTTGAAGGATGGTGTAATTCTTCAACAAAGATCACTGAGATAATAAAGTCTCAGATTCCCCTGATAAACGTGGTCTGGGTTACAAATATGAAACTTTAAAACCAACCACTGAGCGTTCAATGCTTAAATTTGGAACGTTCGTATCCTCAGTCGCTGATACTTCATCTTCTCAGCGCTCCTCGTCCATTACACCAATCCCTGAGGAAACTCCTACCTCAAAAGGAAAGGAGAAAATGGTTTATTCAAAACCTACCTCTGTCTCTAAAGACAAAGGTAAAGGAATTGTTATCTACCAAAATCCTCAGAGGGGTACTTTAGTACCAAAGCTGAATGCTTCTAAAGCCTCAGTGACCCATCCCTCTGAATCAAAGAAGCTGATCTCTGGATATATTCAGCGATCTACTCCTAGACTCAGAGTGGATGTCCTTGCTAAGAAATCTGTAGAACTGAATGCTCGTCCCATTTCTAAAGCAAATAGTTTACTTGGTGCTGGTACTTCTAATTCTAAATTAAAAGCTCAGCATTCAAATGGTCCTAGAACTACTTTTAGCTATAGGAAATGTTATCACTGTGGACTCACTGATCATATTGCTAGTAAGTGCCCCCACAGCCACCAAAGCTGAAAAGATAGCTAAGGTGAAGATTGCCCCCAAGGCAAAGAAGACCAACCCTGGTGCAAATCAGGTCAAGGTGAATCCTACCACTGAGGTTAAGAAATTAACCAAAGTGAAGAAAGACAAAGCTGAATCTTCAAAAGCTGTGAAGACTGCTGAACCTTCCATTCCAACTACCTCCACTGACAAATGTGTATACATGGTAAAGTGAGAACCTAAGAAAAACTAATCTTCCTTTGTAATTTGTATTCAGGTTAAGAAGGGTATCTGGTATCTCGATAGCGGATGCTCTAGACATATGACTAGAAAGAAAAGCCTGCTCGCTGAATACAAGGAAGAGAAAGGTCCCTCTGTGACTTTCGGTGGAAATGGAAAAGGACATACCCGAGGGTATGGTGTACTGTCAAATGGTACAACCTCCTTCAGAAGAGTCGCATATGTTGAAGGACTGAAACATAATCTTCTAAGCATCAGTCAGCTTTGCGACATGGATAACAAAGTAATCTTTACTAAGGAATCCTGCTTTGTCGCTGACAAAAAGGAGAAGATAGCTCTCAGCGGTTACCGTTTGGAAAATGTTTATGTAATAAACATGGACTCAACAACCACTGAGAACTCCTGTTTCTTCTCAAAAGCCTCATCTGATGTCAACTGGCTATGGCATAAGAGGCTTTCTCATCTAAATTTCAAGACACTGAATACTCTTTCTTCAAAAGAGTTAGTCACTGGTCTACCTCAGCACTCATACGCCAAAGAGTCTTTATGTTCAGCGTGTGAAAAAGGGAAGCAGACCAAAGCTAGCTTTAAATCAAAGCAAGTCTCCTCAGTGTCATCTCCTCTACAACTACTCCATATGGATTTGTTTGGCCCGGTTAACAAACAATCCATCGCTGGAAAGAAATACACGCTGGTCATAGTTGATGAATTCTCTCGTTATACATGGGTTATGTTTCTCCGTTCCAAGAGTGACACCCCTGAAGAACTCATCACCTTTGTTCGGAAGATGGAAACCCTGAACAATTTGACCGTTCGCTCAATAAGGAGTGATCATGGAACTGAATTCAAAAACAGTCCTCTTGATTCCTTCTTTGAGAGTAAGGGTATTTCTCACAACTTTTCTTCAGTGAGAACACCGCAACAAAATGGAGTCGCTGAAAGAAGAAATAGAACAATTATTGAAGCTGCACGTTCAATGCTCAGCGATTCTCACCTGCCTACTCAGTTTTGGGCAGAAGCTGTTAACACTGCTTGTTTTACGCAAAACAGGTCGCTGATAGTCAAAAGATTCAATAAAACAACCTATGAACTTTTTCATGGGAGAAAGCCCTCGATCAGCTTTCTTCACATCTTTGGATGTCAGTGCTTCATACTGAACAACAGAGATGCCCTTGGAAAGTTTGATCCTAAGGCTGATGATGGAATCTTTCTTGGATACTCCTCAGTTTCCAAAGCCTTCAGAGTCTTCAATCGTAGAAGACAAACTGTAGAAGAAACTATTCACGTCACGTTTGACGAATCCCGTTCAGCGAACTCTAAACCGAACGCTGATACTGAAGAACTGAATAAATGGATGTTTTCTCATCTTGGCGATTCAGAAGATATTCCCACTGCTCATCCAGTAGAAAATGATAGTCCCACTATCATTCCAAACATGCAGAATAGTGAAGCTGAAACATCATGGGTCTCAGCTGTTCCAATAAACACTATACCTTCAGTTGATCCAAATGTCTCAGACATTCCATCTACCTCTCAGCAATCAGTGAATATAATGACAACTGCAACAATTCCTCTCTTGGCTGACACTCCAGACATCGCTGAAGCTTCATCTTCAGCTCCTCCAGTTCATATTGAGTCAGCGTCTCACGCTCCGGCTCAGCGATGGACTGTAAATCACCCAATAGATCAAATTCTTGGTGATCCAAACGCTGGTATTCAGACTCGACGAAGTGCAGGTAATATTTGTTTATTTGTAAATTTCATTTCACTAACTGAACCAAAGAAAGTAGATGATGCCCTCAAAGATCCAAACTGGGTCAGCGCCATGCAAGAAGAGCTGACTGAATTCAAAAGAAACGAAGTTTGGAAACTTGTTCGAAGACCAACTGATAAAACTGTGATAGGCACTAAATGGGTCTATCGAAACAAGTTGGACGAACATGGTACTGTAACCCGCAACAAAGCTCGTCTTGTTGCTCAGGGATACAGACAAGAGGAAGGCATTGATTATGACGAAACATTTGCTCCTGTAGCAAGACTTGAATCTATTCGTCTATTCTTAGCATATGCTGTACACAAAAACTTCAAAGTACATCAAATGGATGTTAAGTCAGCGTTTCTAAATGGAAAGCTGAATGAAGAAGTCTACGTGGAACAACCTCCAGGATTCTCAGATCCTAAGCATCCAGGTTATGTTTATAAGCTGGATAAGGCACTTTATGGTTTAAAGCAAGCTCCACGTGCATGGTATGACACTCTTTCCACTTATCTCCATGTTGAAAAATTTGAGCGAGGTAAGATTGACAAAACTCTATTTTTCAGGAAAGTAAAAGGTCATATCATTCTAGTTCAAATATATGTTGATGACATTATATTTGGTTCTACTAACCCTGAGCTTTGTACTCGTTTCGCTGATAGAATGAACGAAGAGTATAAAATGAGCATGATGGGTGAACTAACATATTTCCTTGGTCTTCAGATTAAGCAAACTGAAAAAGGAACTTTTATTAATCAGGGAAAGTATGTTAAAGATATGCTAAAGAAATTCGATTTAACTGAAAGTTCAGCTATGAAAACCCCTATGGCACCACCGCTGACACTTGATAAGGACACTAAGGGTGTTCCTATCAATGTCACGCTGTACCGTGGGATGATCGGCTCACTATTGTATCTTACAGCTAGCCGACCCGATATTATGTTTGCAACATGCTTATGCGCACGATATCAAGCTGAACCTAAGATACCTCATATGAAAGCTGTAAAGCGAATTTTTCGATATCTTAAGGGTACACGGAATCTAGGTCTTTGGTATCCCAAAGATTCAGGATTCGATCTAACCGCCTATTCAGATAGTGATTTTGCAGGTTGCAAAATGGATAGGAAAAGCACCACAGGAGGATGTCAGCTCCTGGGTGGAAAGCTGGTGAGTTGGACAAGTAAAAAGCAAAACTCAGTGTCCACCTCCACAGCTGAAGCTGAGTATGTAGCCGCTGGAAGCTGTTGTTCTCAGGTCCTGTGGATGAGAAATCAACTACTGGACTATGATCTTCAGCTCTCGAATATTCCAATCTATTGCGACAGCACAAGTGCCATCGCTATAGCCAATAATCCAGTGCTACACTCAAAGACAAAACACATCGAAATCAGGTATCATTTTATCAGAGATCATGTGATGAATGGAGATATAGAACTTCACTTTATCCCAACTGATTATCAGTTAGCTGATCTGTTCACCAAACCTCTTGATGAGACAAGGTTCAACTTTCTCATCAGCGAGCTTCGAATGCTGAACTTTGAAAGTTAAAATCTTCAGCGGTTCACATTTGATCAGCGATACGATTATACAATCTTGTATAGTCCTCAGGATAAAATAAACTTGTATAACCCATTCTATCATTTTCTCTCTGAATAAACTTGATTCGCTGATATTCAAGGTATGTTTTTTTTTGACAAATCGCATGTAAATGCAAGATTTCAAAATAAATTGCATCGCTGAATATCTTTTCCTTAACAGCGATATTTTGAAATTTCTTAAAACCTTCACTGATATTTCTATTCAGTGCTTCATGTTTTCAAAAGTATCCCTGAGTTTTTTTTTCAAAACCTCAGAGACAACCTAGAATATGAAAGGACAGTTGTGACGTCATTGCAACGGATAAGCCCTGGCACGTTCTTCTTTCTGACACACGTTTGCTCGCCAATCAAATGCAAACACGTGTCCGTGTCATGATGAAAATCTTTTCCCGCTCAAGGATTTTCTCTTTCTAAAATCTCTATATAAACAAACTCTTTGTTTATATTTTTCTTTTACGCGAACTCTATCTTCCTCCGCAAGAAAGAATACTGTTGCATTTGTGCAAATCTTCAAGAACTGATCATCGTCTTCTTCATCAAACATCAAGGTTAATATGTTCTTATTCTTTAAAAGAATGCAAATAACTTGTTTCTGATCTAATCCTTGTTTTAACAAGATCAAACAAAAGAACTTCTTAAAAATGAAATCATTTTCTTTCATGGTTTTATGAACACAACCATTTCATGGTTGTTCTTCAAGTTTAAAAGCAAAATTCTTAAACTTGTTCTTCACACATTCGTTTTTTCCAGAATCCCAATCTTCAAAGAAAACTGGATAAACAAGAATAAATGGGTTTTACCTTTCGTTTTCAAAAACAAGAAAAACCTTAATCTTCATTAAGACATTTTGTCTAAATGAAATGGATAAAATTTGAACCATCTTAATGGAAATCCTTTCCACATTAAGATTATTCTTATTTATTAACATCTTTGGTTGAACTGATAATACAGAGAAATGGCCTCGTCTGACATTCCTGCTACCGCTGAGAACATCTCCGCTGATTCTGAGGAAGTGGAAATCCTCAGGGCTCCTCAAGTCAAATTTGCCCTTGATAAATTGGATTGGACAAAAGTGAATAACCTCTATGCGCTTCTCGAGTTTCCTCCTCGAAAGCAAGTCACACATCTAGATGATGCTGTGAATTTCCTAAAGAATTGCTGCATCTCCACAGCCCTGACCATAACACCTCCTGCGCATCAGCTTTTGCTCTCACAATTCTGGTACTCAGCGAGACACTCCCAACTTCCCTCAGCCAAAGACCCATCCAAAATTATCGATTGCATCCTCTGCGATATCGAGTATGGCACCATCAAGATCACCCCTGCCTTAATTCGCAAAGCTCTCAGTCTTCCCAATGCTACAAAAGAAAAACCTTTCGTACCCCTACCTGACCCGAAGAAAAACTCTGACAGGGAAGCTATCATTGCATTTTTCGATGCAATGGGCTATGTATGGGAAATCGGCAGAGACAAGAAGCCCGAGAAGAAGCTGACGATTATCAAGAAATCAAAAATGCCCAGCGAGATGAATTTCATCTTCGCTCATCTGATAAGCTGCATGACTGCAAAGAGTGGCTCCTCTGACCAAGCCGCTAAACCTCAGCAAGCAATGGGTTATGCTCTGCTGAAAGGTCTCAACATAGACTGGGCATCGATTATCTATGATGACCTAGTTCTAAGAGTCGACACCGTAGCTGACAGACCTCCATGGGTTCCTTACCCACGTTTCATCAGCGCCATCTTCCAACATGGCATGAAGGAAACCTACCCAGCTGATGGTGACCTGAAACTCTCTCAGGTCGGCCCGAAGATACTCAACTTCAAACCAGTCGCTAATGAGGTACGTCTTTCTCAACTCTTAACTCTTCTTAACCCTCATACTTCTTCTACCTCTGCAGCTCCATCAGCGGACAAACCCATCGCTGATACCCCAGCTGCTACCTCTATTCCTTCTCTTAAAAGGAAACAATCTCACACCCTACTTGGTTCTAAAAGGATCAAGAAAACCAAGGAGCAACCCCAGCAATCACATGCTAAAGACTCCTCAGCTCTTTCTGCAGAGCTGAAGGAAAGTTCCGTGGTACGCTCTGCCACACCTGAACAAGCCATCCCTTCCTTTCCAACTTCAGCGTCTCTAAACGCTGAGGTTCAAAACTTGGAACCTACCCAACCTCCCTCAGTCTCTCAAAAGACTGATGAAGTGATTCTCAGCGATTCCAACGCTGAACTCAGAACCCAACCTCCATTCTCATCCTTCGCTTCTCCCTCTACTCCTTTGGTCTCTCCTCCAGTTATCGCTGGAGCTGCCATCATTTCTACGGAACCCAATGCTGACAATCCAGAAATGATGAAGACAGGACCTGCAGGACAATCCATGGGCACTTTTGAAGACGACATGGAACATTTCTCAGGACATCGAGATTTTGATGAGTTCATCAATCCTCCTGCAGGTACACAACAACCCCTAAACACTGTTACTAAACCCCAAACTTCTGAGATTTCCTTTGTTCACAAGTTTTTATCTGTTACAGGTCCTAACTTGGGAGACATCAACGCCTCTCTGAAGTCCGTGGAGACAAAGCTGACAGGTCTCACCACCACTCTCTCCAACAACTCTTCAGCTGTAACAAACGCTGGAGAAAATATTTTAACGCTGACAACGGTGGTGGAGAAAAAGGCTTCCACAGATGACTTGAAGCAAGTTGATAAGACTCTCAGTGAATTTGCTAAGGTGCTCGCTGACATCTTCACAGACTACACCTCTATCAAACACTCAGTTTCATCCGTGTCCAGCGAGGTCACAACGCTGCAGACATCGGTTGGACAACTCGAGGGAGATGTGTCTGCCATAAAGACTGACTTAGGCTCTGTAAAGACCGACGTTGGTTCAATAAAGACGATGCTCGAGCAGCTGCTAGACAAGGCAAATACTCCAGCTCCCGCCCCTGCTCCCGTCCCTGCTTCTGACAACTTCACAGCGGCGGACCGCACTGAGCTGCTGAAGATCAATCATGCTATTTCTGGCCTTGAAGACAGATTAGCAAAGATTGAAAGTTGTGTAGGTATCTCTGGCCAAGAAGACAGAGAACCTACCAACGCTGCTGAATCTACCCATTCCTCCCCCAGTCATCATGAAAAAGAGGGGGAGAAGAGCGCTGAAGATCCGAGCGCTGAAGACCTTTCCCATGATGAATCTATCAGGGGAGAGAAGACAAATGCTGAAGAAACCACCGCTGAACCTCAGGGAGATGAAAACCCTGAGGGAACCGAGAAGCTCGCCTATGTATCTGAGGGGGAGCAACTCGAAGAAGACGCTGATGAATCCGAGGCTGAAGACGATGAAGCCATCGACATCCCTGATGATGAACCATCCTCTTCCCCAAAAGATGATGATGATGATGATGAAGATGATGATAACTTCTTTATCGTCAAACCTGCTCCAAGGATCAAAGCTCTTAAGGGAATCTCGATAAATGAACCTTCAGGGGAGCGGACTAAGACAAAGCCCTCAACATCTGAAGCTGAAAAAGGCAAAGGCAAACGCGTCGCTGAAGATGACAATCTGTCGATCTTGCTTAAAAAGCCGGTTTGTCAGGTACGCTAAAAATCTCTTACTCCATCCCTCCTCTTTCATACACTATCAGTTTCTACTACCCAAGCCTATACACTTGAACCAATTCTTTCTATCTGATTCTACCCAAGTTCTTACTTGTAAGATCGATGTGTTTCAGCTAGTCCTCTCCCCTGTTTGAGGATATCGCTTAAGGATCCACAACTGCGACTTCACCAAAAATACCAACTGCCGCTGAAGAAATAATTCCAGTCTTAGATTTGATCTCTGAGACTGATGAACAAGAAGAACAGCTACTCTCGCGCAAGCGCAGACCTTCCTTGGCTCCTCAAAAGCTAAGTGAAGAGGAACAGAAAAGAAGAGAGGAAATAATAAAGAAATTCGAGGATCAGCGAATAATTCTAAGGCGTGATCAACTGCCCTCAGTTCCTCCAAAGTTCAAAATTTCTAAAGCTGAATTCAACGAACATCTCAGAGCTGAACGCCTAATCGCTGAAAGAAAGGAAGCTGAAGAAAAAGACAGAGAATACGCCATCAAGCTTTCTCAACGATCAGTAAAAGACCCCAAGCTGAAAAGAGCTCCCCTCGATGTTCAACGTCAGCTATGGGATGATGCTCAAAAGATCATTAGAGAAAAGACTAAGGTCTCTGATACAACCTTGGAATGGGCGAAACAAATGCTGACCTATCGATCTCGACCATCCAAGATTGTCAAAGTAAACATCAGAGGAAGAATGTTTATTTATGTCCCTGTTGTTGAAGTGGATGTCTACAGAGAAGACGAAACCAAACAAACCCTCTATGCTGCTACATTAGAGAAGTTTGGTCTCCCTGAATGGTTGGAAGTGAAATTAGCCATTCAGGGATCGCGCTCAAAGTTCAAGAGCCATGTCGAGAATATTTTAAATACTCAGATCGACTTGGTTTCTTCTGATGTGGATATTCCTCCCTCCACTCTTCTTCCTCCTCAACAAAGAAGAGTCGCTGCCAAAGGAAAGAAAGTCTCAGGTCCTCCTATACGGAATGAAACAGGTATTGGTTTCTCTCGTGCTGAAGTTCTTGGCCCTGATGCTGATCTCTCAGCGCTTGACACCTCCCTACCACCTGGAGAAACTTTCATCCCCGGCACAGTTGTAAATGATCCTTATGGTATATTCTTTTTGGACTACGAAGGAAATCATCACTTTCAACGTATCTCTGAGCTCCATCTCGCTCCCATCGAACAACTCAGAGATCTCGTATACTGGTGTGAAGTCAGACGCGACATTAAAGCTAGACACCTGAAGCCCTTGATTTTTGAAGAAGCTCTGAAGAAAAAGAATCAAGGAGTCGACGTACCTGACTGGATGATCCCCACATCAAAGACCCTTGATGAACTTCTCATCAAGGAAGAACCTTTTGACTGATAGATCGCCTCATTCTTCTATTTTATCAGTTATACTTTTGTACTTGTAATTTATTTCGCTTGTACTTGTAATCTTTCCACTTCCATTTGTAACTCTGATTCAAAGATTAAAGAAATATTTCAGCGAATGTACTTTACTCCATCAGTACTGAAAAGATCCCAGAAAACAGTAAAAGGGACAAATATTTTATGAGTTCTTTTTATCCTTATGTTTTCATTAAATAGCAATTTTCTTTGTTGCTATGTCATAATCAAATAGGGGGAGATTGTTGATCCAAACCCTCAGTGATTTGATAATGACCCTATCTTATACTTAGTGAAAATTGTAAGTAAACAATATGTATCAGAGTTTCACTATCGCTGATAAGTACTAAGATCTTCCAGTACCGCTGATAGGAACTCTCGCTCTTTAAATTAAACATTCAGCGAACACTGTTCACCATTAATGTTCTGAGTCTGTTCAGTCATTATGGTGATCGCTGATAAGTTAGTTGTTTTACTTATGATCCCTGAAGACAAGTTTCACGTCAACAAAGGTTCTACGCTGAAGTCGAAGATCAAGCCCAAGAACCAGCGACAAGTCTCCTAATGAACTGATGCGGATCAGCGAAGACTCAGATTTGTCCAATCAACGTGAAGTATCAAGTACAAGACTTTAGCTATCGCTGAACTCTATCATTCGCTGAGTTGAAATGATAGATCACTGAAACATCGAATAGCTGATCATAAAGTCTTCCGTACAAAGTACTTTTGTCTCAACCTCCCTTGCACGACTCCGTACGAAATGTCAGAAAAGAACCTCCGAAAATCTGAAATCGTACAACCACTCTGATACTACACTGTTCATCCTTACGGCTACAAAGGTTGTCAACAAAGGTCAATGACATGCAACCAACCAGCTGATGACACGTGTAAAGTGTATGCTGACTTGCATTTAATGCATGTAGTATATAAAGAGATGAACCCACTTCTTTTGAAGTAACTTGCTAACTCTGGACAAGTTCAATCTCTAATCTCAAGATAGGTTATTATTAGTAATTTCCTTATCTTTCTTAGTGCAAGAAACCTTAGTGTTCCAACTTGTTTAGATTTAGGATTTATCCTTAATCTTGTTTCCGCAACAAGCTGTAAATTGTTAATGATTTTTCAATAAACAATTTAGAAAAGTAAATCTTGTGTGTTTGTATTCAACCCCCCCCCCCCCTTCTACAAACTTGTATAACCCTTCGGGACCAACAGCGGTTCCCACTTTTCAATTGCTTCTACTTTCATTGGATCAACTTGAATGCCTTTTTCTGAAACTATATGTCCCAGAAATTGAACTTCCCGTAGCCAAAATTCACATTTAGAAAATTTAGCATACAACTGTTCCTTCTTCAACAACTCCAAAATCAAACGAAGATGTCGTGCATGCTCTTCTTCTGATCGAGAGTAGATAAGGATATCATCGATAAACACAATAACGAATTTATCGAGATAAGACTTACATACCCGATTCATCAAATCCATAAAAGCAGCTGGGGCGTTCGTCAGCCCAAAAGGCATCACTAGAAATTCGTAGTGACCGTACCTTGTGCGAAAAGCAGTTTTTAGAACATCTTCTTCTTTAACCTTCAGTTGGTGATAACCAGATCTCAAATCAATCTTGGAGAAATAGCAAGCTCCAACTAGTTGATCAAAGAGGTCATCAATTCTGGGAAGCGGATACTTGTTCTTGATCGTGCGCTTATTCAGTTCCCGGTAATCAATGCACATCCTCATCGAACCATCCTTCTTTTTCACAAACAGAACTGGTGCTCCCCACGGTGAAGAACTGGGTCTGATGAAGCCCTTATCAGAAAGATCTTGCAGTTGCGTCATCATTTCCTTCATTTCTGGAGGTGCCAGTCGGTACGGTGCATGGGCAACAGGAGCGGCTCCAGGAATCAGATCTATACCAAACTCTACTTGTCTAACGGGCGGAAGACTATTCAAGTCTTCTGAAAAAACTTCCGGAAATTCACGCACAACAGGAATATCTTCCAACTTATTCTTTTCTAATTTAGTATATATCACATACGCTAAATAGCTCGGGCAACCTTTGTTGACACACTTACGAGCTTTTAACATAGATATAAGGCACGACTGACGATTTCTACGATCACCATAAATCACTACTGGTCCCTTCTCAGGTAAGACAACATTAATTAACTTCTTATTGCAAACAATATTAGCCTGGTGCTCCGCTAACCAATCCATTCCCACTACCACATTAAACTCAATTAAATCCATAGGAAGTAACTGGATAGGTACTCCACACCCATCTATGTCTATAACACAACTATCGAATACTTCTTTAACCGATACTTGGTTATCGTTTGCTGTATCTACCATTAACGCATGATCTAACACTTTAGGCTTTAAATGCATGTAAGCAGCAAAACAAGGCGACACAAATGATCGGTTTACACCGGAGTCAAATAACACTTTAGCACGTGTAGAGTTTATCAAAAATGTACCTGTAACCACATCAGGAGTTTCCTCCGCTTCTTGCGCTGTCATCTGAAAGGCACAACCCCTTGCTCTTGGTAACTCTGGCCTTGGTACTACTGGCCTAATACCCGTTGGTCTTACGGACGTACCACCCTGTTGTACTCTCCCCAGTGGACAATCAGACTGAAGGTGATAAGGAGAATTGCACGAGAAACAAAATCTAATTACCCGACAGTCTTTAGCAATATGACCGGTCTTTCCACACTTGTAACAGACTCGAGGATCAACTTGACAACTTCCTTGATGAAAACGGTGGCACTTTGGGCAAGGTCTTTCAGCTAGTCTGAAAGGCGTACGACTATCAAATCTCTGAAACGTGGACTTCTTTCGATCATACTGTGTCCCTTCCCATTTTCTCTTCCCAATACTCTTATCATCAGTATCTCTCCCTCTATCCCGTTCCACATTTTCCACGACATCTACTGCAGCTGAGAAGGTTTTCGGTCCCTTTGCAATCACTAGACTTCGGATTTCTGACTTTAATCCGAAAATAAACCTTTCCATCTTCAGTGCCTCCGTGGCAACGTAGTATTCAGCGAATCGAGACTTCTCCAGAAAACGAGCAGTGTAATCCCTAACTGATAAACTTCCCTATTGCAAGTTCATGAACTCTTCCTCCAGTTGTCTAACTGCTGCTTGAGGACAGAACTGTCTTTTGAAAGCTGTTGTAAATTCGTCCCAAGAAAAAGTAGAATATACATCAGATCCTCTAGAGGTAATAAGAGCTTCCCACCAATATAGCGCATCGGCTTTCAGCATCGCGGTCCCGTATAACACTCTGTCTTCCTCAGCACATTTACTGGTTTTGAAGACGGCTTCTATCTCCTTCAGCCACCTCATGGCCTTCACTGGATCCCTTTCCCCTGCGTATGTTGGAGGTTTACAGCTTAGGAACATTTTATAATCACACTTTCTTGGTGTCATTATAACAGCAGGTGCAATGGGCATCTCGTCTTCCAGATTAGGATCTGGTATTTCAGTTTCAGTATTACGTGTGCGGTCGAACATAGCTTGTATACTTGCTTGCAGTCTTCCCATTTCATCCGTCAAATCGTTTCTAGTAACAAATTCAGTACCTTGCGTCCGAACTCTGCCTCCTATTCTGCCCCTACCTCATTCTCCTCCTCTTCCCCTTTGTCCCAACTGTTGGATTCGTTCTATTAGGGTTTCCTCCTCCCTCTCTATTCGTATTTCGAGTACCGCTTGCCATTCTGTAGATTCAGACAAGATTAATATACACATAAGCACATACCCCGTATAATAAGGTATTCCAGTTCAAACATGTACCTGTAATTTCACAATTACACTGGCCAGATGTAATCTGAAATTACCTTACATGATGTTCCTTCTACCTTTTATATTTAGCATCCCAAGGTTCTAAAATAATAGGGACATCCTACTTCACATGCAGTTTAAGTCTAGGTATGGATCCGAATACCTAAATCCCTTAAACTAGGGATCTGATACCATCTGTAACGACCCGGTTCTAAAACATGCATCAATTAACATATATTGCATAACGCCGTTACATAACAAGAGATATATCATATAACAAATATGGTCCCCTAGTCTTTACAATCATTGAGTACTTCATTACAAACTTTTGCTTAGTACATTTACATCATTACTAATAACATGGTTGTAGCTACAAAATACGTCATAGTCTTCAAAAACATAGATCCTCCAAAAGCTATTCACGGATTAACCTTCTTACTTGCTCTTACTCGATTCACGACCTGGAATACATATTTTAAAACAAAATGAGGGTTAGACCTAGAGGTCTAGTGAGAAAATCCCTGTCAGTTTTAAAACCATTTGCACAAACATCATATACATAACACAAATATGAATACCAATTATGACTCATGCATCGTATACTTTTTCTGTCTCATTCTCTTGGCCATATTAATTGGTTGCAAGCCAACTAATCAATTTTACTCCGCTGTACTAAATACAGCCAACACCGCTGTCCCTCTATACAACCTACCCCACCGGTCCTAAGCCCGGCCAACTAGCACTCATGTAGTGTAATACTCATATAAACATAATATGCACATTATTACACTATTCATCACATTCTCATTCCACGTATATGTATTCCAGTTTGAAAACATTTTGAAGTAAAACTCACCTGGTTACTTATTAAAAACTCCTCCTAGTCTTTCACAACAGATTCAGCTTTCACCCCCGATTCACAGTATCTGAAACAAATAGATACAAGTATCTCCTTACCAAATAGAACACGTAAGACTTACTAAAGCTAAAAACTCTAAATAATTCTAATCCTCAATTGATTTCCCCAGACCCGAACTGAAGTCCAGTCTTCAGTACATTCAGTCCTCATTCATAAACTATCCAAGAGTCGACAAAACACAAGCCACTGGATACTCAAAAGTATCTGATTTCTCAAAAGTGACCAAACAGCTAAAGTTTCTGGATTCTACAGAACTATATGGACAACTCAAACAATCCGGAAAATCTAAATAAACCGGACAACACCACTTCCCGGACGACATAAACAATCCGGACGATACCCGGAAACCAAAGAAATCCGGACACCATCCGGTAACTAATATCATCCGGAAACCATGGAAAAGGGACTTACCCGGACACTTCATCTACCGGATACCTGTAAGGAAGAACTACCGGACACCACCAAAGAAACTACCAGACACATTCATATTGTGTCCGGTAACCTTTGTCGGTTTACCCCATTTTCACCCAGAAATCGGCTGAATCAACCCCAGATATGAAATCGATGATTCTACTCCGATAGAAACTATCTACTAGCAATTATAAACATAAAACACAAATGAAACATACCTCAAAATTACTTCCAAGTACACCAAATTGAATCCCTAGCCACAAGACCCTTCTTTCTTCTTCTTCTCCTCTCAAAACACACACACACACACACTAATCTGGATATTTTCTGTTGTATGAAATATCTGAATTCCTAAAGGGGTAATATCAAACCATATTTACCAATTTAGTCCTTGAGCTAATCACTAATGACCAAAACACCCTTTTACTTATAATTTAACCCAAACTTACCCTAAACATCAATTATAGAGTTAAATAAATTTAACGGAACTAGAATTTAACTAACAAACTTACCCGGTGTGTTACAAGCGACTTTCATTCTTTCACGCACTTGTACTATCTTGTCCGAAGTCAGTTTCACTAGCTCTGGCCCGGCTAACTGCCTCTATCCGACCTCGTTCCAACACAGAGGCGTCCAACATTTCCTACCATAGAGTGCCTCAAACGGCGCTGCCTTGATGCTCGAGTGATAGCTGTTATTGTAAGCGAACTCGATCAATGTTAGATGCTTTTCCCAAGAGCCTTGGAAATCTAAAACACACGCTCTTAACATATCTTCCAACATTTGGATCGTTCTCTCACTCTGACCGTCGGTCTGAGGATGATAAGCGGTACTCATCTTGATCTGTTATCCCATTTCTCTTTGGAAACTCCTCCAAAACGTGGAGGTAAACCTGCTATCTCGGTCAGATGCTATCGACGATGGCACACCGTGGCGGGTTACGATCTCGTCGATGTATAACTTTGCTAACCGTTCCAACGAGTACGACTCTCGTATAGGCAGGAAGTGAGCTGATTTCGTGATTCGATCCACGATCACCCAAATGGCGTCATAACCCTTTGGAGTTCTAGGAAAATGGGTAACGAAATCCATCGTGATCTGGTCCCACTTCCACATTGGTATCTCCAATGACTGGAGCTTCCCGTACAGTCTTTGATGCTCGATCTTTACGCGCGAACACGTTATACAGGTCTCTACAAAGTGAGCTATATCCTTTTTCATTCCAGGCCACCAGTAGTCTCGTCGTAGATCTCCGTTAATCTTGTTAGTCCCAGGGTGAATTGTGTACTTGGATTTGTTTTCTTCCAAAATTATTCTCCTGAGTTCCCCGAGTTTCGGGACCTAGATTCTCCAACTAAGACACTTCACCCCTCGACCATCTTCCACTAGTGAGGACGCTTGTCCCATCATTCTCTCCTCCTTGAGATTTTCCCCTCCGAGCGCCTCATCTTGACATTTCTTTATCTCATTCAACAAATTGAACGTCACCTCGGCCCTCATGGCCACAATACTGGGGGTCTCACTTCTTTCCTTCCGACTCAGAGCGTCCGCCACTACGTTAGCCTTGCCCGGATGATATTCAATCTTACAGTCGTAGTCGGTCAACAGTTCAATCCATCTTCTTTGGCGCATATTCAACTCTTTTTGGTCGAAGAGATGACATAAGCTTTTGTGATCCGTGAAGATCTGACACTTCATCCCATAAAGGTAATGCCGCCAAATCTTCAGAGCAAAAACTACTGCCGCCAATTCTAAGTCGTGAGTGGGGTATCGTACCTCGTGATCTTTTAACTGCCGGGAGGCATAAGAGATCACCTTGCCTCGCTGCATGAGTACGCAACCCAATCCGAGTTTCGATGCGTCACTGAAAACCACGAAGTCATCTGAGCCGTCCGGCAAAGACAACACCGGGGCGCTGCTCAACGTATCCTTCAGCTTTTCAAAGGCTTCTTGTTGTTTTTCTAACCAGGCGAACTTGACATTTTTTTTTGGTTAAGGAAGTTAGTGGCGTGGCGATATGCGAAAAGTCCTTGATGAACTTTCGGTAGTAACCCGCCAGTCCGAGAAAACTATGAACTTCTGACGGATTCTTAGGTTGCTCCCAATCACGGATGGCCTCGATCTTAGACGGGTCTACCATGATTCCCTTCTCAGACACCACGTGTCCGAGAAACTGTACCTCTCTTAGCCAAAACTCGCACTTAGAAAACTTCGCATACAGCTTCTCTTGCTTTAGTAGCTCGAGAATTTTTCGAAGGTGGCTTTCGTGCTCCTCTTCCGATCTTGAAAATATCAGAATATCGTCTATGAACACTATCACGAACTGGTCTAAATAAGGTTGGCACACCCTATTCATTAGGTCCATGAATGCTGCCGGGGCGTTGGTTAGCCCAAACGGCATCACCAAAAATTTGTAGTGTCCATACCTGGTTCTGAAAGCAGTCTTTGGCACATCCTCCTCCCTTACCTTGAGTTGGTGATATCCCGACCTCAAGTCTATCTTAGAGAAGTAATTGGCTCCTTGTAACTGATCGAACAGGTCGTCAATCCTCGGTATCGGATACTTGTTCTTGATTGTGACCTTATTGAGTTCACGGTAGTCTATGCACATTCGCATAGTACCGTCCTTTTTCTTCATGAAGAACACAGGTGCTCCCCACGGAGACGTACTCGGTCTAACGAACCCCTTGTCTAACAAGTCCTGCAACTGAGTCATCATTTCTTTCAATTCGGACGGTGCCAATCTATAGGGCGTGCGGGCAATTGGTGCAGCTCCAGGCATCAAATCAATCCTGAACTCGATCTGACGATCCGGGGGTAGACTTGTCAAGTCATCTGGAAATACTTCCGGGTATTCATTTACTACTCGCACATCACCCACCCCACGCTTCTCTTTCTTGGCGTCCAACACGTACGCCAAGAATCCTTGACATCCCTTCCTCAAACACTTAGTAGCCTTAATCATGGAGATAAAGCTAGTCTTTCTATCACGGCGGTTCCCGTAGATCACTACGGAATCCCCATCAGGTAATCGAACCCTGATCAGCTTCTTATTGCAAACGATATTCGCATCATTCGCGGCTAACCAGTCCATTCCCAACACTACGTCAAACTTTCCCATTGCCATGGGATATAATTTCATAGACACCAACCTCCCTTCTATATCTATGACACGATCCTCTACCACCTCCATAACGTACACCCGACTATCATTTGCAGTTTCCACCTCTAGTGCCCTCTCCAAACGTCTAGGCCTCACCCCCAAACATTTCAAAAAAACATGCGATACAAAAGAACGATTTGCTCCCGAATCAAATAGCACCTTCGTACATAGAGAGTTCACTAGAAATGTACCTACCACAACATCTGGGATTTCCTCCGCCTCTTCCGCAGTCATGCGGAACGCACGTCCCTTCGGACGCGCCGATTCTGCTCCTTTATCTCTGCCCCTTCCTCCCTGACGTTCCCTATACTGAGCCGTCCCTCCCCTTTTTCAACTGTGGACAGTCATACCGCATGTGACCCGTAGCTCCACACTGGTGACATGATCTCTCTTTGGGACAGTCCTTTGACATATGACCGGGCAACCCACACCGGTAGCACGAATTGGAACCGGCCATACATTCTCCCCGGTGTGATTTGTTACACTTACTGCACGGTTTGCCAGTTGAGTCCTTGCTCGCACGAGTTTCTGGCCGGAACACCTTCCCTTTCCCTGGGTCATTACCCGGCCCATCCCAATTACGTTTCTCACCACCCTTCTCAGTCGTCTGGCGGTTCTTTTCCTTCTCAATCAGCTCGGCCGTATTGATGGCCGCCTGAAAGGTAGTGGGGTTTCTTGTCAAAACCAGTTCTCTAATGCTGCTCTTCAGCCCATAAATGAAACGTTCCACCCGACGTTCCTCTGTTGGTACATAAAGATATGCAAAACGAGATTTTTCGATAAACTTGGAAGTATATTCTCGTACCGACATTTCCTTCTGTTCCAGACCCAAAAACTCTTCTTCTAACCTCTTCACTGCCGTGAGTGGACAGAACTGAGCTTTAAACCTGTCCACAAACGTTTCCCACAGCATTCCCTTAGCCATTGCCGAACCCCTTTCCCCCAGTCTCAGCATCCCACCAATACACTGCATCAGACTTCAGCATGGATAAGGCAAACATCACCCTATCCCCATCAGCACATTTGCATGTATCGAATACCAGTTCCATTTCTTTCACCCATTTCATTGCCGAGACAGGGTCACACTCGCCCTTGAAAGTAGGAGGTTTGCATGAGGCAAAGGCCTTGTAACTGCACCCTTTAGCTGCCGACTCATTCACTACCAGAGAGTTTGATTGCGAGAGATTTCCCGTGCCAGTTTCTAGTGCACTTGACAGCTTCACACTTTCTTTGTTCTCACTCGCCTCTTTGCTTCCTGAGGCTGACTCATTCTGCTTAGTAAGGAGAGCTTGCAGAGTCTCCTGAATTTTACCCAGCCAGATTCTCTCGAGTGACAAAAGCATATCCGCGGCCTCGACCACGACCCCTTAGCTGAGTTACCCTCCTCGCAGAAGCTGAACTCTCCTGAAGAGAGTCTTCTTGGTGGGCGGGGGCCTCCACACTCCTCGCCCTTCTTGTTACACGGGTCGTTCGTCGGTTCGGGTTTCCCCCGTCCCCGGCCACTTGGGTGGCGGACCGGCGGGGTACTCTTCCCCGACCCCTACCCCGTCCACGGGTAACAGTCGCCCTTGCAGGTTCCACCGGCCCATTATTCAGGACCTCCTCATCTTGATTCCTTGGCACAACAGGTAGTCAGGTACTGACCTGCTCCTCAAAGCTCTCCCAACCATTCGCTAATGCTGAAAGATAACAACAATTAAACTTTGCTAGACAAGACACAACAAATTTGCTATAAAAGGTAATTTAAGCACGTACATGTACCTGTAAGTTCGTAATTACACTGGCCAGGTGTAATTCCAAACTTACCTTACACGTTTGTCCTTGGCACCTTATTCTTAAGCGCATTTATAGTGATCGTTCCTAGAGGCAATCCTATGTCTCGGTTGTGTTCCTCATCTTACAGTTTAAGTTTAGGCCCGATTGGTCACCTAAATCCCTTAAACTAAGGCTCTGATACCATTTGTAACGTCCCAAAAACATAACATGCATTAAATCATAAAATGAGTATTCGAATTACATAACATAACTTGTCTTTAATCATCATTAATCTTATACTAGACAAAATTGACAGCGGAAGTCTTTATTCCACAGCCGAGAGCTCTATATATAGTCATCATAGTCAAAACTTGGAGTCGCTCTAAGCTCCACAGTCTCTCTTTCCATCTCCCCTAGCTCTTACTAGAAGAACCCGTAGTACGCTTACCTGAAAATGGTTTAGTTTTTTAAAAGCGAGGGTTAGACCAAAAGGTCTAGTGAATTCCCTCTAAAACAACATGTAAAACAGTATGAAAACATTTATAAAGTATTCATCGTAAACTTTAATATATCATCAAGCATGGTACTGCACTGTGTATTGGATCACATAAACATTCCGCGATCGGGGCCCCAGCAGACTCCCCTCTCGCCTCTTCGGAGCCTCCACAGACTCCCCTCTACCGAATAGGAGGAAACGAATTCCAACCTACCGGTCTGTCATATATATCCAAGGGATCATCAGACCCCGAGGATCTCTCTCTGATCCCACAGTGCAGACCGACACCACATAGCATGTACATACGTATCGTAAACCATGAAATTTTAGGATCTTTATGAAATCATGCTTCACTTTTAATCATACCAAACACTCTTATAGATGAAATGAGAATCTTTGTGAGAAACATGCATAATCAGTGTGTAAACATTTCATGCTCGTAAAGAACCATAATCAGTTAAAAACATTTAACACTTTACGTCGTAAAAGGGTTTAGGGAACTCACCTTGACGATACTGAATGCACCCTTGTTCTACTCTCGATTTAACCCAACTTGACACCTAAAAGATCGGCGATTCCTTAATCAGAAAACACAATTCAGAACTTACCGGGTACACAGTAGTTTCCGGATACCCGAACTTTCCGGATACCCAAACTCTCTGGATACCCGAACTTCCCGGACACACATCCTTTACCGGATACTAAACACCCGGTAACCCCCATGATGAACTCTACCCGGACACTCACAACCTATCCGGAAACCACTGAAATATCGATTCCCAGCGTCCGGAAACTATGAACTGGACGAAACTTGATTTTCTAAAGGCGATTAAAACAGGTTTTCTTCTGTGGGTTTGAGTAGGCAAACAACAGGATTCAAACCCCAACCATAAAACACTTAAACATTCCATTTTTAGACTACCAAATCGATATATTAATTACAAAGCCCAAAATACCCATTAAAGGATTGTTTAGGTGAAAACTCAACAATTCCTCACGATTACATCCCCAATTCCTTAGATAAACGAGAGAAGAAATCTTGTACTAAAAAGGAAATCGAATGTTAAGGGAGATTACCTTAACCAAATCTTTCTTGAGCAAGACTTCTTCCAAAAATCCTCTTTCTCTCTTCTTTCTTCTCTTGAGCCGCCAACACCCAAACCAATTAGCAAAATCAGTAAAACCTAGGGAATTGTAGCTATAAATACTTCTTAGAAATTGCCAATATGTAACGACCCGGTATCCCATAACATACATAATATACATCATTTGACATGTCATACACAACGTCATTACTTTCATAACAAAACACATAATAATTCACATTCGGTCCCAATCTCTCGAAACTATACAATACAAAAACGTAAACATATCCTAGTCTTCGTCAGCTATCAATCGCCTCCTATGCTTTATTCTTCCCTTTGCTAACAAAAGATCCTTGACCTGGAATACATATTTTTGAAAGGAAAATGAGGGTTAGACCAAAAGGTCTAGTGAGATAATCCCTGTCAGTTTAGAAATCCTTTTTATAAAACACACATATACCACAAATAATTAAATACCAAATAAGACCCGTGTATCGTGTTCGTCTCCTCATTCCCATGGCCAAATTAGTTGGTAGCAAGCCAACTAATCAATTAACTTCACTGTACAACTATTACAGCCAACAACACTGTACGAATATTACAGCCAACACACCGGTCCTAAGCCCGGCCAGTCGTATTCTTATATAGTATAATTCTTAGGTAAATACAATATCTCAATATATTATATTTCAACATGAACACACATAATCACACCATTTATCACATTCTCAAACCACACATATATGTATTCCAGTTGAAAACGTTTTAAAGTAAAACTCACCTCGATCGCTTATCCAAAAACACTTCTAAGCCTTTCTCCAAAAGATTCAGTCTTTCAATCCAAATCCACAGAATCTGAAACAGATTAAATACAAATATCCCCTTACCAATTGAACACATAAAACATACCAGCAGGCTATGAACTCTAGATAAATCTACCTAACTCTCGCCATCAAAACAACCAAACAGCTATAGTTCCCGGACAGCCCAAAGCAACCCGGACAACCCAACTTTCCGGACAGCAAAGTAATCCGGACAACCTGAACTACCGGACAGCACATTTAATCCGGATAACAAACATTCTGGAAAACAAAGCAATCCGGATACCTTCCGGTATCCCATTCCATCCGGAAACGTATAACAAAAAGGAACTTACCCGGATACTTGACTTGTCCGGACACCATCAACAAAGCTACCCGGACACTACCAACAAAAGTATCCTGGCACATTCATTCTATCCGGAAACCACTGTCTGTTTATGCATTTTCTACCCAGAATTCGGCTGAATCAACCCAAATCATGAAATCTATGATTCTACTCCGATAGGAACTATCTAATAGCAATTACCAACATAAAATGTAAAGGAAACATACCTTGAATCACTTCTAAGTACACCAATTAAAGCCTTAACCTAGCTTTTCTTCTTTTTCTTCCTTTCTTCCCAAAACACACACACACACACCTTCAGCTGATATTTTCTGAATTACTGAGTTATGAAAATATCTGAAGTTCTAAAGTGTAACGACCCGGTTTCCCAAACATACAACAATTAACATATATTGCATAACATCGTTACATTTATAACAAAAAATATATAATAAATCACATTCGGTCCGAAAGTCTTAAAACGTACATTACATAATAAATAATTTCCTAATCTTCGTCATTTATCAACCGCGTATTACTCTTTATCCTTCCCTTTGCTATTGAAAGTACATCGACCTGGAATACATATTTTTGTAAACAAAATGAGGGTTAGACCAAACGGTCTAGTGAGATAATCCCTGTCATTTCAAAATCGTTACAAAACCAATTTATATAAAATATTTCGTATTTAAAATAGTTTATATAAAACCTTTGTAAGAACACACATATACCAATCAAGACTCGTGTATCGTGCACAACTCCTCATCCTCATTCACATGGCCATATTAGTTGGTAGCAAGCCAACTAATAAATTAACTCCGTTGTACGACAATTACAGCCAACACCGCTGTACGAATATTACAGCCAACACCACCGGTCCTAAGCCCGGCCAACATGCTCTCGCATAGTGTATGCTCATATAAATAAAATACATATATCATTATATCATATTTTATTTATAAACCTTTCATCACTTTCCAACCACATATACATCTCAATATAAACACATAATCACACCATATATCATATTCTCAATCCATACATATCCATCTCATATATATAAAAATATATATGTATCCAGTTTGAAAATGTTTTAAAGTAAAACTCACATTGATTGTTTATCAAAACTCCTTCCAAGCTTCTTTCAAGTAATCCAATCCGTCACCCAAATTTTACATAATCTGAAACAATTAAAATACAAGTATCCTTTAAACACTAAGAATATTAAATAATCTAAAATCTTCGACTGTTTTCGCAACCAACTAAAAAGATACCCTTGTCGCAACCAACTGCTGCGATACCACAACATTGTCGCAACCAACTATTGCGACACATCACCTTATCGCAATCAACTACTGCGATATCCCTTCTTATCGCAACCAACTGTTGCGATACCAAAGGCTTGTCGCAACCCATGGTTGTGATACCTATGAATGTCGCAAAACACCAAGACTATCGCAACCCACTATTGCGATACTTATGAATATCTCAGTTAACTAAGTTCATCTTTTACCCAGAAAATTATAGATTTCGACCATGAATGTTTCTGTAATTTTGCAGATATACTTAAGATCATAAATAGCAACTATCCATAAACTCAGTTTTCCAAAATATCCATAATTCATCAAAACCCACTTTTTAAACTTATATAAACTTTAACCATATAAAGAAGAAGATTTTTATGTAAAATAATACCTTTGATTTAAACATTGAATTTCCTCAATCCCTTCAACTGATTTTGTCTTCTTCTTCTTCACTTTCTTTCTTATGATTCTCTCTTTCGCTTTTCGCCGTGAACAAAAATACACACACACTTTTAGCTTTCTTTTCTTTTCTTCACTCACACACACATACACACTAGATATCTCAACTTTAGATATTAAAAAAATGAGACACCTCGCCCCCTTAATAGAAAAGAGGCGGTGATGGTGTTTGGTTTGTTTATTTTAACCAAACAAACCCCAATCTTCTCCTAATTGGCAATTTATACCCTCCAACTT
The DNA here is from genome assembly GCA_033807775.1 of Saussurea involucrata. Classification (NCBI taxonomy): domain Eukaryota; kingdom Viridiplantae; phylum Streptophyta; class Magnoliopsida; order Asterales; family Asteraceae; genus Saussurea; species Saussurea involucrata. Next base: position 88,339,855 of record CM066316.1, read on the forward strand.
CCAATTTAAAATTAAAACTTACCCCTTAACTTCTAACTCCATAAAAATAATCCCAAACGTATTTTAAAATTAAAATAATAAAAATTAAATAAACCCACAATATACCCGGTTATTACATAAAGGGTATATCAAACCTAGTTTTTCATTTTAGACCTTGAACTTCTCAACAATGCCCCAAACACCCCTAAACTTATAATTTACCCAAACTTACCCTAATATTCAACTTTAAAGTTAACTAAACTTAACGATAAGGGATTTTAACTAACGAACTTACCCGTGGTATTACATTATTTCCCCCTTAAAAGAATTCTGTCCCGGAATTCGGTTAAGCAAAAAGGTATGAATGCTTATCACTACTACTTCGAACTCAATCAAAACCATAGAAACTAACTGAATAGACACCCCCCACCCACTTATATTTCTAACACAGATAAGCAACAAAAGCACGGAAATACCAATAACCATTTTGCACCGAAGTCAGATAACACCTTAGCACGTATAGAGTTTATTAGAAATGTACCTGTAACCTCATTCGGGATTTCCTCCTCTTCTTGTGTTGTCATTTGGAAGACACGACCTTTTGCTTTCGGTACCTCAGACCCTTGTACCTCTCCCGACCTAACACCCGTTGGTCTCATCGTCATACTACCCTGCTGTACTTTCCACCGTGGACAATCTGACTGAATATGATCAGGGGAATTGCAATTGAAACAGAATCGAGTAACGTGACAGTCTTTAGCAATGTGACCAGTCTTCCCACACTTGTAACATCTTCGAGAATCCACATAACAATTTCCTTGGTGAACACGATTGCATTTTGGACATGGTCTTTCAACTGGTCTGAAAGATAGATAACTATCAAGTCTCGGAGATTCGTATTCCTCTAAATCGTATGTCATTTCCTCCAATTTCCTTTTTCCAAAACTTCTATCACTAGCATCTCTCCTATTATCCCGTTCCACATTTTCCGCTGCATCTACTGCGGCTGAGAAGGTATCGGGTCCTTTTGCAATCACTAGTTTTCTAATTTCTGAATTTAACCCGAAGATAAACCTTTCCATCTTCAGTGCCTCCGTGGCAACATAGTACTCCGCAAAGCGAGATTTCTCCAGAAAGCGAGCAGTGTAATCCCTAACCGATAAACTTCTCTGATGCAGGTTCATGAATTCCTCTTCCAGTTGTCTAACTGCTGCTTGAGGACAAAACTGTTCTTTGAAAGCTGTTGTGAATTCGTCCCAAGTAAAAGTTGAGTATACATCAGATCCTCTAGAGGTAATATGAGCCTCCCACCAAAATAGAGCATATTCCTTCAACATCGCGGTTCCGTATAGCAATTTATCTTCTTCTGCACACTTGCTGGTCCTGAAGACAGCTTCTATCTCTTTCAGCCACCTCATGGCCTTCACTGGATCTCTTTCTCCTGAATATGTCGGGGGTTTGCAATTTAAAAACCTTTTATAGTCACACTTCCTTGGCACCGGTATGACAGTATGTGTAATGGGCATTTCGTCTTCCAGACTAGGATCTGGTATTTCAGTTTCAGTGTGACGAGTTCTATCGAACATAGCTTGTATATTGGCTTGAAGTCTTCCCATTTCCGCCGTCAAATCATTTCGTGTAACAAATTCGGTACCTCGCCCCTGAACTCTGCCTCCAGTTTTGCCCCTACCTCTTTCTCCCCCTCTTCCCCTTGTTCCGACTGTGTGATTCGTTCTGTTAGGATTTCCTCCTCCCCGATTCGTTTGTCTAGTACCACTTGCCATTCTGTAGATTCAGATAAGATTAATATACACATAAGCACATACCCCATATAACAAGGTATTCCAGTTCAAACATGCACCTGTAAGTTCATGATTACACTGGCCAGGTGTAATTTGAAATTACCTTACATGATGTTCCTTCTACCTTTAATACTTAGCATCCCAAGGTTCTAAATGTATAGGGACATCCTACTTCACATGCAGTTTAAGTCTAGGTACAGATACGAATACCTAAATCCCTTAAACTAGGGCTCTGATACCATCTGTAACGACCCGGTATCCCATAACATACATAATATACATCATTTGACGTGTCATACACAACGTCGTTACTTTCATAACAAAACACATAATAATTCACATTCGGTCCCAATGTCTCGAAACTATACAATACAAAAACGTAAACATGTCCTAGTCTTCGTCAGCTATCAACCGCCTCCTATGCTTTATTCTTCCCTTTGCTAACAAAAGATCCTTGACCTGGAATACATATTTTTGAATGGAAAATGAGGGTTAGACCAAAAGGTCTAGTGAGATAATCACTGTCAGTTTAGAAATCCTTTTTATAAAACACACATATACCATAAATAATTAAATACCAAATAAGACCCGTGTATCGTGTTCGTCTCCTCATTCCCATGGCCAAATTAGTTGGTAGCAAGCCAACTAATCAATTAACTTCACTGTACAACTATTACAGCCAACAACACTGTACGAATATTACAGCCAACACACCGGTCCTAAGCCCGGCAAGTCGTATTCTTATATAGTATAGTTCTTAGGTAAATACAATATCTCAATATATTATATTTCAACATGAACACACATAATCACACCATTTATCACATTCTCAAACCACATATATATGTATTCCAGTTGAAAACGTGTTAAAGTAAAACTCACCTCGATCGCTTATCCAAAAACACTTCCAAGCCTTTCTCCAAAAGATTCAGTCTTTCAATCCAAATCCACAGAATCTGAAACAGATTAAATACAAATATCCCCTTACCAATTGAACACATAAAACATACCAGCAGGCTATGAACTCTAGATAAATCTACCTAACTCTCGCCATCAAAACAACCAAATAGCTATAGTTCCCGGACAGCCCAAAGCAACCCGGACAGCCCAACTTTCCAGACAGCAAAGTAATCCGGACAACATGAACTATCCGGACAGCACATTTAATCCGGATAATAGACATTCCGGACAACAAAGCAATCCGGATACCATCCGGTATCCCATTCCATCCAGAAACGTATAACAAAAAGGAACTTACCCGGATACTTGACTCGTCCGGACACCATCAACAAAGCTACCCGGACACTACCAACAAAAGTATCCGGGCACATTCATTCTATCTGGAAACCACTGTCTGTTTATGCATTTTCTACCCAGAATTCGACTGAATCAACCCAAATCATGAAATCTATGATTCTACTCCGATAGGAACTATCTAATAGCAATTACCAACATAAAATGTAAAGGAAAACATACCTTGAATCACTTCTAAGTACACCAATTAAAGCCTTAACCTAGCTTTTCTTCTTTTTCTTCCTTTCTTCCCAAAACACACACACACCTTCAGCTGATATTTTCTGAATTACTGAGTTATGAAAATATCTGAAGTTCTAAAGGGTATATCAAACCTAGTTTTTCATTTTAGACCTTGAACTTCTCAACAATGCCCCAAACACCCCTAAACTTATAATTTACCCAAACTTACCCTAATATTCAACTTTAAAGTTAACTAAACTTAACGAAAAGGGATTTTAACTAACGAACTTACCCGGGGTATTACACAATAGGTCCCTCAAGTCTAACTTTCAAAGTTTATACTTCGGCCACCAAACTTTTACATCTTTTAAAAAAACCCGGGTGTTACAACACTCCCCCCTTAAAAGAATTATGTCCTCAGAATTCCTCACTGGAAAAGATGCGGGTATCTTGCTTTCATCTCCGACTCCAACTCCCAGGTCGCCTCTGGACCCTTGTGGTGTCGCCACTGTACCTTTACCAGTCTGGTCTCCTGCTTCAGGACTTTCTTACCTTTACATCCGTGATGGCTTCGGGTTCCTCCACAAAGTTTAATTTCTCATCCACTTTTATGTCGTTTAACGGCACCGCTTTGGTTACATCGACTAGACATTTCCTCAAATTGGACACATGAAACGCATTGTGGATGCTGCGCAATTCATCCGGAAGGTCCAACCTATACGCCACTTCTCCAATTCGTTCATTAATCTCGAATGGCCCGATGTAACGTGGGCTCAGTTTCCCACGTTTTCCAAATCGTACCACTCCCTTCCAAGGAGACACCTTTAGCAAAACATGGTCTCCGACTTGGAATTCTATATCTTTTCGTCTCTTATCCGCATAACTTTTATGTCGGTCGCGAGCGACTTTCAGTCTTTCACGCACTTGGACTATCTTGTCCGAAGTTAGTTGCACTAGCTCTGGCCCGGATAACTGCCTTTCTCCGACCTCGTTCCAACACAGAGGCGTCCGACATTTCCTACCATAGAGTGCCTCAAACGGCGCTGCCTTGATGCTCGAGTGATAGCTGTTATTGTAAGCGAACTCGATCAATGGTAGATGCTTTTCCCAAGAGCCTTGGAAATCTAAAACACACGCTCTTAACATGTCTTCCGACGTTTGGATCGTTCGCTCACTCTAACCGTCGGTCTAAGGATGATAAACGGTACTCATCTTGATCTGTGATCCCATTTCGCTTTGGAAACTCCTCCAAAACGTGGAGGTAAACCTGCTATCTTGGTCAGATACTATCGACGATGGCACACCGTGGCGGGTTACGATCTCGTCGATGTACAACTTTGCTAATCGTTCCAACGAATACGACTCTCGTATAGTCAGGAAGTGAGCTGATTTCGTGAGTCGATCCACGATCACCCAAATAGCGTGATAACCCTTTGGAGTTCTAGGCAAATGGGTCACGAAATCCATCGTGATCTGGTCCCACTTCCACATTGGTATCTCCAATGACTGGAGCTTCCCGTACGGTCTTTGATGCTCGATCTTTACGCGCAAACACGTTATACAGGTCTCTACAAAGTGAGCTATATCCTTTTTCATTCCAGGCCACCAGTAGTCTCGTCGTAGATCTCCGTACATCTTGTTAGTCCCAGGGTGAATTGTGTACTTGGATTTGTGGGCTTCTTCCAAAATTATTCTCCTGAGTTCCCCAAGTGTCGGGACCCAGATTCTCCCACTAAGACACTTCACCCCTTGACCATCTTCCACTAGTGAGGACGCTTGTCCCACCATTCTCTCCTCCTTGAGATTTTCCCCTCCGAGCGCCTCATCTTGACATTTATTTATCTCATTCAACAAATTAAACGTCACCTCGGCCCTCATGGCCACAATACTGGGGGTCTCACTTCTTTCCTTCCGACTCAGAGCGTCCGCCACTACGTTAGCCTTGCCCGGATGATATTCAATCTTACAGTCGTAGCCGGTCAACAGTTCAATCCATCTTCTTTGGCGCATATTCAACTCTTTTTGGTCGAAGAGATGACATAAGCTTTTGTGATCCGTGAAGATCTGACACTTCGTCCCATAAAGGTAATGCCGCCAAATCTTCAGAGCAAAAACTATCGCCGCCAATTCTAAGTCGTGAGTGGGGTATCGTACCTCGTGATCCTTTAACTGCCGGGAGGCATAAGCGATCATCTTGCCTCGCTACATGAGTACGCAACCCAATGCGAGTTTCGATGCGTCACTGAAAACCACGAAGTCATCTGAGCCGTCCGGCAAAGACAACACCGGGGCGCTGCTTAACTTATCCTTCAGCTTATCAAAGGCTTCTTCTTGTTTTTCTAACCAGGCGAACTTGACATTTTTCTTGGTTAAGGAAGTTAGTGGCATGGCGATACGCGAAAAGTCCTTGATGAACTTTCGGTAGTAACCCGCCAGTCCGAGAAAAGTCCGAACTTCTAACGGATTTTTAGGTTGCTCCCAATCTCGGATGGCCTCGATCTTAGACGGGTCTACCATGATTCCTTTCTCAGACACCACGTGTCCGAGAAACAGTACCTCTCTTAGCCAAAACTCGCTCTTAGAAAACTTCGCATACAGCTTCTCTTGCTTTAGCAGCTCAAGAATTGTTCGAAGGTGGCTTTCGTGCTCCTCTTCCGATCTTGAAAATATCAGAATATCGTCTATGAACACTATCACGAACTGGTCTAAATAAGGTTGGCACACCCTATTCATTAGGTCCATGAATGTTTCCGGGGCGTTGGTTAGCCCAAACGGCATCACCAAAAATTCGTAGTGTCCATACCTGGTTCTGAAAGCAGTCTTTTGCACCTGGCCAGTGTTATGGTGAACCTACATGTAACATGTGAGTACATGGACGACTTTGGAGTGGTGACCGTTGGGGTAGTAAAGAATTTCCAAGCGAGTGATCGTTAGAAGAGGTTAATGATTTTAAGCATTGTCACTTGGAATGACAGTAAGTTTGATGTATGCATTAAGTGGACCGTTTCGGGTCTAAATTTATTGGTTGGATTAGGACCATAGGCTCATTGCATCGACCTTAATTCGAGGAGAAATCGTAAGGGTAATCGATGTAACTTCCAAATTTTCCTTAAGATGTTTGAGCATCCGGATGACGGTAATATGACCGGAGGAATTTGGAGGAGTGTGGTTTGAGACGTTGAGTGCCGACTAATTAATGCACAAAATTTATTTTTAAAATAAATTGCATCATTTGTTTCTTGTATTTCAAATCGTCATGTGGATTGTGTTACGAAATCTCAGAAAAACGTTTAGCACACACAAGATTTCAAATCATGGTTTTGAACATGCATGAAAATTATTTTATTGCGGGGAGTTGCAAACTTTGTCGGGATTTGCTTTATTTTTTTTGTTTTGTTGTTATCCAACATTACTTTCAGATATAGTAATATCCATATTTTTGATGTTGTTTAGGATTTTGGGCAAGTAACTACGACTTATGACTTTAACATTGGATCTCCTTCACATATGTTAAAGTTTGGACGGAGAGTCATCTTCCATTATGTTTATGTTGAGCTTTATTGGAAAATTTATTTAATGCGAGTTTTGTTGAAAAGTGTTGTTTATATTGTATTTCAACAAAAAGGAAATTTTCGAAATTATGACACTTTAGTCGTGATTTTACCTTATGCAAATTTGGTTTTTGGAAGCAAAAAGTTGGGCACCATTTGACTGATTGGAGGCCTTTGGGTTTCATTGAGTTCTATGGAGTTTTGTTTTACAACGTTTTGTGCCACGTGAGTGCAATTTTGTAATGTGCATACTTTATTTATTATGTGAGTTAATTTATGGGTTATATTGAGCATTTTGTCTCATACGGGTTATGTTGAGAAATATTATTTTATGTCGTAAGACGACCAAAAGGAATGTTTTTCTTAGAATTTTGGTGTCACATAATTTTTCTTTTGAAGATTTGTGTTAGCACATCTCGTTGTAAGTTGTTCAGTGTACGGATTGATTTATATGTCGCGTGAGTAATGCATGTAAGAACATCCTGATAGTTATTCTTAACGATTTTCTCCATGCGCTTTCGATTAATTGATTCTTTTATTATCATTTCACGCAAATTTATCATATTAATCTAGGGGTATGCATAACTTGGTAGCCACAAATTCTTGATGCTTTGATAAATAAATCGTGATTGAATGTGTTTTATTAATCTATTGCATAAATGGAGGTCATTTGGTCAAAATATGTTTTTGTAGTGTGGGGATTATGCACGGTCTACAATGCGGCACATTTTGAAAATACAATTGTGTGAGTCATTGGATTTTGATCAATTTTGGGCTTGATGAACATTTTGGAAATTGTAAACCTTTTTGGTTTTGGAGAAACGATGTTTGTTCAGTATTTTGATGAGTAAATTTTAGACATTGATATTTTAACGATTTGTATAACGAGTGTAAATCTTTTGGTATAAATGCACCGTGATGAGGGTTCTGGAAAATTATTTGTCTTTACCTAGAGTTGTGTGGAGTATTTATGTTTTTAGAACTTTGATGCGCATTGTTTGCATGATTCGAGATTTGGAGTCGATTTAAATCCTTTTAGGTGTCAACCAATTACAAGCACTTACTATTTTCCCATGTTTTGAGAAAATACATTAATGTATGTGAGTCTTGTCAAAAAGGTTTTACTCCTATGTCATTATAAGACTAAATGAGAAAATTTTGAAATTTGATTTAATGAAATTTTTTGAAAATTTTGTATGGACCACCTGTTACATGTTTTATTATTTCAGAAATACTACTAGGGGAGTGTTACAAATTTGCATGCATATTATGATTTGAGATTCTTTCACGATATTTTAACCGATGTTCTCAAATGATGAAAGCATGTTGTTATTTTGCTCTAAACTTGAAACCGACACCAATCATTCCACATTTTAACCAAGGCATATATATATATACATATATCATTAAGCCATTTTATGAAATACATTGACACATGCAACTTTTGATGGCAAATTTTAATGCATGTCCCTTTTGGGATAAAGAAGAAAACTTTAAAGTTTGATGTCATTTTAAAATTTCTTTTCGAAGTTTCGTACGAACTTTTTGTTGCACACTAGTTTAAAGTAGGAAATTGCTTTACGTGCATGGCATAAATAAATCCATGATAGGACCATAGCGGTCCATTTTAAAAAGTTGATGAGCATGTTTTTGCGTTTCGTTAGTAACTTGAATTGTGATGAAATAGTTTCAAGATGATTTTCATATGTGGGACGAGTGTGTCCATTTTTTCACAACTACCGAGTAGGTAGTAATAGATTTTATGCGTACGATTAAATTGATATGAAAACCGTCGTGTTGAAAATTTCTATAAAAGTTTTCGATTGGCATATTGTTGAGTATTTCACTTGAAAACCTTGAACTCATTAGAACCTTGGAAAGGTTAAGTAACCCCGGCTAAGAGTAAATGCGTATAGAACTTCGACAGTGGAAGGTTGGGTATTCCGACGCGTGATGGTACCGTAGGCCAAGTAGTATCGTTTGCAGAGTCGATGTACCTTTGTAACTGGAGGATTAGCCTCGCGATATCTTTTATTAATGTTTGTGGTAATCGTTCTCTTCAACAACCTTGTTTTGGGTTTGTCAGTTTTTGCATAAAGGACGTATAGGACCCTTCAGACACCATGTGTTTAACCTTGGTTGTGTGGGGATGCTCGACGAATGAAACTCGTGTGTGGAGTTCTGTTGTGGTTCATAGCTTAGTGGTATGACTAGGTGTCAACTTTTGGGTTTTGAGGTCAAGAATCATTAGTGTATTTGGACGGTTGTAGCCTAAATTTTAAAGGATAGTGATATCGGTTGTAGTGGTCTTAAGAAGTTCAATTGTGGCAAGTAGATTTAGTTAGGGCTGTAAACGAACCGGACGTTCAGCGAACCGTTCGTGAGCTGTTCGGCGGGAAGTTCGTTTATGTACGTTTATTTAATAAATGAACGAACATGAACACGTTTTTTTGTTCGTTTAGTTAAATGAACGAACATGAACAATGGTCTCGTTCGTTCATTTATGTTCGTAAACGTTCGTTCATTTATGTTCGTTAATGTTCGTTCGTTTATGTTCGTTTACGTTCGTTTATGTTCATTTTTGTTCGTTTATGCTTGTTTATACATAAACATATTTATATAATATGAAATTAATGTGTAAAATCATCAAGTAAATTGATCTTTTAGAATTTATTTTTCATACCTCCTAAGTTAACCCGATTTTTCATTTTGTTAAGGTATTTTTTACGAACGGAATGATGAGTATGGTGGTTTTTTTGTTCATTTGGGTTCGTTCGTTTATGTTCATTTAAGTTCGTTCGTTTATGTTCATTTAAATTCGTTCGTTTACGTTCGTTTATGTTCATTTAAGTTTGTTCGTTTACATTCGTTTAACTCTTAATGAACGAACATAAACGAACACGAACAAACAAATATTCTTAACGAACGAACATGAACACAAAAAATCTCGTTCGTTTACTGTTCGTGTTCGTTCGTTTGTTCGGTTAAGTTAAACGAACGAACATGAACAAGCCTCCGTTCGTGTTCGTTCGGTTCATTTACAACCCTAGATTTAGTGGGATGGCCTTCCTTGAATAGTAAAAGAATCTGTCAATTGGATGATTGGTAATTGGACGTATTCTTGGAGTCGTATAATCGGTGGGTCAGGGACGACCGTCTGTTTTGGAGTCTGACAGTGCTCGTTAGAGTGAAGTGACAAAACTGTTGGATTTGGGAGAATTTGTTGATTTCGGTAGTGATCAAACCATGGATTGATTGGAGAAAAAGTTTAAGAGTGTGTAGACATGGACTGACTGAAAGTCGGGATCCAGCGTTAGGAAAGTATGGATCACCTAAGGTTGGGAGGCAACCGAAGTCTTGCGGATGGAAGCTACTCTAGCAAGTTAAACGGTTGTTCGGATGTTTCTCCTCAAAGTTTGGGTTCAGTAACCTTGGAGTGTAGGGGAACCGGATTTCGAGGACAAAATCTCTTTTAAGGTTGGGAGGATTGTAACACCCCGACCTTTGGAAGGTATCGACATTTTAAGATACATATGAAAAATAGGATTTTGGATTAGATCCTAGATTTTATAGTCTTGTTGGATGGGTAATTCAAATACGAACCTAACGGGCCTTTCCGGAGCAAAAACGGAGCAAAAACGAAGAAGTTATGGGCAAAACAACTTTCGGTACGACCTCGGCTAAAGTGACCAGCGAAAGTGACACTTGTGTCACTCTCACATGTCACTCTCGCCGGTTTTGTACCGAGAGCCATGGGACCCCGACGAGAGTGCTCGGCAAAAGTGACACTTGTGTCACTCTCGCACGTCATTTTAGCCGTCGGGCACCTGGAGCATAAAAACACGATTTTCACCCTTTCAACCCCATTTTTCATTTCCCACTTCTCCCCTTCTCCCCTTCATCCCTTTCTTTCCCAAACCGAAAACCCTAAGCCCCAAAGTCGATTTTAAGCCATTTAGCCACAAGATTCGAGATTTGCAAGTGATTTCTTCATATAGCATGTTTTGGGAAAACAAATCTTGAAACCCTTTCACTTCATCTTCTTCACCCAAAGCTTTCTAGGGTTTCATCCAACCTTTTGTCCATTTTGAAGAGTTGGAGCTTGTGGTGTTTTGTTGGTGATCTAGAGGTGCTTTGGTTGGTGGATTCAAGTTGTGGTTAAGGTAATCTTCTCTTATCTTCATCTATGAAAATTAGGGTTTTGGTATAAGTTGAGATCTTGATGTAAAATCTTTTGGGAATGACTCTTTATGGTTGGATGTGAATATTTATGGTTGGAAACTTATGGATATAGGTTTTTGGAAGATTTGGCTTGAGGATTCAAGTTTCTTCAAAGAATCTCAAGTTTGGGGAAAATCTAGATTTAGCCTAAATCTAGCAAGGTGAGTTCAAGTTGACTTGTGAAAACGTTGTACATGCCAAAAATGTTCTTTTCCAAGTATTTATGTGGTTTACATGAAATTATCATTTGTTGAGTTATTTGGGTGGTTTTGTGTAAAGCCGTGTCCCGATATGGTTTTAATTCGCTTATTTTAATTAGTTATTATTGTTGTTAAAATGAATTTATTAACGGGATTAGCGGGAACGGCCAAGAGTGAAGAGTTAATGGGTTACGAGGGCTAAATGGGTAAAGTTAAACTATTTGTAGGGATTTTTGAAAGTTGAGGGACCAAATGGGACAAGTCCCATAACTTGTGCATGGGATCGGCCCATATGGACCGACCCCCTCCCTCATCTTGTTTTCTCTCATAACACACAAACCCACAAGAAACCCTAAGCAAACCCTAATCCCCTTCCCCCTTCTTGTCATCGCCGTGCCACCCCAAACCGCCGGCGCCGCCGCGGTTTTCTCGCCGGAGAAAGAATAGCGAGAGAGAGAGAAAGACCGAGCCGGTGATCGGATTTCCTTCGGGGTTCTGTTGGAGTGTCGTCAAGAGGTTAGTCCCCGTTCGTGTTTTTCTTTCGTTCGTCTTTGTCGAACCACCGTTAAAGACTGCCGTCTACCGCTGCCGGGGTGGCAGTGGGTGGTGATGGTAGTAGTCCAGCCGTGGCTACCTAAAACCTGGACCTGATTATCTAAACCGTAAACACGAATCGTTTAACCTTAATCGAAAACTAAATCGTCATTTTATGTGAAAACCCCATTCTGTCCCTGTTTTGTATCGGCCATAACTTTTCCGTCGTAGCTCGGATTGAGGCGAAACTGGTGCCCACGGTTCACATTCTGTGTCGGGCACACTTTTTGTGTTTTAGCGAAAGTCTGTTTCGGCCTCTAGCTAGGTGAAAAATAACTGTTTTTACAGCAGGTCCGAATACGGCAGACTCGCGTCCCATTCTTAGAAAATTCATATTAAATCGTAGGAAAATCGTTAGAACGTGTTTGATATGTCCCTGGAATCCTAAGGCATAGAACTTGCTGGTTATGGAAAAATAATTCTGGGTTGTTGAGTTTAGGGGGGGCTAAACAGGTCCCAAACAGACCTGTAATGTTAGAGTAAAAGCTGGAAGTTTCACGTTTAAGCTTGTAGTTGTGATTTTGGGTTAGGACTTCGCTTTGACGTTTGATATCACTTATTTAGGTGGAAAGAGGTGAGTTGGAGTTGGCCGACTCGTTTTGCTGTTGTGGATATCTGTGTTGCTTTTGAGGTGAGTTCTCTCACTGCGTAGATAAGGATTGTATGTATATCGCGGTAGTTTGTATGTACTACTGATTTGTTGTGTGAACTAGTTGTATTGTGGTGCATAGTACTTGATTGGTTTAAATGCTTAGTATAAATGTGTTTTATATACATCTCGGTAGGACCGAGGAAGCGGGTAGAAATGTTGTGTGAACTCGGTGGGACCGAGGTAATTGAGTACATGATTATTTGTGTTGTGTTGTTGTACTATGTGACTGTTGTGGGTGTGTCTATATGCGGATAGGGGTGATATGTATATAATTGCTATCTGCGTAGGTGTCGGAATTTACTAAGCTTCGTGCTTACCCTTTCCCTATAAAATTACTGTTTCAGGTGCGAGTGGCAGTAAGGCGTGACGGTACACACTGGCGCGTTGAGAAGACCTTCGTATTTATTTATTTTTAAACTTGGTACAGTTCCGCTGTTTTATTTGAGATGATCGTTTAACTTAACGAGGTTTTGTATAAACGTTTATTTGGAGTTAAACGCTTGTGATTTAATCTATTAAAAATGGTATTTTAAAAGTTCAAATTTATTGTAATTTTTGGGACGTTACAACTTGGTATCAGAGCACAGCTTGAGTGAACCAAACACATCTTGGTGTGTTTGATCTCAAGTTTGCGGCTATAAAATTCTTCTCTTAAAAGTTTTGGGAAATAAAAGAAAGGAAAACCCGTTTGAGAAACGGTGATCGAGGGCACAGTGTGTACAGTCAGCCGGAGCCAAGGGAACATGTACAGTACTTAGTGTATTTATTGCTTTCTAGATCATAGGGTATGCATGCTAGATTGCTTGTGTTGGTTACACTGTACTGTAGGGTTATTGCTTGCTAGTAGGAATTAATGTTGGTCATATTAGGTTGTTAAGTGAATGCCCTATAGGTTGTATGCAGTAAGAATCACATAGCCTTAGAATATTTGATTTAGTTCTATTGCGCAGCTCTTGTTTGAGTCCAACCGTTCTAGGATAGAATCTTGTATTCGAATGTCTATTTGTTTCACGCTGCATGTGACGGGGTATTCGTGAGGCAACTCGTTATGGCTAGTAGGGATTTCGTTGTAGCAAGGGTGGTGTTTTGGGGTGGAATTCCTAGGGAGCTAGGAAGAGTGTGTACATATGCTGGTGCGGGCACATGGGTATAGTTATCGGCGAGAAACTACTTGGGCACTTCGGGATGGGACTCGGAACGAGCAATGATAGGTGTGGAAGGTAGTAGTAGAGCTCCTACTACCGGAAGCACATGATCAATGCTTGAGTCGGGGAAAGTCATGAGGAATCCAAGGAGTTGAGCGTGAGCGTTGTTAGTGTGAGTTATTGGGTGCTAATAACTCATTGTAATATCTACCCAGAATAGCCATCACAAGGAGGAACAACTATAGTAAACCTGCTAGTACAGGTGTGTACTTGATTTGCTTTGATGTGATGATCGTTGGGGGTAGTGATAAAGGTTCTAAACTAGTAGTCGTTGGAATAGAAGGACGATTCTAGTATTAATCACTTGGAGTGACGATAAGGATGAGGTTTGTTTTAAGTAGGCCATTTCGGGTCAAGATTGATGGTTGTGCTAGAAGCATAGGCTTATTAAGCCGACTTTGAATTGAGGAAAAACCGTAAGGATTATCTGACGTAATTTCCCAACTTGCCTAAGAGGTTTAAATGTCCGGATGACGATTGTGGATCGGGGAGTTTTGGAGGGGTATGAGTCGAGACGTCGAATGCCGACTGAGTCATGCACAAAGTTTATTTTGAAAATAAATTGCATTAACTAATTCTTGTGTTCCCAATCCTTTTATGGATTGTGTTTTGGAATTTTGGGAAATGTTCAGCACACACACAAGATTTCGAACTATGGTTTTGAAAGTACATGAAACCGTTTTATCATGGGAGTTGCAAACTTTGTTAGAATTTGTTTCATTTTGTTATTTTCCAACGGTTCTTTCGGGTAAGATGATATCCGTGTTTTGGTGGCGTTTAAAATGCTGGACAAATGACTACGGTTTGTGACTTTAACATTGGAACTCCTCCACATATGTTAGAGTTGAGACGGAAAGTTACATTCCACGATGTATGTATAAAACTATTCTGGTGATTTGTTTAAAATGAGTTTGTTAAACAATGTTGTTTATGGTTTTACCGTGGAAAGAGATTTTTGGGATTTTGGCGTCTCATACCTGATTTTGCTTTTAACAATTTGACTTTGGGGGCACAATGTATGGTGCTATTTTATTGACTTAGAGTAATTGAGGTTCATGAAGTTTGTGTTACTAAGTATTTTGTTGCAAATAGTTCAGTGTATGGATTGATTTATGCGTGACTTAAGTGATGCATGGAAGAATATTTTGATAACATTTCATAATGAGTTGTTTGGTGCGCTTTTAGTCAGTTAAATGTTTTATTATCATTTCCATGAAAATGCGCTTTATCGACTTAGGGGTATGCATACTTGGGTAACCTTTGTTCTCGACATTTTGATAAACGAGTCGTGCATGAAATTGTTTTAGTTCCTTCTTGTCGGAATGAAAGACCATTTGGTCAAAGGAGTGTTTTAGTGTTGTGAATATCATGCATACGTTTACAATGTGTTATATTTTGAAAATATAAATGCGTAGATTGTTGACATTCGGTTAATTTAGAATTGCCGATTATTTTTGGGAAATTAAAAACTTTTGCTTTGGAGGGAACGAGTATTTTGAGCATTTTTGACAAATACATTTTAAACTTTGGTGTTTTGACGTTATATGTCCCAAGTACGAAATGTTGAGGAAATGCTTCGTGATGACGATTTTAGAAAATTCCTTATGGAAGTGTTACCAGTTTGCATGCCTACCCCGATTTAAGGTTTTATGATGTTTTAGTCGATATTTTTCAAATGATGGAAACGAATTAGTTTGTCTTTAAACTTGGAACTTGCACAAGTTATTTTGTGTTTTGATTGAGGTGTAATTATGAATCGTTTCCGTGTTTTGTATAATAAACTGACGCGCACAAATTTTGATTGGTAAACTTTGTTCCATACCATTTGGATGGTCAGAAAATAATTTTGAGCAAATTGCCGCTTGGGCTTCTTTTGAAGTACGTGTGAAAATTATTGCACACCGTTTAAATTAAGCAGTTACCTTGTGTGCATGTCATGAGTCAATCCATACCAGAATTGTGGTGGTTCGTTTTAAAAGAAATTATTTATTACGTTTTGCGTTTTGTGAGTAAACTGAACTGCAATGGAATGATTTTTCAACATGATTCTCCTACGTGGGACGAGCGTGTCCATTTTTGCGTAACTATCGACCTGGTAATAGTAGTTTTACTGCATATGATCTTTTTGAGATGAAAAATCTTGGTGTTGAAAATATTTTGTAAATAATTTTTGTAAACCATTTGAGAAATGCACTTTTGAGTGTTATGTGTCATTTTGAGAATTATAAGGGTGTGAGTCCTTTGGGAAAATCCTTTTGTTTAACCAGTGTTGAGTTTTGGGGTTAATGTTGATTTAGAGTATTGCTTGCTTAAACATTGTTTAAACACATTTTTTTTCGACCTATGGGTCTAGCAAGCGTGGACCATTTTGCTCGGTTTTGACTTGGAGATAGTCATGGGTCAATTGCCCGGTTTTAATGGCTTGGTGTGGAGTCTTGTTGATGGGTTGCTTTTGTCGCACTGTTTTGCATTTATTGCACGTTGAGTATATACATGCTTGGGTGAGTGAGTCATCCCGGGATAGGCATGTTGTTGGGAGATTGTATTGCATTGGATCCATAGGCATTATAGTCAGTCGTTAGTAATGGTCGGTTAGGTATCTCGGGGTGGGACCCCGGTATTTATGTTTTATGACCTTGACTTTCCAGTAGGCACTAGGAGGTTATAGTATTGAACAGTTACCTGGGAGATAGACGCCGAGATGTATCCTCGATACGACATAACTTGGCTTCGTAGAACGAGTGTGGAAAATACGTCGACGGTGGAAGGTTGGGTATTCCACGCGTGTTGGTACTGTAGGCCGAATAGTATCGGTTAAGGGAATGATTCCCTTTGTAATTAAGAGAATAAATGCACAGTAACCTTTTTGAGGTAAGTGGTATATTTAGGTGTCGACTTTTGGGCTTAAGGCCAAACACCTTTAGTGTAATCGGAGAATTGTGGCCGATTTTAAAATAATTATAGCGATGGTAGTAGTAACCCTGGAATGCTCACTTGTGATGAATGGCTATGGTGGAATGACCTTCGTGGGTGATTATAAATTTACTGGTTTGATGATTCGTGTGAAATAAATTTTGGGAGTCTTTTAGAACTCGTGGAAGTTAATCGACAGTTAATGGTAGGAATGATCGGATTCGAGTATCATGTAGGGTATATTGGTGAGCAACTTTAGAATGGTTAGAGCTTGAAACTTGAATCGGGATGTATGGAATATCTAAGGTTGGGAGACAACCGAAGTCGTTTGACTAGGAATGATTCCAGTTGTTGGAGTATTCTTCCGATCATAATTTCAGTGTTCTTGAAGGAGTTTTGTTGGTAAGAAAAGTATTCGAGAAATTTTTAGTCGGTGTGAGAAATTTAGATGCCAGTATCGGCATGCCGCCATACGAGATGTTGCATGGTAGGAAGTGCAGGACGCCCGTTTGTTGGGGCGAGGTTGGTCAGCGGGTATTAGAGAGCACTGATATCGTGCTGAAGACGACTGAAATGTTTCAGATGGTGCGGGACCGTCTAGTTACTGCACAGAGTCGGCAAAAGAGTCCAGTGGCAGCACCGAAAGGGTTCCGATTGGACTTGGGAACCCGAGGCTGAGATGCGGGAGAGCTATCCGGAGCGGTTTGAGGGCGTAGACTTCGAGGACGAAGTCTAATTCAAGCGGGGGAGAGTTGTAAAGCCCGTGTCCCGATATGGTTTTAATTCGCTTATTTTAATTAGTTATTATTGTTGTTAAAATGAATTTATTAACGGGATTAGCGGGAACGGCCAAGAGTGAAGAGTTAATGGGTTACGAGGGCTAAATGGGTAAAGTTAAACTATTTGTAGGGATTTTTGAAAGTTGAGGGACCAAATGGGACAAGTCCCATAACTTGTGCATGGGATCGGCCCATATGGACCGACCCCCTCCCTCATCTTGTTTTCTCTCATAACACACAAACCCATAAGAAACCCTAAGCAAACCCTAATCCCCTTCCCCCTTCTTGCCGTCGCCGTGCCACCCCAAACCGCCGGCGCCGCCGCGGTTTTCTTGCCGGAGAAAGAATAGCGAGAGAGAGAGAGAGAGAGAAAGACCGAGCCGGTGATCGGATTTCCTTCGGGGTGCTGCTGGAGTGTCTTCAAGAGGTTAGTCCCCGTTCGTGTTTTTCTTTCGTTCGTCTTTGTCGAACCACCGTTAAACCACCGCCGTCGGTGGCTGCTGCCGCCGCCGCCGCCGTCTACTGCTGCCGGGGTGGCAGTGTGTGGTGATGGTAGTAGTCCAGCCGTGGCTACCTAAAACCTGGACCTGATTATCTAAACCGTAAACCCGAATCGTTTAACCTTAATCGAAAACTAAATCGTCATTTTATGTGAAAACCCCATTCTGTCCCTGTTTTGTATCGGCCATAACTTTTCCGTCGTAGCTCGGATTGAGGCGAAACTGAAGCCCACGGTTCACATTCTGTGTCGGGCACACTTTTCGTGTTTTAGCGAAAGTCTGGTTCGGCCTCTAGCTAGGTGAAAAATAACTGTTTTAACAGCAGGTCCGAATACGGCAGACTCGCGTCCCATTCTTAGAAAATTCATATTAAATCGTAGGAAAATCGTTAGAACGCGTTGATATGTCCCTGGAACCCTAAGGCATAGAACTTGCTGGTTATGGAAAAATAATTCTGGGTTGTTGAGTTTAGGGGGGGCTAAACAGGTCCCAAACAGACCTGTAATGTTAGAGTAAAAGCTGGAAGTTTCACGTTTAAGCTTGTAGTTGTGATTTTGGGTTAGGACTTCGCTTTGACGTTTGATATCACTTATTTAGGTGGAAAGAGGTGAGTTGGAGTTGGCCGTCTCGTTTTGCTGTTGTGGATATCTGTGTTGCTTTTGAGGTGAGTTCTCTCACTGCGTAGATAGGGATTGTATGTATATCGCGGTAGTTTGTATGTACTACTGATTTATTGTGTGAACTAGTTGTATTGTGGTGCGTAGTACTTGATTGGTTTAAATGCTTAGTATAAATTTGTTTTACATACATCTCGGTGGGACCGAGGAAGCGGGTAGAAATGTTGTGTGAACTCGGTGGGACCGAGGTAATTGAGTACATGATTATTTGTGTTGTGTTGTTGTACTATGTGACTGTTGTGGGTGTGTCTATATGCGGATAGGGGTGATATGTATATAATTGCTATCTGCGTAGGTGTCGGAATTTACTAAGCTTCGTGCTTACCCTTTCCCTATAAAATTACTGTTTCAGGTGCGAGTGGCAGTAAGGCGTGACGGTACACACTGGCGCGTTGAGAAGACTTTCGTATTTATTTATTTTTAAACTTGGTACAGTTCCGCTGTTTTATTTGAGATGATCGTTTAACTTAACGAGGTTTTGTATAAACGTTTATTTGGAGTTAAACGCTTGTGATTTAATCTATTAAAAATGGTATTTTAAAAGTTCAAATTTATTGTAATTTTTGGGACGTTACATTTTGACTGCATGAAGTGTTTAACTTTATAAACCTTGTAAAACACCCATATTTGGGATTTTCGGATATTTTGATGTGTAGGAATCATAAATATGCCCTTAAATGATTTATTGCTCCAATGGAGCTTATTCAATGAGTTAAACATGTTGGTATAACTGATTTTATAAACCATTGAGGAAAAATGCACATTTTCGTGTCATGAGTCATTTTGAGAAGTTATAAGAGTATTGAGTCCATTTGGGAAACCATTGGTTCTATTTCGTGACGAGTTTCGGGTTAATAATGATTTTGTGGTATACGTTTATCTAAGTGATGTTTAAATGCATTTTATATTATGAGGACCGTTATTTATCGGCCTAATGGAGTTTTGAGCATTTTGCTCGGTTTTGACTTTAAATGAGCCTTGAGGACATGTGTCCGGATTTTAACATTTGAATATGGAGTTTTGGTCGTCAGTTGCATTTATTGCATTTTATTTGAAAAGTACATGTTTTGAATGTGTATGTCATTCAAGTGGAGTCGTGTACTATTAGACCGTAATGCATTGGATCCATATACACATGAGTCGGTCATATTTGCATGGTGGAAAGTCTTGGCATTCTCACTTTGGGATGTATGCCGTCTCGCATTTTGTGTCTCGTCGTTGTGGAGAGGAACCATATTGGGTTGTACTCCGAGATTTTGGTTTATTGTGATGTTCTAACACTTGTGCACGGGAGTTAGACATCTTGGGTTATCAAGTAAGGAGCCGAGGCTCCAAATCTTGAATGCTAGTAAGTAGGAAATAAAGGTTCCATAGAAACCTTGAGGTGTAACTTACTAGAAAATGAACAGGCAATAAGATCGTGTATCATTGAGGTGTAGCTGGGCACAACAGGCAATATAGGATATGGTGGTGCCACCCGTTGCTGGGTGTTGGACTTGAGGTGCAGCTTTTATAGCACGCAATAAAGTCCGACTCGAGTTGGAGCTTATTAAAGCAGACAATAGAGTCACGATCTGAGGTGTAGTTCAATAACATAGTTATGCGGCTTAACTTTGTGTTCCGCCACATACAATGGAATCGGGTCTCCCCCGTCACCGAAAGGTGTTGTTTGGGTATTTATTTTATCCATGTTTTCGGTGACATGTTATATTTATATGGATTGCTTTCCATAATTTATGGGTTGTGTATTATGCCTCGTCCGTATTTGAGATGTTTTGAATAATAGAGATTTATTCATGTTTTTTTTATGATTTTGGAAATCAAATACTGGTTCACTTTTCAAGTGAGTTTGGGTTGAGTCACTTTTTTTAGAATCGTTTTATATTGGAGCTTTCGTCACGGGATTTGTGTGTGTTGGAAAACAGGTGGTTTGCATTTAAAGAAATCCTTTTTGGAACTCATGATTTAAATTGCACTTTTCTCGTCTTGCGAATTATATAACCATGATAAAAACGCTTGAACTCACTATGCATTAGCCTAACCTTTTTATTTGTCGGCGTGTGTAACAGGTTCCGGTTGGGTTGTAGTTCTAATGACGATGTTAAGAGTGGGGAGCTAGTTGTGTGCTCAAAAAGCAAATAGCTTGGTGAAGTATTCCGCACTTGAGGAATAGCAACTTGATTTTGGGGTTGAGTAACACCCGCCCTTTTGTAGTCTTGGCTAATGACTTAGGTTTTGGTTGTTGAAATAATAATGTTTTCTTGAGGTAATTCCAAGATTAGTTTGTAGAAGGAATTTTATCCTTAAGTGGTTGTTTTATTGAAAATTTTATTTAGTTGTTTTTTCCAATTTTGAGGGTGTTAGAGATATAGACAAATACACGGGACCCACAATGTAACGACTCAAAAATACAATAGGACATGCATAGTATAAATTCATAAACATACAAAACTGGGTCCTAAAATTTCGTTACATCAGTCTCAAACTAAGGTTGGCGGAAACAACATATACACAACTGAGAACGTACTAGTTTCTATGAGTGACACTTGCACATTCTCTAGCTGCATCTGTACTCTATCTTGCTCTTGCTCACTTACCTGAGCCTCCTACTATTTGCTTACCTGAAAAGGTTTTAGTTTTGAAAAGCGAGGGTTAGACCATGAGGTCTAGTGAGTTCCCTCCATAACAGCATACATCAACATTATAAAATCATTTTATAAAACAATTCACGTTCTTCACATAAACATCATTCAACCATGGTACTGCACGGTGTTTAAGGATCACATAGCTAGTCACATATCCGAGTAGGAAGGAAACGAATTCCTCCCTACAAGCTTCTCACATATCCGAGTAGGAAGGAAATGAATTCCCTCCTACAAGCTACTCACATATCCGAGTAGGAAGGAAATGAATTTCCTCCTACAAGCTTCTCGCAACAGCCCAAGGGATCATCGGATCTCAAGGTACTCGGATCCCACTGTGCAGACCGACTCCACATAACGTACACATAGCTCGTTATAATCACGAAACATGAAATCCGTGTAACACTTTATAATTCATTTCATCTTGTTGAATAATCTTTTCATTAAAAACATACTTAAAAGCTTGTAAATAAATCATGTTCGTAAACACACCATGATTAGTAGAATATTAAACCTTCATTCACGTAAAAATCATGTAAAATAACATGGCATTTCCACATAACCACTTTCTTTGGAAAAACACGTAAAATCACGTATTTTAGTTAGAAAAACTCACCTGGCTTGCTCGCTTCAAAGCTTCTCACTTACATTTTCGATCTCTAGGTGGAACACCTAAAGTTTAATAACGTACGTCATACATCTTTAATTTGTTACTCGAGCTTGCTCCCGAACTCAACCCAAATTTATCTGAACTGATAAGTTCACTTCTAGACCCATCTCATAAATATTGAACTCGGCTACCGACTCAAGACATAAATATCGGATCCACAATTAATTAACATTATCCAATCTCTAATTATTTAACATTACCTCATCTTTAATTAATTAGCATACCAAACCCACAATAAATAGAAATGGTCACGTGGCTTGGCCTATATGTGAACAATTCTCAAATTCCCATTTCTTAAAACAAACTTGCGGCTCACTAAATAAACAAGTTTGATTTACTTTTATAATCAAAATCGGCCCACGTGCCTTTACCCAATCTTTGCATTGTGATTACTCAACACGTGGCCCAAAGAATTTCCAAATAAAAGAAACAGGTTCCGGCCTTGCTATAATAAAGGAATTCCGAGACTTAGCTATATTCCGGATCCTATGGTTTTGGGTCCGTTCCGGATCCACTTTTTGTGTGGATTCCGGATCATTTAAAGGGTCCATTCCGGAACCATTTAGCCTATCACAAATTCCGGATCTCTTAAATTGTAAACCATGATCCGGAACATAATAAGTTCCTATTCCGGATCTTATATTTACACTCCGAAACCTCGAAGTAAATTATAGCTGTGCGCTTTTGAATAACATAAACACTGAAAAATCTATCAAACGAACTCTTTCTTATCTACCATTATTCTAACTCCATTAACACATTTAATTTCTTTTTAACATCCCTTTTAAACTCCAAAAATTTAAGGAACTTTCACATACTCCCATCAAACAGGCATAACCCAAAAATAGAGATTTGGATTTGGGATTTACCTGATAATCATTGCTGTAGAAACACATTTCACTATTCTTTCTCCTTTGGAACTGGTGGATGCTAACCTTCTTCTCCATTTGAACTTTGAGAAATCCTTTCTTTGCTCTCTCAATCTCTCAGCCGCCAAACACACACAAAGAAATACTGAAAACCTAGGGGTTTGAAATCATTTATATCTTTCATAAATTGCACAAACTCCCCTTAACTAAACTTTCGTTTCTTACACTTTAGACATCAAACTTTCTTTACATACTAGAAATTCGGGTTATTACACACAAAAATGAGGTTCTTATAAGAACTAACATTGTGGACTTTTATTTGAATTTTAAAATTAATGAGATGAAAATGAGATGTGTTGGGTCACTTAGATTTGAAGATGACCTCAGTCTCTCAATATCACAGTTCGTACTTAGAATAATTTTTAGGTTCAAGCAGTTTAATTGTATAAAAATGTTCGGTGAAGTCGAAGATCAACCGAAGAAACAAAGTAGAAATATATCTTCAAAGCGGATTGAAGATAGACTTCTCAACCAAAGATTAAGCTGCTACTTGAAGACTTTTCCTAAAGTCTTAGCCAGGTCACTTGAAGATTTTGAAGAAGATGAAATGTTAGGCAAGAATTTGAAGAAGCAAAATTTTTGAAGAAGATGAAATGTTAGGCAAGAATTTGAAGAAGCAAAATTTTGAAGAAGATGAAATGTTTTGAAGAAGCAAAACTTTGAAGAAGATCAAAATCTTGAAGACAATATATTCGGCAAGATCTTTAAAGAAGATAACAAGTTAGGCAAAATCTTGAAGACAATATCTTCGGCAAGATCTTTGAAGAAGATAACATGTTAGGCAAAATCTTGAAGACATGTTAGGAACATCTTCGGCAAAGAAGTCTTCGGTAAAGAAATTTCAGCAGGTATATTAACTTTATCTGCAGAATATATTCAGGATATCTTGCATTGATAGAGACATCATCCGAAGATCAGAAAAAGGTTCTTTGGATTGTTTATCTCTTTCAAGAAACTTCTGCTTCAACAAGCAGGTCAACGCTTGAAGACAAAAGTAAAAAGACAAAATTACTTTTCAGAATACCTGCTTCCTATCTGCCTTCCATGCTCTCTTTGACAAGTGTCCATTGCATTTAATGCATAAGGCACTATAAAAGGAGATCATCTTCAACCTTGCAAATCACCAGTTTACAAACTCTCTCAAGCTTTCAAGTGCTGGCGCATTACTCTCTCTCAGAAGTTCATTTGTTTTCTAAGTGTTTTACAACTGTTCTTATTCTCTGTGTGACTTTGTGTTAGATTGTTTAAGCAGATTTTATCTGTTTTGTTCCGCAACAATCTTTAAGTTTTCTATGTGTAATTCTTGATTTTACATCAATAAAGAATTAATTAAGTGAAAAATTTTGTGTATTGTATTCAACCCCCCCTTCTACAATACTTGTTTACCATTGCTAATCCATAGCTGGGACCAACAAGTGGTATCAGAGCCGTCAGCTTAATCTAATAAGCTTGATCTGATCTGCAATGGCTTCATCTTCTTCTTTAAACAATGTTTCTTCTCAAAACTCAAATGCTGGATCATACGAAAATGGCTCCATAGCCAAACCACCAAAGTTTAACCCTAATAACTTTTCTCTGTGGAAAAGTCGTATGATGCTCTTTCTAGAAGCAGTTGACAGCAGATATCCTACTATACTCCATGAAGGACCTATTGTCCCAAGAGTTTGGGATCGTTATAATGCCAAAAATAAAGATGAGGATGGTGATGATTCTTCTTCTGATGAGGACGAACGAACACCAGCTACTGGGAGATACATTGTAAAGGATCCCAGTAAGTACACTGATGAAGACAAGCGTCTTGTTGCTCTTGACACTAAAGTCAGAGCCATCATTGCCCTCTCTTTGCCTGATGAAGTTTATCACTCTCTTGTAAACTTTTCTACTGCTAAAGAAATGTGGTCTACTCTGTGTGTTCTTTATGAAGGAACTTCTGAAGTGAAAAAGAGCAGAAAAATCGCTCTTGTTAGAAAATATGAACTGTTTGCTCATGAAAAAGGAGAATCGCTTTCTGACTACTATAACCGTTTTAACAGCCTGCTTAATGATCTTAAGCTGTTGGGTCGCATTTATGACAATGAGGAAGTCTTATGCAAATTTATGGACTGTCTTCCTGATTTCTGGGAAAACATCTGCACATGCATTAAGACAACCAAGGATCTTGATCATATGCCTCTCACGGCTCTTTATGGTACTCTCTTTAACTTTGAGCAAACCAAGCTCCAAAGGAAGTCTGTCATTAAAGATATCAAAAGCTCTTCCCTAGCTCTTGTAAGTGACTCTTCCAAAAGATCTGTGTGCATTCCTAGAATTACATATCCCTCTGATTCTGACCATGATAGTCAGGAAGATACCAATGATCATTCGGAGGCATATCTTAGTGATGCTGATGATGATGGTGAGGAAACCCCCGTTGACCAACTGATAGATGGCATAGCCATGCTGGCAGGTTACTCTAAACCTAGATCCCGTTTCTCCTCTAGTAAATCTAAATTTTCTAGAAAATCTTCTCAAATTTTCCCCAAGCACTCTTCAACTGATAAATCAAATGAGGAATGCTTTAAATGTGGGAAGAAAGGCCACTTTGCCTCTGAGTGCAGAAGCAAGCCTTCTGAGAAATCAAAGAACTCTTTATCTAGTCGTCCCTTTTCAAAATCTAACAGATCCAGACCAGATTCAAATCACTCCTCTTCTCAAAGATCTGGCCAACCTGGTTCCTCTGTGAACTCTGACCGTGCTGAAAAGTACAAGGCTAAATACAAAAGAGAAAAGGAGAGAAATGAACTTCTTTCCAAAAAGGGAACGGGTCTGCTGGCTGAGTATCATGACTTGGTAGATGAACCCACATCTGACAGTGATAAGGAAATGGCCAATATTTGTTTCATGGCAAAGATTGATGACATCAATGACTGTGAGGAAACTCCTTCCACTCTTGCTCTAGTCTCGACAGGATGCTCTTCCTCATCCACTCAGGTTTATGGACATCAACAGATCTGGTATCTGGATAGTGGATGTTCACGTCATATGACTGGAAACATATATCTTCTTGTTAACTTCGTGTCGGCTAAAGGTCCATCTGTTATCTTTGGCGATAATTCTCGTGGCAGCACTAAAGGCTACGGAACTCTCTCCAATGGTTCTGTCACCTTTAATAAAGTAGCGTACGTTGAAGGCTTGATGCACAACCTCTTGAGCATAAGCCAGCTGTGTGATCTCGGTTATAAAGTAATCTTTGAACTGTCCATTTGCACGGTGGTTGACAAAGACATGAAAGCTGTACTTTCCGGGTACCGAAAAGAAAATGTCTATGTTATAGACATGGGACAGAGTTCATCTTCTGAAACAAACATCTGCTTTGTCTCTGAAAACTCTGCTAAAATCAGTTGCCTTTGGCACAAGCGTCTCTCTCACCTCAACTTCAAAACCTTGAACTCTCTCTCCTCTAAAGAGCTCGTATCTGGAATGCCAAAGCTGACCTTTGTGAAAGAAAAGCTGTGTGCTGCTTGTGAGAAGGGAAAGCTCACAAAATCCTCATTCAAGTCCAAGCAATGCTTCTCCATTTCTCAACCTCTTCAGATGCTACACATGGATCTGTATGGACCAGTCAGCACTCCAAGCCTTGGTGGAAGAAGGTACATTCTTGTTATCATTGATGAATTTACACGTTACACTTGGGTATTTTTTCTCAGGTACAAAAGTGATACTTCTGAAGAAATCATAAAGTTCATCAAAAGATCTGAAGTGATGAATGGGAAGCTGGTGAGATCTGTGAGAAGTGACAACGACACTGAATTCAAAAACAGTGTGTTGGATGACTTCTTCAATGAAAAGGGCATATCTCAGAATTTTTCGGCTGTTCGGACTCCACAACAAAATGGTGTGGTAGAGAGAAAGAACAGGACGATGTGTGAAGCTGCCAGATCCATGCTGAGTGAATCTCACCTGCCGACCTACTTTTGGGCTGAAGCAATTAATACTGCATGCTTTACCCAAAATAGGTCCATCATTGTAAAAAGGCATAATAAGACTCCCTATGAAGTCTTTTATGGTAGAAAACCAAACATCAGTTTTCTTCATGTCTTTGGGTGTGTCTGCTACATTTTGAATGACAGAGAAAACTTGGGCAAATTTGATCCTAAAGCAGATGAAGGCATCTTCATGGGTTATTCTCTCACCTCCAAAGCATACAGGGTCTACAACCTTCGGAGAAAATGTATTGATGAATCAATACATGTCAAGTTTGATGACCTCAAGGTATCATCTCTCTCCTCAGATGATGATGAATTAAATAGTTGGGTCACCTCTTGCATTGGTGATGCTTCTCCTTCTCCATCTAACCCGACTATTCCCATACCTTCTCCTCAAAATTCCACCTCTCAAGATAATAATCCTTCCTCATCCTCACACCCTTCTTCAAACCATGAAGAAAATCCTCTGCCGATCCAAACTTCCCAAAACCAAAATTCTCTTCTAAACACCACTCTCTCTCATCCCTCAAATACCCCTTCTTCATCTAATCCACCACATACTTCTTCTTTCAATCCTCCTCAAGATCTACCCTCCACCTCTCATCCACAACCTTCCTATCCTCCAGCCTTGCCTCCTGCTATAAAATGGACCAGGGATCATCCAATTGATCAAATAATTGGTGATCAACAGGCTGGTGTCCAAACCAGAAGAGGAGTAGGCAATATCTGTCTCTATGTGAACTTTTTGTCTCTTATAGAGCCAAAGAAGGTTGAATAAGCTCTAGCTAATCCATGTTGGATCACTGCCATGCAAGAAGAACTTTCTCAGTTTGAGAGAAACAAGGTCTGGAGATTGGTTCCTCGTCCTCCCCGAAAAACAATCATAGGAACCAAGTGGGTCTTCAGAAACAAGATGGATGAAGAAGGCACTGTCATCATAAATAAAGCCAGGTTGGTTGCTCAAGGGTACAGGCAAGAAGAAGGAATTGACTATGATGAAACATTTGCTCCAGTTGCTAGACTTGAAGCAATCAGAATCTTCCTTGCTCATGCTGCATACAAGAACTTTAGAGTCTTCCAGATGGATGCCAAGAGTGCCTTCCTAAATGGAGAACTTGCTGAAGAAGTCTATGTGAAACAACCTCCTGGATTTGAAGATCCCTCTCATCCTGACTATGTGTACAGATTGGATAAGGCTCTCTATGGCCTTAAACAAGCTCCTCGTGCCTGGTATGACACTCTAGCTGATTTTCTTCTGAAGAACAAGTATACTCGAGGTAAGGTTGACAACACTCTTTTCATCAAGCAAAAATCAGGTAATCTTATTCTTGTTCAAGTTTATGTGGATGACATCATTTTTGGTGCCACCAATGAATCACTGTGTGATGAGTTTGCCTCTCTCATGATGAGCCAATATGAGATGAGCATGATGGGGGAGCTAACATTTTTCTTGGGTCTCCAAGTAAAACAATCTTCTGAAGGTATCTTTATAAACCAAAGCAAATACATTCGTGATCTTTTGAAAAAGTTTCAATTTGATACCTGCTCTCCCATGAAAACTCCTATGGCACCACCTCTAAAACTTGATGCTGATACAAATGGAGAATCTGTTGATATAACCAAGTTTAGAGGTATGATTGGGTCACTTCTTTATCTTACTGCTAGTAGACCTGATATTATGTTTGCTACTTGTCTGTGTGCGCGTTACCAAGCCAATCCTAAGAAATCTCATATGGCTGCGGTTAAACGCATCTTTCGGTATCTGAAAGGTACCATGAATCTGGGTCTTTGGTATCCCAAAGACTCAGGTTTTGATCTAATGGGTTATTCAGATTCTGACTTTGCAGGATCAAAGATTGATAGAAAGAGCACTACTGGAAGCTGCCAACTCCTTGGTGGTAAACTTGTTAGTTGGTCTAGCAAGAAGCAGCACTCAGTCTCCACCTCCACGGCTGAAGCTGAATATGTTGCGGCTGGTAGTTGTTGTGCTCAAATACTGTGGATGAAGAATCAACTGAGGGACTACAATCAGATCTATTCTCAAGTCCCAATCCTGTGTGACAACTCCAGTGCAATTGCCATTGCAAACAATCTTGTGCTTCACTCCAGATCCAAGCACATTGATATTCGGTATCACTTCATAAGAGATCACATCTCTAAAGGTGATATTGAACTACATTTCATCCCCACCGATCTTCAACTGGCGGATCTCTTCACAAAGCCTCTTGAAGAACCTCGGTTCAAGTTTCTCTTAGGAGAACTTGGTATGTTAAATTTAGATATATAGTTTGGTTAAAAAAAATCAAAATATATATATATATATATATAATAAAAAAAATTATTTTTATCAGTTCGATTTTTCAAGTACTGATATTCTATCAGTTACAAGAAAAGTCAACCTTCTTTCCCATCTAACCCTCATTTTCTATTTTTTTTTTACCAACTTTCTCTCACCCAACAAACACAATTTTTTTTACCCTTCTCAATCCATGTCAACTCAATCCTCACCATCCATTTTCTTACCAATCTACATTTACTTTCCATCCTAACCCTTCCTTCTCAACCCATCAAACCCCTTTTACCTTCACACAAACACAACCTATTCTCCTTAAAACCTTATCAACTTACCCTACTTATCCTTTATCCTATATACTTCTAACCACATCTCACAAAACTCCAGCACCACCATCAAGCCTTTTTAACCACTCTCTCTTCTTTCCCGAACCCCCTTGCCGAACACCCAAGCCCTCTCGGCACTCTCCCCTCTTTCCTGAATCCCCCTCCCTTCCCGACCCCCCCCCCCTTCCCGAACCCCCTCCCCCCCACGCTACCCCCCCTTCCCGAACCCCCCTCCCCCCGCTGCTACCCCCTTCCCGAACCCCCCCTCCCCCCGCTGCTACCCCCTTCCCGAACCCCCCTCCCCCCGCCGCTTCCCCCTTCCCGCACCCCCCTCCCCCCGCTGCTACCCCCCTTCCCGAACCCCCCCTCCCCCCGCCGCTACCCCCTTCCCACACCCCCCTCCCCCCGCTGCTACCCCCCTTCCCGAACCCCCCCTCCCCCCGCCGCTACCCCCTTCCTGAATCCCCTCCCGGCGCCTCTACCTCTCTCCCGACCCCCCCCCCCCCCCTTGCCGACCCTTCCCTAAACCCTTCACACCAATTTTTTTTCAAACTCCTCATTTTTTTTAGGTAATTTTTTTCTAGACTCCATTCTCTCTCATCCTTTTTCCCTTCCCCATAACATCTTTCTTCCCTATACACTCAACCACTCCCATCACTCTTCCATTCCTACATCCTTTTACCCATCATATTTTCCCTTACCTTTTACCCTCTCTTACCCATTATAAAAACACCACTTTCCTTCCTCTATCTTCAATCTCTCCTCTTCAACTTTCTCCCATGTCTACTTCTTCTCCTAATCCTAAACCCAAATCTTCAAAATTCACCATTCCCACATGCCATGAAGATCTTATATTCAAGTCTTGCAATCATATTGCAAGATTTGAAGATGATCCCGACTATCCCGATCACTTACCCATTTCTCACTTTCTTCAACAAACTCCTTTGCTCTATGCCTTCTCCAAATCTCTTCTAATGAGCAAAAAGCTACTTGGAAATTTTTGGTTAACTTGCTCTGTGAATGATGGTGAACCCAAAACCATTTATGCGTGCATCCTTTCGGACACAGGCGATCATGATCTTACCTTTGATGTAGCAGATGTCCGTACCGCTCTTCATCTTGACAGTTACGATTCGTATGCACCTTTTCCGCTTGACAAGGAGCATGAAGATGTGGTACAAGCCATGAACTACACCGTCGATGCAAAGTACAAAAGCCCTGGCACTTTCCTGCGCAAATACATGGGTGGGGTATGGCATTTCTTCTTCACTCATATTATTTTCTGCTTAAGTCGCAAAACTGGAGGTCATGATCAATCCCCCTCCTATATCACCAATCTTGCTCATGCCATTATGTTTCAAAGAAAAATAGATTTTGCACGCTATTTTTTTGATGAAATTGTTGAAGTTGTGACTCCTCCAAAAAGGCCACATGTTGCCTACCCCCGGTTCCTCTCCATCATCATTGAACATAAAATGGGTAAATTACTTGATCTTGATCGCAAGTCGGCAAACCCAAAGTTCACCTATGATTTTCTTGCACCTACCATCACAAAGACAATTCTTCAACGTCCACCAAAGGCAACTGACAATGGTCTTCTTCCAGGTATGATTTCTATCCTTAACTCTCCCAATCTACAATGGGGGGATAATCCGGACACTCCTCCTTCTCAACTGTCCGCAAATCCCTCCAATGTAGTGGACCCTCCTCCCTCTTCCCGAGTGATACCGGCGAGCACTTCAAAAAAATCTAAGGCTTCTGGTACCT
The DNA here is from genome assembly GCA_033807775.1 of Saussurea involucrata. Taxonomy (NCBI): domain Eukaryota; kingdom Viridiplantae; phylum Streptophyta; class Magnoliopsida; order Asterales; family Asteraceae; genus Saussurea; species Saussurea involucrata. The sequence continues at coordinate 88,370,996 of CM066316.1, forward strand.
CCGCACTCTCTTCCATGACTTTGCCGCCGACCAGACCTTCGGCGGCTTCCCCAGTCATAAAACCTTCTTCAAAGCGGAGGCACTCCAAATCCCCTCCTAAGTCTTCCCTGAAAAGACTTAGGATATCCTTAAGGGCCAAACCACACCGTCCAGCTACCGATTCTCAAAAATCGGGCACTGTTGAAATTGTCCCTACCGGGCCCAGGGAACCTGCTAACCTCTTAGCTAGCTCCTCCGTCTCCTCCCAACAGGTTGCGGTTGAAAATTTGGGGACCCACACTGCTCCTTCTTCTACCAACTTATTGGTGGTTGAAGATGACTTGGGTCTCTCTCCAGCCCAAGGTACTGCTTTCTCACTGCACGGCCTATCACCCCATCGTTCTGCGATCGATGTTTCTGCACGACCCCCTACGGGTCCTACATGTTTACTTGACTTTCTTGTTGAAGATTCTCCAGGTGATCCTCCCTCTCACTCAGCAACTGCCACCGAAGAAGTTAAGTTGTCTTCTTCCAGAGACAACTCAATTGAGCATTCAAGCTCTAATTTTGCTGACTCATCCACCACTCTACCACTTTCTGGGGATCCTACGGACGATCCTATCCTTAACATGCTGGTGGTGTCATCCTCTCCTTCATCTTCAAGGTCTTCTCCTCCTCGTCGTCCTCCACCTATTGCAGCTTCAACCACCAGATATGTAGCACACCAACTTGACTCCATCCAGGATTCCATCTCAAGCTTACAATCTCAGGTTCAGCCTCTCCTAGCCTCAAATGCCAGTCTCACTCTCTCCATGACAGCCATAAAAGCTGCCTCAGATGCTCGTGACCAAGAAGTTCATAGGCTCCAATCTGAGCTTCAAAGCCAGAAGGGCATCAACTCTCAGCTCCTTAGTTCTCTTACATCTCTTCACCACAAGATGGATGCTCTTCCTAAAAATCAGGCTCGCACACTCACCACGTTTGCTGGATGGGTGAAACGTTATTACCTGTCTGCCGCTGAGGGGGAGAAACGCCCAGACATATTTACCAGCGACCGACAGGGTTCCTCTGACAGACCTGGTCCTTCTGACCCATCCAAAGCAACACAAGCAGATCCATCAGGTCAGGGGGAGCAAATAACTAAACATGCAGGTGCACTAAGTGAGGGGGAGCAATATGAGTTCTTCAAAAAGTTCGAATGGTGCAAGAAGAAATTAATTGGAAGAACCAGCATCTCAAAGATTGTCAAAGCCAAACTTGCTACCCATAAAGAGTCAAAGGACATCTATGTGATACTCACTCGGGCTGATGACACTGTCACACCGGTAAGGTTCCCTGAACTTGATGCTTATGGTGTTTCAGAATGGTATGAAATTGAATATTATCTCCAAGATTCTCAAAGTCCACACCTAACTGATATAAACATCTATCTCCGAGGACTCTTTGAAAATGTAAGTAAGATAAAGACTGGATTTCAACAAACCATCTTCCAAGATCTTGCTGCCAAAGGTATCATTCCTAACTCAAAGAATCTGAATCTAAAGCCTCCCTCAATCCCCAAGATGTCATCTCCTTCTGTGACCCAAAAACCATACCCAGGCATTTTCTTCAACAATGCCCAAGGTACTCAAGAATTCTTTCGAACAAAAGAGACATCCATTGCTGACTCCAGCTTCCTTGAAGCCATCCTTCTCATCATCCCCGACACGTTTGAAGGCACTTTCCTCCAACGTCACATCATTGCTGAACTTCAGGAAAGAAAGAAGTGATCATGTTTTCCTTTTTATATGCTTTTGATATGTACTTGTAAACTTAAGATTACTGCTCTTTCAAGTGTTCAATACAAGTACATTTTTGTTAATAGTTTGTACAGTATACTTTACCATTTTTTTTACTTGTAAATGTCGGATACAATAATAAAAAAAAGAATGGACTATGTGAAAAGAACCCAAAAGAGTAAACAAGGGTCAAAAATGAAATTGTTCAGGTTTACTTCTCAGATTCTAAGTATGGATGTCATCCTCAAATAGGAGGAGATTGTTGGGTCACTTAGATTTGAAGATGACCTAAGTCTCTCAATATCACAGTTCATACTTAGAATAATTTTTAGGTTCAAGCAGTTTAATTATATAAAAATGTTCGGTGAAGTCGAAGATCAACCGAAGAAACAAAGTAGAAATATATCTTCAAAGCGGATTGAAGATAGACTTCTCAACCAAAGATTAAGCTGCTACTTGAAGACTTTTCCTAAAGTCTTAGCCAGGTCACTTGAAGATTTTGAAGAAGATGAAATGTTAGGCAAGAATTTGAAGAAGCAAAATTTTTGAAGAAGATGAAATGATAGGCAAGAATTTGAAGAAGCAAAATTTTGAAGAAGATGAAATGTTTTGAAGAAGCAAAACTTTGAAGAAGATCAAAATCTTGAAGACAATATCTTCGGCAAGATCTTTGAAGAAGATAACAAGTTAGGCAAAATCTTGAAGACAATATCTTCGGCAAGATCTTTGAAGAAGATAACATGTTAGGCAAAATCTTGAAGACATGTTAGGAACATCTTCGGCAAAGAAGTCTTCGGCAAAGAAATTTCAGCAGGTATATTAACTTTATCTGCAGAATATATTCAGGATATCTTGCATTGATAGAGACATCATCCGAAGATCAGAAAAAGGTTCTTTGGATTGTTTATCTCTTTCAAGAAACTTCTGCTTCAACAAGCAGGTCAACGCTTGAAGACAAAAGTAAAAAGACAAAATTACTTTTCAGAAGACCTGCTTCCTATCTGCCTTCCATGCTCTCTTTGACAAGTGTCCATTGCATTTAATGCATAAGGCACTATAAAAGGAGATCATCTTCAACCTTGCAAATCACCAGTTTACAAACTCTCTCAAGCTTTCAAGTGCTGGCGCATTACTCTCTCTCAGAAGTTCATTTGTTTTCTAAGTGTTTTACAACTGTTCTTATTCTCTGTGTGACTTTGTGTTAGATTGTTTAAGCAGATTTTATCTGTTTTGTTCCGCAACAATCTTTAAGTTTTCTATGTGTAATTCTTGATTTTACATCAATAAAGAATTAATTAAGTGAAAAATTTTGTGTATTGTATTCAACCCCCCCTTCTACAATACTTGTTTACCATTGCTAATCCATAGCTGGGACCAACAAGATGTGTAATAACCGAGATTTTTTTTAAATGAAAAGAATAAGAGTTTGTTGGGAAAAATCGAATACCTTTAACCTTGGGGTTTAAAGTGTAACATTTTAGAGGTAAGGTATAAAAGCTCTCAAGATTTGCTCAAACCCTATTTTTCCTATCTTTTGGTGCGATTGGAGGCGGATGTGCAGAGAGAGGGTGCTTGAGAAGGTGATCATGTGATTGAGGAGAAATCAAGAAGTTGAAGATTGGGGATAGCTAATTCATCAAGTTTTTAAGGTACATCGAATCTCAATCTCTCTCATCATTTATGAGTTGATTTTCTTAAATAATATGGATTTTTGGAGACTTTTGGGGTTTTTGAGTGGATTTTGAGAAAATCACACTTTTCGACCTTGGAGTTTCAAATTTACAAGATGTCCATCAAGATCTACAAAAGTGTCTGAATTTGATCTCTCTCTAACGGTCGTTAAAAATTATGTTAATTGAGAGACAGTTTTGTTTTTAACCTTTTTTTTTGTCTTTTATCCGACATTGACCAAAATCAAAATATTGATTTTGATTGGATAAAGGACAAAAAAACCGATAGGAAACAAAATTGCCTCTCATTTAACAGAATTCTTTAATGATCGTTAGAAACTTAGAGGGTGGGACCAAATCCAGATAGTTTTACAAATCACGATAGCCATCTTGTAAATTTAAAACTGCAATGACAAAAAGTGTTATTTCACCAAACCGCAAAGACCATATTTGTGGTTTACTATAAAGTTTATTAGGATAACAAATATGTAGAATACATTAATTAAATAATTAATGATGAAATTGCTAAAATGAAATAACTATTGAAGTTGTATATAACTTTTTAAATTTATAGATTTTGATTTGAAATATTTTATTTTACAAAAGCTATAACATAATTGTTGAAAATGCTTTAAAAAATACACTATAAACACAAAACATCCCTATTATTTATTAAACAATATATAAATACAAATTCCAAACTCATAATCTCAATATATATAAAATTTCCAACCCTCTTAAATTATCAAATTTATTCATGCTATAATACAATATAATTATCGATTCGTGGTCGTTGGCAAGATCAGTATGTCTAAACCGTCCCGAAAATCTACGGTTACTCGAGAAAATCCTTGTAACGAATGTTTGATAAAAGAATCAATGATATCGACTTTTACAAGTACATGATTTTTTTTATCAAAATGTTTAGAAAAAGTTCAAGAAGATATTTGGTTGCTTATACTTTATGAAGTGGATTATTGGGGAGGCCCCGGAACTGCCGAAACGGGTGGAATTGGAAGTCCGGGAGCCCCTGGTATGGCCGGAACGGGGGGAATTGGAAGTCCAGGAGCCCCTGGTACGGCCGGAGCGGGTGGAATTGGAAGTCCGGGAGCCCCCGGCACGGCCGGAACGGGCGGAATTGGAAGTCCGGGAGCCCCTGGTACGGGTGGAACGGGTGGAATTGGAAGTCCGGGTACGACCGGAGCGGGTGGAATTGGAAGTCCGGGAGCCCCCGGCACGGCCGGAACGGGCGGAACTGGAAGTCCGGGAGCCCCTGGTACGGGTGGAACTGGAAGTCCGGGTACGACCGGAGCGGGTGGAATTGGAAGTCCGGGAGCCCCCGGCACGGCAGGAACGGGTGGAATTGGAAGTCCGGGTACGCCCGGAGCGGGCGGAATTGGAAGTCCGGGAGCCCCCGGCACTGCAGGAACGGGCGGAATCGGAAGTCCAGGAGCCCCTGGCACGGCTGGAACGGGTGGAATTGGAAGTCCGGGAACCCCTGGCACGGCCGGAACGGGTGGAAGTCCAGGGAAGTCCGGCACCGGAAGAGGTGGTAGAATCCATTCACCGATTTGCGGCAGCATCGGCATTGCCGGATCAGGAAGCGTCGGTGGAAATCCTTTTCCAACGAACTCCTTCTGACTACACAATTCCGACTTGAACGTAAAGAACCCAGCTGAGAAAACGTGAGTCCCTTCGGCCTTCTTGGACTTGAAACGAATCTCCGACGAGGTGGCGGTGGCCGCCACCGCACAATACGACTCGCTGCTACTAACCAATTTAACCGAACACCTCTTGATTTTATCCACATGTTTACCGACGAAAACTGGTAGTTTGACTTCAAACTCACCTTTCTCATTCGTCTTCACTTCTTCCCGAAAACTATTCAACCCATCGCAACCACATTCCACCGCCACCGTCGCCCCTAAAAAACAATCAAACACCCATTAATGAAAGAAAATAACCCACATAACAACAAAATAAACTTTTTGTAGTGAATTTGTTGTGGATCTTTATATATAAAAAAATAACCCGTTAGAAAAAATAACCATATATATACATGTATATATACCTAGGACGATAATCAAATGATAACCAAAAATATGTTACAAACCCGTGAGAACCGATGTAAAAATATTTTTTACATGATATTTTTTATTCAAAACCTATGATTTAAGATATTGTTTCACGCATGTTTGTGTTCACCTTGGGAAAAGATTACACGTGAAAGACAAAATTTGGTTCACCTACTGAAACAAAAAATACATTTAAAAATATTCATATGGTGAAACAAATACATCTGAAACTATCATATTATGAAACAAATATATGTGAAACAAGATCTTAAATCCTAGCATTTGATGAAAATATATCATGTAAAAAAATTATATCGGTTATCACAATTTGTAACATATTTGTGGTTCTCATTTGATTAACCCCTGTTACCCTGTATATCTATATATAATTAGTGACAAATTTGTGACGGACTTAAACGGATGTCGGTTTTTTTGTTTTGTTTTGGGTGATCCACCGGAAATCCAACGGAAAATTAGTCGTGAAACTGGATTTTTTAGTGGTTACATAGCATAAGGTCAACCGAAAGAACCTGAAATGAAGTGGGTGGATTTGGAGACTTCTTGCTGGAAGCAGGTGTCGCAATAGATAGTTCCGACAACAACGGCGGCGGAGTGATGGTGTTTCCGGTGTCTGCCACCGGAGACGCCATTGAAGGAGAAGCATATGAGGAGGATGAACATGAATGAAAGCCATGAACGATGCATTGTGGAAATTATGGGAATTTGAGGTTGGTTTGTGTATGATATATTAATTTCAACTTGTGGTTTGTTTTTATAAGAGAAATTCATGAGGATTTGGATTCATCATCAATCATGCATAACCAAGTATAACTCCAAACCAAACCAAACCAGCAGTAAAAAAAACTCCTAGAATCGACTAAAAAAACTTTAAAAATCCTTAAAAAGAAGGAATTTTATTAAAAACATATCGGGCAACTTTGAAGGCATTGGATCCATTTTAAAAGTGCACCTGCTCGGCTAAAATCCTAGGTCCGCCACCATTGCCACCATCACCATTGTTGCCACAGTCACCTTCACGTACCCGCACCACCACCATGGCCGTCACCATCATCGTCGCCATTGCAACCATCACTGCCACTAACATCACCACCACTACCGCCTCCATCCACAACCACTATTATATTCGACGAAGCAAACAAATTCAAATTCTTTTGACATATTTCATTCTCGTTCCTTTTAATCAAACATATGATCAAACATAATTATATTTCATTCTAATTTCTTTAAATTCCAATTCTTTTCATAGATTCTAATTTCGACAAATTTCATTTTATGATCTAAATCTTCAAATTTGTTTTGAAATTTATCACCATTGAACGAAACGAGTTTATGACCAATAATCAGCCAATCTATATCTGTAATTGATATGTTAAAAATAAAATATAACATTTTTTACGTTTAGAAATTACAAAATAAATAATCATATTATTTTTGGTGTCGTGTAGGCTGGAAATGTGAGTAGAGCCAAAGGGGAACAAATGGGACCCAAATGGTTCACGGGTGTGGTTCATGGCTCATGGCTATCCTTTGCAAACTCTCATGAAATCGAACCATTCCCACACCTTCTATCTTGACACATGTCCATTGTTTGTCGATCGACACAACAAAACTTAATGTGTCAAGTGCATAGTTTTTTTTAATAATCTCGGATATCCATACCGGTTGGTGTGTATGTCGACAAATTTTATGGTGCGTTTTGGTACACTGGACATGATAGGACATGCTAAAATAGGGATCACGGTCTCATGTCTGGTAGGATTTTTAAATAGAACAGACAGGAACATAGTGGAATAAAGTGAAACAGGCTTGTTCCACCTCCATCCCATGGAACAAGTTGGAACAGACTTATGTTTTACCAATATACCTTCAAAATAAAATATAATTCTCTTCTAAAACATCAAATACACGTTCTATTTTATATTTTATTCATTCTTTAAATTTTATTTATTGTATTTTGTCTAATGTTATCTGTTCTGTCCAGTTTTGTCTACCAAACGATGAACATCTATTCTTTCCTGTTATGTTCTGTCATGTCCCATCATGTCCTGTTCTACCCTGTCTACGTACCAAACGCATCATATATGACATTGAAGATAACAATCTAAAAAATCCTAATAATAGATCTGAAATACGCGTGTCAATGCACACTATGGGAATCAGCTTGATAACATAGAAATAACATAAAGGATGAGAATTTTGAAATGGTAACATGACGAATAATTGAAATGGTGTAAAAAACTCTTCAACACGTGATAGCCATTGAAGCTGCCATCTACCTCTCTTCATCCACTTATAAGCAGAAACTTCCCACAAACAACAATGACTGAAAGATAAACAACACATAGAAAAAGAAGAAGAAAAAACCCAAAATCAAATAACAGAAAAGAATCTCTCTATCTCCGATTCATCTCCGTTCATCTTTGTTTCATCTCCGTTCCATCTCCGGTTCATCTCTGGTTCTCCGTTCCACCTCTGTGAACAGCGTCGGTCCTAAGGTTTTTGATGCTCTGTGGGAAAATGCCAAAAATGCCTTTATGCCTATTTTTAAGTAAATGAAATGACGAAACAAAGTAATTTTTAAAAGGGTTGGAACCTAGTCAAGGTAGGTAACTCATCCTTACATTGATTTCTATTATTTATAATTAAAAGAAATACAAAGAGGCACAAAAAAACCAAAACCCCAAATTACAAAATATGAAATGATAAAAGCATAAAACCTGAATTAGGAATCAAGATTGTGCTTTCCAATTTTTCAATTTCCAAATTGAAATTAGCTCAATAGAACATTACTTCCATATATGGATCTTAAATCTAAAAGATAAGGAAAAAATAATTAGTTTTTTTAACTTAAAATAGTAAATTACATGGAAGTTTATGTCACGGTAAGTAAATAGTAAATCTCATAAAGTTACAGACTGTGCATCTTCGTATCATCTTCGGTTCTCCTCCATTCATTTTCGTGCATCTCCGTTTCATCTTCGTTTAACTATTCATGTTTGATAAGGTTACATTTAAAAACCAAATAGAATTAAAAACCATTGTTGGAGATGATCTTGTTGAAGTCGTTAGAGATGATTTATGATAGTTGGAGATGAGTATGGAATTTCCATTTCCTAATTTAAAATTAGATGCCAAATCATTGGATGTGATTTATGATAGTTGGAGATGACCGTGGATGAAATCCCATTCCCTATTTTGAAATTAGATGCCAAAGTACAATAATGCCCTTTTGTCATTTTTTTCTATTAACATTATTAAATTAATTTTATTAATACCATAATTAGTATAAAAGCATCTTAACCGTTGATTTATTCAATCTATGATTTATAGTTGGGTTTCAGAGTTTGCAATATAAGAATGACTTACGAATGAAACCACTTATATATATCGTTTGTACAAATGGCTTGGTTTGCAAATGAAACGCACCATATATATATATATATATATATATATATATATATAGGTTCAAGGGAAAACTTCAAAAAAATAGAAAACTGAAGAACAAGTGGTCCTTCATCTGGACGGTATGCACTTGTGCATATAGGTAATTTGTAACATGCACAAATGCATAATGCACTTGTGCATAAAAACCAAAAAGTCAACTTAATTTACCTGTATGCACAAATGCATACCGTCCAGATAAAGGGCCCCTAGGGTGTTCTTCAGTTTTCCGTTTTTTTGAGGTTTTCTCTTGAACCTCCCCCCATCTCTCTCTCCCTCTCTCTCTCTCATTTTGTATTAACTTCATCTTAGTCATTCATTTTTTTTGTTAATGGTCGAGATTAAAACCATTTATTAATTAATTAAGAAATTAAGTCGTGTAATTAATTCTCCCATTAAACAAATGAAGAGGGTAATTTTGGAATTTGACACAACCTATTTTTTTCATTAATTAAGTCGTGTAATTAATGTTCCTATAGTTGAACATATTGTTCATATGTTCAATCCAATGTTCCTATTTGTTCAATTATATGTTCATATTTGTTCAATTATATGCAAACAACAGATTGTTCATATATGAGCAACTATATGTTCATTCATGTTCGATTACTCCGAAATTACATGGTGTTACTTACTAGTTAATTACTATTTCATTTAGAGCATGTAATATTAATGTCACATCATGTATGATGTGCAAATATTAATGCATAAACAAGGATGAAATATAAGTATAAGTGAACCTATATGAACAATATATATTTGTTATATTTGTTCATGTTCAAATGAGCATCTACGTCTACTCTATCTTCAACGTCGTTGAAAACACCTTGATCACTCATGTTCATGATGCAACAATAGGAATTCAAACACTAATTTGATAGAAAAGACTACAAAATATTTGAGAAATAATAATATAGCTAGAGTCAAGGAGATTTTGATTTTTGTAACTCCCTTAATAAATCAATGTAATAAAACAAAAACATGGAATTCCATCCATGCCCCTATTTAATGGTTATGTATAAATTTGAAACCACCAACTAAAATGAATTCATATTGGTTGAATGAAGTTAATAAAGTTAAAACACAAAATATGAGGTTAACAAATGAACTCAACCCTATATATATATAGGTATCAAATACAAACTAAATGGATTGTACAAACCCCTACAAACTCAATCTAGCTTCATGAATCTGATAATCTGATAATTTGGCTTCATGAATCTATATTTTGGCTTCATGAATATATAATTTGGCTTCATGAATCTATATTTTCCGGTGGAGCCCTAAAATACCCTTATGGATATAAAAAAAGAAGTTATGGATATAAAAAAAGAAGTTACATGATTGGTGGATATGAGTTTGTACAGTTTGTACAATCTATTTGGTTTGTACCCGATACCACCCCTATATATTTATACATATAATAAATAAGTAACTAGCATGCCACGTGTCGTCTTCTGGTGAGCCGACTTCAGTATTTTCCCGCCTAAACATGTATCTGGACGCAGTTTACATTATAAGTTCAATTACACACCCACATTCACTCCTCCTTAAATCTCTCCTTAATTCAATTTTTTTAATTTATACGTTACATTTATTACCCTTATAATTAGGTATGTAGTTTACTTTTAATCTTTTACTTTTTTATTTTTCATTTTAGACTCTTATCATAATAACATAAATAATGTATATGAACTAAAATGCATTAAAAACATTTCTATTTTTTACAAATTATACCATTGTAATCGCTTCGTCAATACCTTCGAAATGAGCCTAATATTGAATATTTTTTGATTTAATTATATTATTAAATATCATAAATATATACGAATTAATGTGTCCTGATTAGTATGAGATTTGTTGAAATTAGTATGGGATTTGATACAAATACTCACTAAATTGTCGTGATTTTCTTTTTGCAATTTCATATCAATTTTACTTCAAAGTCGAATTCCTTCGACGAATTACAATTCTATCAAATTTCATGCTGTCAACGAAACACCATTAGAATTATCATAAGAAATTTAATTACTTTGAAAAAAAATATCACTTATCAACTGACTTTTGGATTATGAGTTCGAACATTTTTCAAAAATATAAATATGCAAATATTTTAGTATAGTATATTTAATTATTTATACTTTCTTAATCATGATTATATTATTTCCTCTAACTTTAATTGAACTACATAATATCAGTTATCAACAGATGGTTAGTTAATGATATTTTCAAAGTTAAATTGTTATGCTTCCCGTCAATTCACTTTAAATTAATCTTTTATAATAGTTGATAAATTTTCTGACATTATTTAATTTTTTTTAAATTACCCCGTGTAATACACGGTTCGAACCTAGTATATATATATATATAGCCATAAGTTCATTTGAGAAATGCTAAATGTATGAGAAATTGAGAAGTAATCTTAGCCATTTATTCGGTTAAGATCGGCTTTAATTGGTCAAAAGTTGCGGTTTTGACTGATCAAAAGTTGCGACTGTTCCAAAAATAGAAAGACAATTTCGTAACTTTTACAAATACACGGGACGAGTTCATATGTGAACCATGTAATTCACATATGAACTCTTTTTAACTAATTCATATATGAACATTTATGATTCATATATGAACCTTTATGATTCATATATGAACCTTTGTGTTTCATATATGAACTAATTAACTGTAGGTTCATATATGAATCAGTTGAACCAATTAACTGATTCATATATGAACACTCTTTAACTAATTCATATATGAACTAATTAACTGATTTATATATGAATCACAAAGATTCATATATGAATTAGTAAAATAGAGTTCATATGTGAATTATAAAGGTTCATATATGAACGTATAGTACATATGTGAATCATACAGATTCATATATGAACTCGTCCTGCGTATTTTACGAAACTACCCATCTATCTTGTGCAGATCACACGCACACCATGCGAGGAATTATCCGTTACTTCTCGGTCAAAGCCGTAAATGTTGACCGAATAAATGGCTAAGATTACTTCTCTATTTCTCATACATTTACCATTCTCCAATGAACATCTCCATATATATATATATATATATATATATATAATATCTTTCGCATATGAATTAGCTATAATCTATTATAAAGTTTAAAATAAACTACATTTTGGTCCTTGTGTTTTTTTGAAAATAACACTTTTCGACCCTGTAGTTTCAAACTTACAAGATGTCCATCAAGATCTACAAAAGCGTCTGAATTTGATCTCTCTCTAAAGGTCGTTCAAAAATTATGTTAATTGAGACATTTTCGTTTTTAACCTTTTTTTGTCTTTTACCCGATCAAACCCACATGGACCAAAATCAAAATATTAATTTTGATTGGATAATGGACAAAAAAACCGATAGGAGACAAAAATGCCCCTTATTAACAGAATTCCTTAATGATCATTAGAGGGTGGGATCAAATCTTAATAGTTTTACAAATCACGATAGCCATCTTGTAAATTTAAAACTCCAATGACAAAAAGTGTTATTTCAGCGAACCACAAAGACCATATTTGTGGTTTACTAAAGTTTATTAGGATAACAAATATGTTAGTATGTTTTAATTAAATAATTAATGATGAAATTGCTAAAATAGAATAACGGTTGAAGTTGCATATAACTTTTTTTATCGATTTTGATTTGAAATATTTTATTTTAAAAAACCTATAACATAATTGTTCAAAATGCTTTAAAAATACACTATAAACACAAAACATCCCTATTATTTATTAAACAATATATAATACAAATTCCAAACTCATAACCTCAATATATACAAAATTTCCAAGCCTCTTAAATTATCAAATTTATTCATGCTATAATACAATATCTTTATCGATTCGTGGTCGTTGGGAAGATCAGTATGTGTAAACCGTCCCGAAATTCTACTGTTACTCAAGAAGATCTTTGTAACGAACATTTGATAAAAGAATCAATGATATCGACTTTCACAAGTGCAAGATTTTTTTATCATATAGAAAAAGTTCAAGAAGATATTTGGTTACTTATACGTTATGGAATGGTTTTTCGTAGATGGGGAGCCCCTGGTAGTGCCGGAACGGGTGGGATTGGAAGTCCGGGAGCCCCTGGTACGATCGGAACGGGGGGGATTGGAAGTGCGGGAGCCCCTGGTACGACCGGAACGGGGGGGATTGGAAGTGCGGGAGCCCCTGGTACGGGCGGAACGGGCGGGATTGGAAGTGCGGGAGTCCCTGGTACGGGCGGGATTGGAAGTCCGGGAGCCCCGGGTACGGGCGGAACGGGCGGAATTGGAAGTCCGGGAGCCCCTGGTACGGCCGGAACGGGCGGAATTGGAAGTCCCGGAGCCCCTGGTATGGCCGGAACGGGTGGAATTGGAAGTCCGGGTACGACCGGAGCGGGTGGAATTGGAAGTCCGGGTACGGCCGGAGCGGGCAGACTTGGAAGTCCGGGAACCCCCGGCACGACCGGAATTACAGCCGGAATTGGAAGTCCGGGAGCCTTCGACACGGCCGGAACGGGTGGAATTGGAAGTCCGGGAAGTCCAGGAAGTCCGGGAAGTCCAGGAAGTCCGGGAAGTCCGGGAAGTCCAGGAAGTCCAGGAAGTCCGGGAAGTCCCGGAAGTCCCGGAAGACCAGGAAGTCCGGGCAAGCCCGGCACCGGAAGAGGTGGTAGAATCCCTTCACCGATTTGCGGCAAGACCGGCATTGCCGGATCAGGAAGCACTGATGGAAATCCTTTTCCGACGAAATCCTTCTGACTACACAATTCCGACTTGAACGTAAAGAACCCTGCTGAGAAAACGTGAGTCCCTCCAGCCTTCTTGGACTTGAAACAAATCTCCGACGAGGTGGCGGTGGCCGCCACCGCACAGTTCAACTCACTACTACTAACCAATTTTACCGAACAACTCTTGATTTTATCCACATGTTTACCGACGGAAACTAGTAGTTTGGCTTCAAACTCACCTTTCTCATTCGTCTTCACTTCTTCCTGGAAACTTTTCAAGCCATCGCCGCCGCATTCCACCGCCACGGTCGCCCCTAAGCAAACAATCAAACACCCATTAATAAAAGAAAACAATCACATAACAACACATACTACTAAACATTGCCCTTTTCCAACGGAACACCATTATTGGCGGATTGCATGCCGGGAAAGTATTCGTCAGAAAAAAAACTATTTACCGGCGAATTCCTTATCTCCAGACCGGTAATCCGCCACAAATTTTTATCTCGTTTCATTATCATTTTTTGCTTAATTAAGGCATTTATTACAGGTTTAAATTACCTATAGATTTCTGGCGGAATTTAATTCTAAATTCCATCAGAAATTTTAATTAATTAGTTTTAAAAAAAACGAACTTTTTGTAGTGAATTTGTTGCGTATCTTTATATATAAAAAAATAACTCGTCACAAAAAATAACCATATATATACATGTGTATATATCTAGGACGGTAATCAAATTATAATCACAATTATGTTACAAACCCATTAGAACCGATATAAAAATATTTTTTACATGATTTTTTTTTCATCAAAACTTATGATTTAAGATATTGTTTCACATATGTTTGTGTTCACCTTGTGAAAATATTACAGGTGAAAGACAAAATTTGGTTCACCTAGTGAAACAAAAAATACACGTAAAAATATTCATTTGGTGAAACAAATACATGTGAAACTATCATATTATGAAACAAATATATGTGAAACGAGATCTTAAATCCTAGCATTTGATGAAAATATATCATGTAAAAAAAATTATATCGGTTATTATAGATTTGTAACATATTTGTGGTTCTCATTTGATTTAACCCCTATATATCTATATACAATTAGGGGAAATTAATTAAAATGCCACAAGTTTGAAAGGGACTTATCAAAATACCCCAAAAAATTAATTTCTTACCAAAATGCCATTTTTTCCGCGATAAGAGCCCGCGATCGCGGACAGGGACCAATTGTGAAATTTTTTGCAAGATATATTTACACTTTCAGTCCCTGGCCCCGCGATCGAGGCCCGCGATGGCCCGCTATGGGGACTGAAAGTGTAAATAATCTTGCAAAATTTTACACTTTTGGTCCCTGCCCGCGATCGCGGGCTCTTATCTCGGAAAAAAGGGCATTTTGGTAAGAAATTAATTTTTTGGGGTATTTTGGTAACTCACTTTCAAACTTGTGGCATTTTAATTAATTTCCCTATAATTAGTGACAAATTTGTGATGGATTTAAATGGATGTCGACTTTTTGTTTTGTTTTGGGTGATCCACCGAAAATCGGACGTAAAATTAGTCCTGAAACTGGATTTTTTAGTAGTTACATAGCATAAAGTCAACCGAAAGAACCTGAAATGAAGTGGGTGGATTTGGAGACTTCTTGCCGGAAGCAGGTGTCACAGTAGACAGTTCCGACAACAACGGCGGCAGAGTGATGGTGTTTCCGGTGTCTGCCACCGGAGACCCCATTGAAGGAGAAGCATATGAGGAGGATGAACATGAATGAAAGCCATGAACGATGCATTGTGGAAATTATGGGAATTTGAGGTGGATTTGTGTATGATATATTAATTTCAGCTTGTGGTTTGTTTTTATAAGAGAAATTTATGAGATTTGGATTCATTATATCAATCATGCATAACCAAGTATAACTCCAAACCAAACCAAAAGTAAATCTGGAGTACCAAATGAAATTGAACTTATTTTTCTTCGGTAAAAAATTCTTTTTGATAAACCTAAATTTTTTATATCGTACGATGTTGTTTTAGTCTAATGCTATAGTTCCTTAAATTTTCAAAGATTTTTTTCTTGATATCAAGGAATTTTGAAGTTTTTTTTTATCGATTTCTAGATTTTTTTTCAGTTTTTAGTATATTTCAAGAGTTTTTTTTCGGTTTTTTGGTTGATTTCATGAGTTTTTTTTTGGGTCTTTTGGTTGATTATGAGATACGGTTTCACCTTATAAAACGATATTGTTGAACCTTTCACAGACCTAATTTTTTACTTTACGGCAGAGAAATAATACGATAGGAATTATGGATAAAAGGTTTAGGAGACTCATTATCCAATACATACAAAATAATGGTGTGGGCTTTCAATAGATAAAAAATAAGGGCAAAATGCGCTAAATAGCAACCTACTTTCATTTATTTTCTTATTATAGCATTGTACTTTCATTTTTTTTATTACAGCAATGTACTTTCAATTTATTTTTTATTAGGACATTGTACTATTAAAAATTTACCCATTATAACATTGGGTAACCTTTTACCTTTAAAACAAGTTTTATTTTGCTGATGTGTCATAATAGAGTGACATGACTGACACATAATTATGCCTACATGTCATTAAAAAGAAAAAAAAATACAAAAAAAAATTAAAACTTCCCTCGTTTCTAAACCCGCTCACTAAACCCTACTTCATCTCCCTCACGATTGTTGGTCTCCTACTTTACTTTTCTCTGCTTCACATATCAACACCATCTCCACAGGTACTTCTTCTTCTCTTCTTCTCACCATAGGTACTGCGATTTCTGCTTCTCTCCACATGTACTTCTTCTTCTAGCATTTCTTCATCATCAAACAACCATATTCTTGATTCATATTCTGTTCGATTTCTTGATTTTAATCATATTCTTCTTCTTCTTCTTGCCATTTCTTTTGTTTGATTTTAATCATATTCTGTTATGTGATTGTGTTATTGTTGAATGTTTTGTTTGATTGCCATTTCTATTATGTGATTGTGCTCGATTTTAACAAGTTTTTGTATGTGCTATGAACCTACAAACAGAAAAGAGAAAAAAAAACAAGAAAGAGACTTTGTAAAAACATGATGCTTCTTTACTTTTTCTATTTACATTAAACATCCAAAGTAAAAAAGATGATTTTAACCTAACTATTGTCTCCAGAAGCTTCCAATGTCAATAAACCATTAAACATCCAAAGTAAAAAAGATGATTTTAATGAATTTAATGAATTTTTTGTTTCATCTATCTTTAATGTTCTACTTGTTTAGTTTTTGGCATTACAAACTACGTCATTAAATTCACCGATGAATACCATGAACCAATGATCTTTTGTGAACATTTTTATTCGTGTAATAGCGATCTTTATGAAATTATAATTTTGGTAAACATGTTTGATTATGTTAAATAATAAAAAATTAAAACTAAATAATTTTGAAAGTACAATGTTGTAATAAGAAATGCCACGTCAGCACTATAATACACGTGGACAGCCTATGTGGACAATGGACAGTCTATGTGGACAATGAGGTGGCATGAAAACCTAGTGTAGTAGGTAAATTTAAACCATAATGCTATAATGGGTAAATTCTTTAAAGTACAATGTCCTAATAAAAAATAAATTGAAAGTACATTGATGTAATAAGAAAAAATGAAAGTACAATGCTATAATAAGGAAATAAATGAAAGTAGGTTGCTATTTTGTGCATTTTGCCCAAAAAATAATGGTTTAGACTTTAGGATACACCTTTATATATATATTTATTTATTTATAAACATAATGGGGATATGTATCAAAAAAAAATTCAAAAACCCCAGAAGGCACTTGTACTGGTGTGGCTCCGCAACTGCCCACAACCACTGTTATATTCAACAAAATAGACAAATTCAAATTCATTGAACATATTTTATTCCGATTCTTTTTAACCAAGCACATGATCAAACATAATTATATTTCATTTTAGTTCCTTCATATCTCAATTCTTTTAATAAATTCTAATTCCGACAAATTTCATTTTGTAAACCAAAAACCACCTAATCTTTAAATTTGTTTTAAAATTTATCACCATTGACCGAGTTTATCATATATATAACCAACCAATCTATATCTATAATTGATATGTTAAAAATAAAATATAACATTTTTTACGGTTAAAAATTACAAAATAAATAATCATATTATTTTTTGTGTCATGTTGGCTGGAACAAATGGGACCCAAATGGTTCACGGGTGTGCTTTGCAACTCTCATGAAATCGACATAAACAAAATTTAATGTGTCAAGTGCATAGTTTTTCAATCTCGGATATCCATTCCATACCGGTTGGTGCATATATCGACAAAATTTATATGATATGGAAAGATAACAGTTCAGAAAATCTTACGGATCTGAAATACGCATGTCAGTGCACACTATGGAAATTGACTAGATAACATTGAAATAATATAAAGGACGAGAGTTTTGAAATGGTGACATGACGAACAGTTGGAATGGTGTAATAAAAGGATGATTTGGTTCGTTATAGGCTTATACCATGTCGGTTTTGCTACTTGTGTATGTATTTTGAGCATTGAATATAATACATGAAAAAGACGATATTTTGATGATTTGCTATGACCTAATTGATTTGAGAAGTCATTACATACATAAACGAGTTAATCGATCGAGCTCATAAACGAGCATCGAGCTCATAAACGAGTTAATCGATCTTGAATAAAAATTATTGATCTTGACTACATAAACGAGTTAATCGATCGAGCTCATAAACGAGCATCGAGCTCGAGCTCGAACATTGAAAAAATTATTCAAGCTCGAATGAGCTCGAGCCTGGTATTATTTTTTCGAGTTCGGCTCGAATAACCTGCTACTCGACTCGACTCGGCTCGTGCATCTTCGTTTCATCTCCGGTTCATCTCCGGTCCTCCGTTCCACCTCTGTGCATCTCCGTATCATCTTCGGTTCTCCTCCATTCATTTCCGTGCATCTTCGTTTAACTATTCATGTTTGATAAGGTTACATTTAAAAACCAAATATAACTAAAAACCATTGTTGGAGATGATCTTGTTGAAATCGTTTGAGATGATTTATGATAGTTGGAGATGAGTATGGAATTTTCATTTCCTATTTTAAATTAGATGCCAAACCGTTGGATGTGATTAATGATAGTTTTGGAGATGACTATGGATGAAATCCCATTTCCTATTTTGAAACTAGATGCCAAAGTACAATAATGCCCTTCAAAAAAAAATTCTATTAACAATATTAAATTAACTTCATTAATATCATAATTAGTATAAAAGCATCTTAACCGTTGATTTATTCAATCTATGGTTTATAGTTGGATTTCACAGTTTGCAACATAAGAGTGGTTTACAAATGAGATACATTTTCATTTTTTTACCTTTTTTTGTCTTTTACCCGATCAAAAACCACATGGACCAAAATCAAAATATTGATTTTAATTGGATAAAGGACAAAAAACCGATACAAGACAAAAATGCCCCTCATTTAACATAATTCTTTAATGATCGTTAAAGGGTGGGACCAAATCCAGATAGTTTTACAAATCACGATAGCCATCTTGTAAATTTAAAACTGCAATGACAAAAAGTGTTATTTCACCAAACCACAAAGACCATATTTGTGGTTTACTATAAAGTTTATTAGGATAACAAATATGTAGAATATTTTAATTAAATAATTAATGATGAAATTGCAAAAATGAAATAACTATTGAAGTTGTATATAACTTTTTTTAATTTATAGATTTTGATTTGATATATTTTAATTTAAAAAAACTATAACATAATTGTTGAAAATGCTTTAAAAATACACTATAAACACAAAACATCCCTATTATTTATTAAACAATACATAAATACAAATTCCAACCCTCTTAAATTATCAAACTTATTCATGCTATAATACAATATCTTTATCGATTCATGGTCGTTGGGAAGATTAGTATGTGTAAACCGTCCCGAAACTCTACGGTTACTCAAGAAAATCCTTGTAACGAACGTTTGATAAAAGAATCAATGATATCGACTTTTACAAGTGCATGGTTTTTTTTATTAAAATGTTTAGAAAAAGCTCAAGAAGGTATTTGGTTGCTTATAATTTATGGAGTGGTTTTTCGAAGATGGGGAGCCCCTTGTACTGCCGGAACGAGAGGATTTGGAAGTCTGGGAGCCTTCGACACAGCCAGAACGGGTGGAATTGGAAGTCCGGGAAGTCCGGGAAGTCCAGGAAGTCCGGGAAGTCCAGGAAGTCCTGGAAGTCCAGGAAGTCCGAGTATGGCCGAAGCGGGCACGGCCGGAATTGGAAGTCCGGGAGCCCTCGACACAATGGTGGTGGAGTGATGGTGATTCTGGTGTCTGCCACCGGAGACGCTATTGAAGGAGAAGCATAGGAGGAGGATGAACATGAATGAAAGCCATGAATGATGCATTGTGGAAATTATGGGAATTTGAGGTAGGTCTGTGTATGATATATTAATTTCAGCTTATGGTTTGTTTTTATAAGAGAAATTCAGGAGGGTATGGATTAATCTTATATTAATCTTGCATAAACAAGTATAACTCCAAACCAAACAAGCGGTAAGTGTGGTATGGTCAAAAACCTTTTGTATCTATCCTTTAAATACTTCTTACTAATATAGGTATTAGCTTAAAAAAACTTGTTATTTTGTGTAGATTAAAAAAACTTATTGTTTTGTTTAAAAAACTTCTTACTAATACAGGCATTAGGTTAAAAAAAACTCAAAAAAAATCACTTAAAATCAACTAGAAAATTTTAAAAATGGCCAAAAAGTGAATATAATATACGAAAAAGGCGATATTTTTTGAAGATATTTTGATGATTTGTTATGATCCGGTTGATTTGAGAAGACTATACTAGTCATAATTTACAAGAATACTTTTTATAAAATAAATTTTATAAAATAAAATGATAATTCAATTCAAAAGTGACTAAAAAGTGATTTTGGATCGAGAAATTGGCTATTTCGTTCAATTTCCTACAAATATGTCTTTCACCCTAAATGTTATAAAAATATTTCTAACAAATTCTCTAAAATGAAGATCAAATGGGTTTTTTTAATATCGATGGTCCAAGTGTAAGTATTAAAAATTGGCGGAGGCTTTTGTGCATACTCTGTAACTGCAAATACTTCAGCTCCAAACACACATGAATCATCATTCGCCAAATACCCATTTTCACAATTCTTAAATGAGTCCAGTGATACCAACTTGTCAAAACCCCATTTCATATTCTTCTCGTGAAACTTTGTCCTATTGCCATTCACGATATCTATAAACACATACAAATAATAATAATTTAAAACGATTTAATGAATTAGTTAATATATGATTATTATGTTAATGCGATAGAAGTGTAAAACAAAATTGAAAATACGTTAAAAAAATGAATTTTAAATATAAAAAATAATTTTATGTAGTGTATATGATATATATTAAAATATATAAATCCAAAAAAAAATCAATATTGGGCTTATTTCGAACGTATCGAAAAGACGATTATAATGGTGTAACTTGTTAAAATTAAAACGTATTTTTTTAACATATTTTAGTTAATAAACGATTATATGTGTTAAATGTAAAATTAAAATTATGAAAGTATAAAGTAAATAAGTATAGGGGTTGAAAGTGTAAATTCCAAATCAAAATTCATCGAATTACACGGGACACCCCGCGTACGCGGGGTAAAATATTTACAAAAATGCCACTGCCCGCGATCGCGGAAAAAAAGGGTATTTTAGTAAGTCAAAGTCAAACTTAGGGTATTTTAATTAATTTCCCTTCTTTTAATATCATAAAATTCGATTATATATTTAATAATAATAATAATAATAAAACGTTCAAATACAACTAGGGCGGGATAGCTTATGGATAAGATATATTCCGTTATCTAATCTATACTATCTTATAAAGCATTTAGGCTAAAAGTTTAAAGTCTTAAAAATAAAGTCTTAAAGTTTTAAAAACAAGGTTTTAAGCAGAAAGTACAACATATTTATGCATAAAGTCTTAAAGTTTTAAATAACATTAATTTTGACACGTAATTTTTTTAAAAAACATTTCTGATTTCAATTAATAAACATTAATTTTGGCTATGCATTAATTTTGAAACGTAATTTTCTTAAAAAACATTTCAGATTTCAATTAATAAACATAAATTTTGGCTATGCATTAATTTTAAAACATAATTTCCTTAAAAAAAACATTTCTCATTTCAATTATTTCTCATTTCAATTAAAAAACATTAATTTTCTTTTGCATTAATTTTGAAACGTTAATTTCTCTAAAAAAACATTTCTCATTTCAATTAAAAAACATTAATTTCCTTTTGCATTAATTTTGAAAACGTAATTTCCTTAAAAAAGATTTCTAATTTCAATTAAAAAACATTAATTTCGTTTTGCATTAATTTTGAAACGTAATTTCCTTAAAAAAACATTTCCTTAACTAGAGTTACTCCTGTTATAAAGAAAGAGATTATGAGTAGGTTTTATTTGCATTAATTTTGAAACGTGATTTACTTTTGCATTAATTTTGAGTTTGATTTTACATTCATTTTGAGTTTGATTTTGCATCAATTTTGAGTTTGATTTTGCATCAATTTTGAGTGTTTTTTACTTTTAATAACTATTAAGCCCCAAAAATAAGTCCATTATTAAAGAAAACTGAATAAGCAACCCCTTTTTCCTCCTATATATTTTGGCTAAAAACAATATTTTGGCTATTACGAATTCTGGAAATCTGGTAAGCACCTCCATCAAGACTCCAACGAATTCTGGAAATCTGGTTTGCTTCACAACAGGTAAGTTTTCTGATCTCAAATTTTAAACTTCCACGATTAGGTTTCTCTACTTCTGCTTGGTTTTTTTGCTCCAACCTGCTTGTTCTTTATGGTATACGCTATAACAATCTTGTGTTTTATCCAAATGAAGGATTGATTAACCATTTATTTAATTAATCTTTTATGTATTACAGAATAATGGATGGGAAGAATATTACTCTTATTAACGACCTTGATATACAAGAATATGATTTTACTGTCAAGGTTAGAATAATTCGTTTGTGGAATCAACCATTGTTCAAGAATCTTGAACAAATATATTCCATCGAGATGATATTAATGGATGAAGAGGTAAATAATTACTTGTATTCAAATCTTTAGCTTCGTATTCATCATAACTTCTTATTTTTCAACAATTATGATTTTTCCATATCAATTTTTTCAGGGCACTAAAATCCATACTAATGTTCTACAAAAATCCATGCCGAAGTTTAAAATTTTGCTTCATGAAGGGCTGTCATATTCATAAAAAAATCCTACAATTGCTTGACATGTAACATCCTGAAAATTCCATTGTATAAAAATAACTTGGTATTATTTATTTAAAGTTTATGAAGAAAGTTAACTAGAAGGGTTAAATTGTTATTTTTGGAAGTTGAGGTATTAATTGGGAAAATGAGTTAATGACTCATCTAATTGGTGTTGAGGTGTCAAATTATGAGGATAAAAGTATTGTAAAATACTGATTGTTGTTGTTGGAGTGTTTCACAAAAAAAAAGAACAGAGAGATCGAGAGAAAAAGAGAAAGGACGAAGGAAGGAAAAGAAAAAAAGAAATCAGTGGTGAAATTAGAGGTAAGAACTTGTTTTCTTAACTGATTGTGGTTAGGATGTATAGTTTTTAAAAGTCTGTTTATTTCCAGATTGTTGATAAGCTGCCATTAAGCTGTTCGTTAAGCTCTTACGTGAATCAGTGTATAAATCGACTTTTGAGGTGAGTTTAATTGATTCTTGCTTAAAACTTAACATGTAAACAATTGTGTATGTGTTTATTGAGCTTAAATATCATTTTATATGCTTAATGCTTAATCTGGTAAGAAACAGCTTAATGAGAGGTAGATGATGATGAGCAGTGAACGAATCTCGCAGCCTTGGCTTGTGAGAATCAGATAAAATTCGCAACCATAGCCTGCGAATTTCTGAAACTCGCAACCATAACCTGCGAACTTCTGAAATTCGCAGCTTTGGCTTGCGAATTTCATGAAACCCGCAATCAGTAGTTGCGAACTTTGATGCTTTTTGAAATAAAAATGCATGATGATTTTATGTGATGTTTTCATGTTATTATTTATATGCTCTTGACATGATTTAATGATGAAGAATATGCATGAGATATTATCATATAAAGAGTTTATATCAGTTATTAAATATAGAGATTTATCTGATATTATTGGCACTATGGATGTAATAGAAAGAGTAATGATACATATTTATTGTGTTGCGATGGCTAGAATTTACATTTGGTCTAGTGGGCAACTTAGTACAGTTTAATGGGAACCGCATACTAGCTGGGACCTATAATGTAGTTCTAGTGGTGGAGTGAATTCTGAATCATCTGTGAGGGTTCCCGGTTGTTGTGATCATCGATGAATAAAATCCCATTGGGAACCAGTGATTCAGGATGGTGAGGTATTGAAATGTGAGAGAATTACATAGAGGTGTAATTCGCATTTCAGGCGATAGGAAGTGTGAGAGAATTACATTAAGGTGTAATTCGCATTTCCGGTGTTTATTAAATAATGAAGTGTGAGAAAATTACATCGAGTTGTAATTTGCATTTCAGGCGATAGGAAGTGTGAGAGAATTACATTAAGGTGTAATTCGCATTTCCGGTGTTTATTAAATAATGAAGTGTGAGAAAATTACATCGAGTTGTAATTTGCATTTCATGGGTTGTTGAGTTTAATTTCTTATAAATCTGGTGGGATTATAAGTAGTTGATGTTGTTATTCTATTTAATGACTAGGTGAAATAGTCATAGTGGTTGGAATTTGATTTGGTAAGATGAAAGATGCAGGTTTGAGACACATGATGTTTTAATTGTTGAGTTTTAAATTTGAATTGATTAACCTCACTAGGCGAAAGCCTAATGTTTTAAGTTGAATTGTCTTACCAGGTTCAGGTTCGGGAAAGAAGTTTGGGGAGTGAATTTCATATCAAACTTTGAGGTGTTGAAGGATCCAGCAATTCTTTTGGAGATTTTGGGACGAAGCTTAGATAATCTAGTTAATCTATTTATGTTGTAAGAATAGATTAATAAGATTATTTAGGACAAGTTTAAATGTTGTGTATAAAATAATGATGTAGATCCTTGTTGTTATAAAAGTTTGGTATCTTTAATGATCATAGCATTTATTTTGGGGTTTAAATTTACCCTGTTTTTAGGGTGTTTCAGTATGGTATCAGAGCTTTAGTTTAAGCGAACTAGGTATGAATTTGAGATACCTAGACTTAAGCTGAGATGAGTTAAGTTATGATCCGTGAGTTTTGGGTAGAAGTACTAAGAATGGGTAGTCTTAGAGTCGACAGAAATACGCAAAGTTAGTACTGTAACAAAGGTAATGAGAATTCTCATGTATGATATGTTCGCAATTTCAATTAGCTACTGTTATTATGAATATATTATTGCACAAGCATACTTGTTTCTAATTGTTACAGTGACTGATTAGCGGTAAAGTACGTATTGTATGTTTAGTTGTATAAACCATTAACTGATGAGTATTCTTTTATGCTCCATCAGAACGATGGTGAATACACCCCCGAAGTCTCCAAATTCTTCGATGAATAGGAATTGGTTAGACGATACTGGAGAAAGACAGACTGGATTGGGCGGAGTTCCTGATACGCCAACAGATTTTCTTTCCTTGGGAGGAATGCGAAGTCGAGTACATCCAGGAGGTACTAGTAATGTTGATCAAACGTCGTCAGATTCAGGTATGGAGGGGCGAATAATGGATAATGTGACCCGACTGATGAATGCTTCAATGGAGAGGCAAGCAGAGATGATGAATACTGTAATGGGGAGACATGCAGAGATGTTTACGAAATTGATTAATGATCGAAATGTGGAGCCAAGGAGAACAGTGACCGATACTAATGTGATAAATCCGACTGTAAATCCAGGAGTGGAGACAGTTAGAAGGGTTGACAGAAACTGTTCTTACAAGACGTTCCTAAGCTGTAAACCGCCAGAATTCAAGGGAGATGATAATCCAGTGGTTTGTATGAACTGGATAAGAGAAATCGAACAGGCTTTTCGTGCCTGCGAATGTACAGATGAGAGATCTAAGGTGAGATTTGGGTCGCAAATGTTACGTGGAAAAGCGTTGCAGTGGTGGAATGTGTTGTCATCAACTGTGACGGAAGCAGCTTTGAATTCTGTAACTTGGAGTCAGTTTAAAGCAAAGATTTTAGAAGAATATTGTAACGAGCATGAGATGGACCGAATCGAAGAAGAGTTTCGGAATATTAAGAAGGGTAATATGTCGGTGAGAAAATATACCGAGGTCTTTATGGAGAAGCTAAATCTTGTGGGGCACGTGGCTTCAACAGAGAAAGAAAAGATTAAGTATTACTTGAAAGGTCTACCAGTAGATATGATGACAAGAGTTCGTAGTTCAAAATCTGCTACCTTGAGGGAGACGATTGAAGAAGCAAAGGTGATAGAGGAAATGTATGTAAAAGATAAGGAGGAGAAAGCGCAGGTTGGAGAAAAGAGAAAATGGGAGGGTCGTTCAGAACCTCCTCAGAAATTAAGATTATTCGGAAAGAACATTCGCAATGATTCTCGTAGAGAACCGAGTTGGTGTGCAAAGTGCATAAGTAAACATTTTGGCCAATGTTGTGTGGTCGGAAATCAATGCTTCAAGTGTGGGAAGATGGGACATATGGCGTCAAATTGTACAGTGCCTGGGTCGGTTTGTTTTGAATGTCAGCAACCGGGTCATTTTCGAAAAGATTGTCCGAAGTTGAAAAGAGGAGGAGACCAGGGAAGAAAGCTGGATATTCCCAAACCAACCGGTCGTGCATTCCAAATGACTGCTGATGAAGCGAAGGGGTCAAAGGACGTGGTCTCGGGTACATTTCTTATAAACTCTATTCCTGCACGTGTGTTGTTTGATAGTGGCGCAAATTTCTCTTTTGTATCCAAGATGTTTCAACATAAACTAGCTATGCCTGTTACTACTCTAGGAGATGCTTTAGTAGTCGAAATAGCTAATGGAGTTCAGACTTTGGTTAAGGAGAGCCTGGCCGATTGTAAGATTATGATAGAGGGAACAAAATTTCCGATTAATTTGTTGTTAATGGAAATTGGGAGTTTTGATATTGTGGTAGGAATGGACTGGTTGAGCAACAACCAGGCAGAAATTATGTGCGCAAAGAAGCTGATTCGAATTCCAATGGGCGAGAAAGATAGTGTATTCGTGTTCGGAGAAAAACAGGAGGGAGAAATTCCGTTGATTTCAGTGATGAAGGCACGGAAATGTTTATCGAAAGGGTGTTGGTCTTATCTAGCCTATGTTATTGATACAAAGTTAGAAAAGAAAAATATTCAAGATATCAACGTGGTGCGTGAGTTTCCGGATGTGTTCCCGGATGACCTTCCAGGTTTACCAGTTGAAAGACATGTGGAGTTTCGTATAGATATTATTCCTGGATCGGCACCGATTGCACGAGCACCTTATCGTTTAGCACCCGCTGAGATGAAAGAGATGATGACTCAGCTTCAGGAGTTATTGGATAAGGGTTTCGTGAGACCAAGTTCTTCACCTTGGGGAGCTCCAGTTTTATTTGTTAAGAAGAAAGATGGTACCATGAGAATGTGTATTGATTACCGAGAGTTGAATAAGGTAACTATTAAGAACAAGTATCCGCTTCCGAGGATTGATGATCTATTCGATCAACTCCAAGGTGCGGGATGCTTTTCAAAGATAGACTTAAGATCTGGATACCATCAAGTGCGAGTAAGAGATGAAGACGTTTCAAAAACAGCGTTTAGAACAAGGTATGGGCATTATGAGTTCCTTGTGATGCCATTTGGGTTGACAAATGCTCCTGCAGTATTTATGGATTTGATGAACAGAGTGTGTCGAACATTTTTAGATAAGTTTGTCATTGTGTTTATTGATGACATACTTATTTATTCAAAGACTGAGGAAGATCATGAGCAACATCTTCGTGAAGTCTTAGAAGTTTTAAGAAGAGAGAAGTTATACGCCAAGTTTTCAAAGTGTGAATTTTGGTTGAAGGAAGTGCAGTTTCTAGGTCATATAATTACTTCTGAAGGAGTTAAAGTAGATCCTTCAAAGATTGAAGCGATGACGAATTGGGAGACACCTAGAAGTGCATATGAGATAAGAAGCTTTCTGGGATTAGCAGGTTATTATAGAAGATTCATAAAAGATTTTTCTAAGATTGCATCTGCTTTGACGTTGTTAACCAGAAAGAATGAGAAGTTTGTTTGGACGGAGAAACAGGAAACAGCTTTCAGAACTTTACGTCAAAAACTGTGTGAAGCACCTGTACTTGCCTTGCCAGAAGGGACAAAAGATTTTGTCGTGTATAGTGATGCTTCAAAGATGGGTTTAGGATGTGTGCTAATGCAAAGGGGCAAAGTGATTGCCTATGCCTCAAGACAGCTTAAAGAGCATGAAAAGAATTATCCTACCCATGATTTAGAGTTAGCAGCAGTGGTGTTCGCTTTGAAGTTGTGGCGACACTATTTGTATGGAACGAAGTGTACTCTTTATACTGATCACAAGAGTTTGCAACATGTTTTTGATCAGAAGGAGTTAAACATGAGGCAGCGAAGATGGTTAGAACTGCTTAAGGATTATGATTGTGAATTGCATTACCATCCTGGTAAAGCAAATGTCGTGGCTGATGCCTTAAGTAGAAAAGAGTATGGTGGGTGTTTGAAATCGGTAAACGCTAGAATTGATGTAACGTCAAGTTTGATGGAAAAGATCAAAGAAGCACAAGTGGTTGCCTTGCGAGAGGAAAATCTGAAAGAGGAAGTAATGGGTAAGCAACATCTTCAGTTGACCGAAGATGGTCGTGGGATTAAATTATTTCAAGGAAGAGTTTGGGTGCCTAAAATGGGAGGAAATCGAGAGTTGATTCTCGAAGACGCTCATAGATCTAAGTATTCCATTCACCCTGGGAGTACGAAGATGTATCGAGATTTGAAATTGCATTATTGGTGGCCAGCGATGAAGGTAGATGTGGCTCGAAAGGTAGAAATGTGTACAACATGTTCGTTAGTGAAAGCCGAACATCAGAAACCTTACGGAAGTTTCCAATCCTTAGAAATTCCGGAGTGGAAGTGGGAAAAGATTACCATGGACTTTGTGACGAAGTTACCAAAGACGCAAAAAGGTAACGACACAATATGGGTAATCGTGGATAGATTAACTAAGAGTGCTCATTTTCTAGCAATGAAAGAGGCATCACCAATTGAGAAATTGGCAAAGTTGTATATTGATGAAGTGGTATCAAGGCATGGTATACCGGTGTCAATAGTGTCAGATCGTGATAGTCGGTTTACCTCGAGATTTTGGCGATCACTGCAAGAAGAATTGGGTACTAAAGTTAATTTGAGTACTGCTTTTCATCCACAGACCGATGGACAGAGTGAGCGAACCATTCAAACTTTGGAAGATATGCTCAGGTGTTGTGTTTTGGATTTTGGTGGTAACTGGGATACGCATCTACCGTTAGTAGAATTTGCGTATAACAATAGTTATCATTCGAGCATCGGGAGAGCACCCTTCGAAGCGTTGTATGGTCGTAAGTGTAGAACTCTGGTGTGTTGGCTAGAAGCCGGGGAGAAACAGTTTGCTGGTCCAGAGTTAGTACAGCAAACAGCGGATAAAGTAAAAGAGATTCGACAGCATATGAAAGCAGCCCAAGATAGACAGAAAAGTTATGCTGACCCGAAGCGGAGACCAAAGGAATTTCAAGTTGGGGAGCGTGTGATGCTCAAGGTATCCCCATGGAAAGGTGTGATAAGGTTTGGAAAACGTGGGAAGTTGAGTCCTCGTTTTCTAGGACCTTTCACCATTGTTGAGAGAATTGGGTTACAAGCTTACAAGTTAGATCTTCCACCCGAGTTGGAAGGAGTTCATAATACTTTTCATGTATGTTATCTTCGGAAGTGTTTGGCCGAAGAGGAAGATGTGATTCCACTCACAGATGTGAGAATAGATGAAAAGAGTCGTTGTGTAGAGGAACCAGAGGCGATTTTAGAATGATCGGTTAGAAAACTACGTAGTGGTAAAGAGGTAGCTATGTTGAAAGTACAGTGGAAACACCATAGATGTACTAATGTAACTTTAGAGTCAGAGGAGAGTATGAGGAATAGGTATCCTCATTTGTTTACCTAGCTTTGATTTCGGGGACGAAATCATTTTCAAGTTGGGGAGTATTGTAACATCCTGAAAATTCCATTGTATAAAAATAACTTGGTATTATTTATTTAAAGTTTATGAAGAAAGTTAACTAGAAGGGTTAAATTGTTATTTTTGGAAGTTGGGGTATTAATTGGGAAAATGAGTTAATGACTCATCTAATTGGTGTTGAGGTGTCAAATTATGAGGATAAAAGTATTGTAAAATACTGATTGTTGTTGTTGGAGTGTTTCACAAAAAAAAAGTAGAACAGAGAGATCGAGAGAAAAAGAGAAAGGACGAAGGAAGGAAAAGAAAAAAAGAAATCAGTGGTGAAATTAGAGGTAAGAACTTGTTTTCTTAACTGATTGTGGTTAGGATGTATAGTTTTTAAAAGTCTGTTTATTTCCAGATTGTTGATAAGCTGCCATTAAGCTGTTCGTTAAGCTCTTACGTGAATCAGTGTATAAATCGACTTTTGAGGTGAGTTTAATTGATTCTTGCTTAAAACTTAACATGTAAACAATTGTGTATGTGTTTATTGAGCTTAAATATCATTTTATATGCTTAATGCTTAATCTGGTAAGAAACAGCTTAATGAGAGGTAGATGATGATGAGCAGTGAACGAATCTCGCAGCCTTGGCTTGCGAGAATCAGATAAAATTCGCAACCATAGCCTACGAATTTCTGAAACTCGCAACCATAGCCTGCGAATTTCTGAAACTCGCAACCATAACCTGCGAACTTCTGAAATTCGCAGCTTTGGCTTGCGAATTTCATGAAACCCGCAATCAGTAGTTGCGAACTTTGATGCTTTTTGAAATAAAAATGCATGATGATTTTATGTGATGTTTTCATGTTATTATTTATATGCTCTTGACATGATTTAATGATGAAGAATATGCATGAGATATTATCATATAAAGAGTTTATATCAGTTATTAAATATAGAGATTTATCTGATATTATTGGCACTATGGATGTAATATAAAGAGTAATGATACATATTTATTGTGTTGCGATGGCTAGAATTTACATTTGGTCTAGTGGGCAACTTAGTACAGTTTAATGGGAACTGCATACTAGCTGGGACCTATAATGTAGTTCTAGTGGTGGAGTGAATTCTGAATCATCTGTGAGGGTTCCCGGTTGTTGTGATCATCGATGAATAAAATCCCATTGGGAACCAGTGATTCAGGATGGTGAGGTATTGAAATGTGAGAGAATTACATAGAGGTGTAATTCGCATTTCAGGCGATAGGAAGTGTGAGAGAATTACATTAAGGTGTAATTCGCATTTCCGGTGTTTATTAAATAATGAAGTGTGAGAAAATTACATCGAGTTGTAATTTGCATTTCAGGCGATAGGAAGTGTGAGAGAATTACATTAAGGTGTAATTCGCATTTCCGGTGTTTATTAAATAATGAAGTGTGAGAAAATTACATCGAGTTGTAATTTGCATTTCATGGGTTGTTGAGTTTAATTTCTTATAAATCTGGTGGGATTATAAGTAGTTGATGTTGTTATTCTATTTAATGACTAGGTGAAATAGTCATAGTGGTTGGAATTTGATTTGGTAAGATGAAAGATGCAGGTTTGAGACACCTGATGTTTTAATTGTTGAGTTTTAAATTTGAATTGATTAACCTCACTAGGCGAAAGCCTAATGTTTTAAGTTGAATTGTCTTACCAGGTTCAGGTTCGGGAAAGAAGTTTGGGGAGTGAATTTCATATCAAACTTTGAGGTGTTGAAGGATCCAGCAATTCTTTTGGAGATTTTGGGACGAAGCTTAGATAATCTAGTTAATTTATTTATGTTGTAAGAATAGATTAATAAGATTATTTAGGACAAGTTTAAATGTTGTGTATAAAATAATGTTGTAGATCCTTGTTGTTATAAAATAACTTCTTATTTTTCAACAATTATGATTTTTCCATATCAATTTTTTCAGGGCACTAAAATCCATACTAATGTTCTACAAAAATCCATGCCGAAGTTTAAAATTTTGCTTCATGAAGGGCTGTCATATTCATAAAAAAAATCCTACAATTGCTTGACATGCCTTAAAATACAAGTTAATTGATAATACAAACAAATTAAGTTTGTATTACAAAACTTCGGTTACCAGCTGCTTGGATTTTAATGGATCCCTATTTGGTTTTTCATTTATCAAATATCAAAACGTGATATCAAAGATTATTCCAGAAGATACAGCAGTTGGTTAGTCATTTAATTATTTTAAATTTACTAATTTTTTTTAATATATGTTATTTATGTTATCATTCTTTATACTAATTTTTTAATCATTATCTATATCTATATCTATACTATCTTATAAAGCATTTTGGCTAAAAGACTTAAAGTCTTAAAACAAGGTTTTAAGCAGAGAGTACAACATATTTATGCATAAAGTCTTAAAGTCTTAAAAAACAAGGTTTTAAGCAGAGAGTACAACATATTTATGCATAAAGTCTTAAAGTCTTAAATAACATTAATTTTGACACGTAATTTCCTTAAAAACATTTTTTTAAAAGGTATCCTAGGCTTTGCCTAAACTAATCACTGACACTGATTGACTGCTAAGCATGCAGCCCTGAGATAATTCCTCAGTGGCCACAAGTTGCCAACGCCTGGATTCGAACCCGGGGTAGATGGGTTTCTGAGCCACATCCCTCAAGGCTTTAACCAATACGCCACAAGCCTTGTGGTTAAAAACAAATGTCGCATGGAAGACTCTAGCCACTGAGCTAGAGCTGCTTTTTTTGAAACATAATTTCCTTAAAAACAAATGTCACGTTTCTGATTTCAATTAATAAACATTAATTTTGGCTATGCATTAATTTTGAAACATAATTTCTTTAAAAAGCATTTCTGATTTCAATTAATAAACATTAATTTTGGCTATGCATTAATTTTGAAACGTAATTTCCTTAAAAAAAACATTTCTCATTTCAATTATTTCTCATTTCAATTAAAAAACATTAACTTCCTTTTGTATTAATTTTGAAACGTAATTTCCTTAAAAACATTTATCATTTCAATTAAAAAAACATTAATTTCCTTTTGCATTAATTTTGAAACGTAATTTCCTTAAAAAACATTTATCATTTCAATTAAAAAAACATTAATTTTCTTTTGCATTAATTTTGAAACGTAATTTCTTTAAAAAAAACATTTTTGATTTCAATTAAAAACCATTAATTTTGTTTTGCATAAATTTTGAAACGTAATTTCCTTAAAACAACATTTCCTTAATTAGAGTTACTCCTGTTATAAAGAAAGAGATTATGAGTAGGTTTTATTTGCATTAATTTTGAAACGTGATTTTCTTTTGCATTAATTTTGAGTTTGATTTTACATTCATTTTGAGTTTGATTTTGCATCAATTTTGAGTTTTTTTTACTTTTAGTAACTATTATGCCCTAAAAATAAGCTCATTATTAAAGGAAACTGAATATTCAACCCCTTCTTCCTCCTACATATTTTGGCTATTACGAATTTTGGCTATTAAAAACAATATTTTGGCTAGAAATTAAAAACAATATTTTGGCTATTAAAAACTATTAAGCCCAAAAAATAAGTCCATTATTAAAGGAAACTGAATAATCACCCTCTTCTTCCTCCTATATATTCTGGCTATTAAAACCAATATTTTGGCTAGAAATTAAAAACAATATTTTGGCTATTACGAATTTTGGAAATCTGGTAAGCACCTCCATCAAGACTCCAACAATTTGGTTTCTCTATCTGTTGCTTCTGGAAATCTGGTTTGCTTCACAACAGGTAAATTTTCTGATCTCAATTCTCAAACTTCCAACGATTTGGTTTCTCTATTTCTGCTCAGTTTTTTTGCTCCAGCCTGTTTGTTATTTATTGTTTTTAAATTTTAACTGTCTAGATTTTCTAATAACAACAATCGATCAATCATTCAAACCCTAAAACACTCAAGATGTTAGTACGATTTTGTACCAACATCGTAAAAATTGAAGTACGATTTAAATTGATCTTTATCAACTATATCTAGTTATATTAAAAACGTCATGTATTAATAGCATGTTGATATGTATCATACCATTTACTTTATCCATACAAACATTGAAATAATCTTCATATAAACACATACATTCACCGATAATCTAACACAAGCTGCAATGGAGGAGCAAAATGGACCATGGATGAAGACAAATTAGTAAAATTGTTAATATTAGATTAATGAATTCAATAAAGTTCTATATATCAATTTGTATTACAATTTAGCAAAACGTAAAACTAAATAAATAAAATTATAGTGCATTATTGATTAAATTAATCAAAAAAATAAGTAGTACAGTACGATATTACCGTGATATACGACTTCTAATACCACGTACCAACTCAGTTTATATAATTGGTACGATACTACCAACCAATTATATTAGTAACAACTAAGATGATACCAATTAAATTAATACAGTTGTTACAATTAAATTGATACGGTTATTATACGAATTGGTTGATTTGTTTTGGTACAAAATTTACACCCCTAGTCATGTAGCCTGGAAATGTGGGTAGAGCCAAAGGGGAACAAATGGGACCCAAATGGTTCATGGGTGTGGTTTGTTGGCCACAAAATCCATAGGGTGTCAGGCTAAGGTTGCAGCCATGGCTCATGGCTATCGTTTGCAAACTCTCATGAAATCGAACCATTCCCACACCTTCTATCTTGACACGTCTCAATTGTTTGTCGATCGACACAACAAAACTTAATGTGTCAAGTGCATATGTTTTTTTTAATAATCTTGGATATCCATACCGGTTGTTCCATATATCGACAAATTTTATATGATATTGAAGATACAAGCTCAGAAAATCCAAATAATTGATCTAAAATATGCATGTTAATGCACACTATGAAAGTTGACTCGCATTAAATAACATAAAGGACGAGAATTTTGAAATGGTGACATGACAAACAGTTGAAATTAAGGTTGTAAACGAATCGAATGAACACTAATGAAGACCTGTTTATGTTTGTTTGTTTAATTTAATCGAAGAAATGAATGAACACGAACAGTAAACGAACAATTTTTTTGTGTTCATGTTCGTTAAGAAAGTTTGTTTGTCCGTGCTTGTTTATGTTCGTTCATTAAGAGCTAAACAAACGTAGACGAACGAACTTAAATGAACATAAACAAATGTAAACGAACAAATTTAAATGAACATAAAAGAATGAACCCAAATGAACAAAAAACAACCATCGTACTCATCATGTCGTTCGTGAAAAATATCTCAACAAAATAAAATCCCGGTTGACTTAGGAAGTATAAAAAATGAATTCTAAAAGATCAATTTACTTGATGATTTTACATATTAATTTTATTTAAATATATTTTTATATATAAACAAACGTAAACGAACATAAACGAACGTAAACGAACGACCATTAACGAACATAAATGAGCGAACGTTCATGGACATAAATAAACGAACGAGATCATTGTTCATGTTCGCTCATTTAACTAAATGAACAAAAAAATGTGTTCATGTTCGTTCATTTATTATATTAAACGAACATAAACGAACTCTCCGTCGAACGTTTCACTGAACGTTCGGTTCGCTTACTACCCTAATTGAAATGGTGCAATAAAAGAATGATTTGGTTCGTTATAAGTCGGTTTTGCTACACGTGTATGTACTTTAACTAGTATTGAATATAATATACGGAAAAGGCGATATTTTTTGGAGATATTTTGATGATTTGTTATGACCCGGATGATTTGAGAAGTCTATACTAGTCATAATTTACAAGATTACTTTTTATAAATGTAAAAACAACCGCAAGGGCATTTATGTAATTTTCCTTGATTTGTATAGACTTTGTTAACTATTTGCATGTAAAGTTGGTTGTGATAATCTTACAAAAGCATCTCCAACAACTTCTCTAAAATAAAGAAAATTGCGTTTTTATTCTCTATATTGCTCCAACAGCTTATCTATATTGTTCTCTAAAATAAAGCTCTAAGTTTAGAGAATTCTCTAAAACTTGCTATATAGAGAGAGAAATTATTTTTTTATTCGTTCCCACCAATATGATCGAGTTATCATTATTTTATATAAATTATTTTTAAAAAGTGTATTAGGATGATAAAGTTAAATAATATTTTAATAATATAACGGATGTTGAGTTCTCTAAAATAGAGAATCTGTTGAAGCTAAATGTAATTCATTTTAAAAAAATTATAGAGAATCTGTTGAAAATGTTCTAATAGAGACTAAAGACGAAAAAACTGCAAAAAGGGTTGAGAATGATGGACCAATTAGGATTGGTTTAAGACTAAAAAGTGATTTTGGATAGAGAAATTGGCTATTTCGGTCAATTTCCTACAAATATGTCTTTCACCCTAAATGATATAAAAATATTTTTAACAAATTCTCTAAAATGAAGATCAAACTAGTTTTTTTAAAATTTTCAAAACCTTTCTATATAGGAGAAAGAGTATGAAATTCTCCAAATTTAGAATTTTCTAAAGATGATTACTATAAGAGAAAAATATTTTCTTTATTATATTGCCACTAATAATATTCTATTAAATATTTTAATAATACTTTAAATATCTAAATTGTTAGAATTAAATGTAATTTTTCATAAATTCTTCATTTTATAAAGATTTCAAAATATCTATTGGACAAAAACTAACATTTATTTTCATGGGATATACATACATCCCTTATTTTTTTTTCAATTTTAATTATATAATTGGGAAAATGAAATGATGAGGTTTTGTCTATAAAAAATAGAGTTTATTTTTTCCTTCACGGGAATTGGGATTATTTGTCCGAAAGGCAACGACAACATGTCCATTTCATTGACTCACGAGATTGGAATTATAATTTAATGCACATTCTTTAAAAAATTCGATTATATATTTATTAATAATAATAATAATAATAATAATAATAATAATAAAACGTTCAAATACAACTAGGGCGAGATAGCTTATGGATAAGATATATATATTCCGTTATTTAGTCTATTTAAAATAGCGGGTAACAGAATAGATAATTATTCATTGTATAAAACACTTGTCCATATTTTACCCTACCAAATAAAAGTAGTGGATAACAAAATAGGCAATGGATAAATGGTAAAAAAACAAAATTTTATTTTGAACTATAAATTATATTGTTAAACCTTAAACATAGGGGCTGTAAACGAATCGTTCGTGAACTGTTTGACTGGAATTTCGTTTATGTTCGTTTATTTAATAAATGAACGAACATGAACATATTTTCTTGTTCGTTTAGTTAAATGAACGAACATGAACAATGGTCTCGTTCGTTCATTTATATTCGTGAACGTTCGTTCATTCATGTTCGTTTGTGTTCGTTTATGTTTGTTTATATATATATATATATATATATATAGAGAGAGAGAGAGAGAGAAAGAGATAATAAATTGTAAACCTCTAAATGTGTGTAAACTATGTAAACTCATCCTAGCCATTGATTTTTAATCTAGATTAACATGGCATTAAGAGTAAATAAGTCTTTTAATCCTATTGTTTTAATTTCGGTAACTAGATAATGGAGAATAATCATCCTTTATTTTAGGAAGTGATATATTTACCTAGTTAATTTCGGTAACTAGATAATGGAGAATAATCATCCGAAATTCGGTTTTCAACATCGTCTTCTTCATCTTGCGGTTTTTCAACATCGTCTTCTTCACCATAACTGCTCATATCCCAATCTTGTATTGATTTCATATCAAATCAATACTGTTTCATAGGAAAAGTATGAAATATAAACTTTTTCATAGAAAATGCATGAAATCAATATTGTTTCGAATGAAAGGTATGAAATTAATACTGTTTCATATGAAAGGTATGAAATCCCCTTTCAACTTTTCATCATCGAATTAGGGCTTTTTCATAAAAAAGTTAAACACCATTTCAACTTTTTCATAGGAAAGTTAAACACTAATTTTTAATTAGGGTTTTTCATACCTTTTGAACACAAAATCAAATTTGAACTTAAAATTATTATGCACGTCGATTTTCATACAACAATGTGAGGGGAACTGATTTTTGTTCATACGTTGTCTTCTCTGAGTTTCATCCCCGACGCACTCCATATCCACATTAATGGGGTTGTCCGGAGTGTTTTTGAACTTCGAAAATGAGTTCAACAACCGCATCCTATCGCTTTTCTTCCTTGCTGTTAACCGTAATCATGTCAAAATCCACTTTCTACGAACAAAATCGAACACACCAACATAAACCGTAGGAAAAAAAAACCTAACCTCTTACGCCTTTATTCTGGTCCGCCATTGTTATGAAACGAATCGTGCAAGAAGGATATTCAGAGATTGTCGTTTGGAATTTTCGTAGATTTTCGTTTTGGTTTGATTGTGGTCGTTGTGGAATCTGGAAGGGATTGAGGTGGATCCCTGATTTCACGGTCTGTTCCAAAAATAGAACCTGATCCTAAATTAGAATCGGCTCCTAATTCCCTATTTTACCCTTTTCATAACCCGTCTGTGACCATTACCCCCGATTTCATAGAAATTTACTAGATTGCCACCGCTACAATCTGATTCATTGATTTAAATGATCAATGGCTAGGATTAGGTTTCATTGTTTACACAAAATTAATAGTTTACAATTTAGTGAGCCTCTCTCTCTCTATATATATATATATATATAAACATGTTTACGTAGTATGCAGTAATATGTAATGTAACAACCCAGTCTAAATTAAGCATAACTAGCATTATTATTAAACAATTACAAAACTGGATCCATAAATTTCTTTACATCTGACTAAATAACTTAGGTTGGCGGAAACAACCTATACACAACTGAGAATAACTATTACTAGAATATGAGTGACGATATCTCTATCTGCATCTGTGCTCTATCCTGCTCTTGCTCGACTACCCGAGCCTCATGCAATCTGCTTGCCTGAAAAGGTTTAGTTTGGAAAATGCGAGGGTTAGACCATGAGGTCTAGTGAGTCCCTCCTGACAGTCCTCAAAACTTTTAAAAACAGTTTCTAACTTTCAAATATCTTTGCATAAAACTTTCTCATAACTTTCAAATGTATACAAGACTTTCAATAATAAACTTTCACATAGCTGAACAGTAAAAATCTTTCACGGATAAATCCGCCCCCGTAAATGGCACCCTGAAGTCACCCGAGGGTGACAACGAGTCAGTATCACGCTGCCTTACTGGGACTCATTCCCATGGCATAAACGGAACCTCCCCCGACGTGAGTACTGGCGGAACCTCCCCCCGACTTAGCCAATTTACGTCTACACAATGTATGCATACATCTCACATAAAACTTTCACATAAAAGCATTCACGGAATAGGTCCGCCCCATAAATCATACACGGGATAGGCCCGCCCCATAAATCATACACGGGATAGGCCCGCCCCATAAATCATACACAAATCTCATTTAAAACTGTAAACAACTTTCATGCAATTTAAAGCATATGAATAAAGCATGGCAATTCTCGACATTCAAACACATTTTGAAAACACTTTAAAAGCCACACATTTTAGTTTAGAAAACTCACCTGGTACGTTTGTTTGCTTTTCTCTACTCGGCTCTTTACTCCCAAATTGCCTACCTGAACGAAGGGACAAATTTATAAGCTGACTAGAACTATCCGGACACTTCTCACTTGCCACCCTACTCAATTCCAGACATCACTACTTTTCCGGACAACCACACTTTTCCGGACATCACTACTTTTCCGGACAACCACACTTTTCCGGACATCACTACTTTTCCGGACAACCACACTTTTCCGGACAACCACACTTTTCCGGACGATTAACCTA
This sequence comes from Saussurea involucrata, assembly GCA_033807775.1. NCBI lineage: Eukaryota > Viridiplantae > Streptophyta > Magnoliopsida > Asterales > Asteraceae > Saussurea > Saussurea involucrata. The sequence goes on from CM066316.1 coordinate 88,410,807, forward strand.
TCCGGATGGCACACTTATCCGGACGACTAACTCATCCGGACAACACAATATCCGGACACCTCCACAACCCGATCAAGAATCTATCCGGACACTCACCCGGACACTCTCATGCTTGAAGGTGTCCGGACGAGCGCTGGACGAGTTTAATGGTTGAAAATCATAATACATGCCTCTTAATCCTCAAGTTAAGCTAATAGACTATCAATAAATGATCTGTAATCGATTTCCCATCAGTTTCATTATCAAAACGCATTTAACGAAGATTAAAACTCTCTATAGGCTTCAAATGACTTAGAAAAGCTAAAACCCACCAAAAACTCAGAAATCAGCAGATTATACTTGAAATGAGTTATGGATTAGAGATTACCTTAGAGATTACTTGCAGATCACGAATTCCAATCCTTCCCTTTCTTCTGAAATTGAACTTTGATGATTCCTTTCTTCCAAAAGCACACAAAACACTTAAGAACTCTATTCTCCTTTCTCTCCTCAATTTCAGCCGTCAACAAAACAAATTCAGGGATTTTGGAATGTTGTCTAGGGTTTTGTGCCCTTTTATACCCCAACTCTTATTTACCAACTAGCCCCTCAACTTCTGCTTTTATTAAAAACTCCACACCAAACGCAAAACACTTCGAAAAAAGGTCTGGGTCATTACATGTAAAGTCATCAAGTAAAATAATTTTTAACAATTTCTTTTTATACCTCCTAAGTTAACTCGATTTTTCATTTTGTTATGATATCTTTAACGAACGAAATGATGAGTAATAATGTTATTATTTGTTCATTTGGGTTCGTTCATTTATGTTCATTTAAGTTTGTTCGTTTATGTTCATTTAAGTTCGTTTGTTTACATTCGTTTATGTTCTTTAAGTTCGTTCGTTTAACTCTTAATGAATAAACATAAACGAACACGAACAAACAAATTTTCTTAACGAACGAACATGAACACAAAAAAATTCGTTCGTTTACCGTTCGTGTTCGTTTGTTTGTTCGGTTAATTTATTATTTTATATTTAATTTGTTATAGAAACATTTTATTATTTTAAATATAATCATAGTATAATATTTTAAAAACACTATAAAAATCATAAGACAACTTTTTTTTGTTGTACTTGGTTTTTTGAGCTTGTCGTGTTATAGCTCCCTTAATCAATAAATATAAAAAGAAATTAAAATACCCACTAATATATGATAATGATAGTTAAACTATGTTGATATTTTACATAAATGCATCAAAATAAAAGTCGACATGGAAACCACAAGGGTTCTGGCGTACCGGTTAAGACTCTGGGGGATGTGGTGGAATATCCCATCTGCCTAAGGTTCGAATCCAGACGTACACAACAATTGTGGCCACTGAGGTTTAATCAAGGCTGATGTCTTACGGTCATAATTTGCCAAGAGATTAGTCTAGATATAACCTAAGACACCCTTTTAAAAAAAAGTCGACATGGAACACATTATTGTATGTATTTAATCTGTTTGAATGAAAATAATTTATCCTGTCAAGTCAAGAATAACTTTGACTATATAGGAAACAAGGGAATATCGAACAATATTTGTTTTTACGCCATGACAATCTCACTTGAATTACGGGGACCTACATGTATTAGTGAAATACTAGCAATGGACCCGCACAATGCAGCGGGATGCATCATCATTTTAAAGGCGAGAACTTTAAATGACAATGTTATTTCATGTTTTGTTTTATTCTCCATCATAAGGTTTTGTATGGTTTGAAATCACGAAATGAATGTAAATACGGTCTATTAGTCGGTGATTTTAAAATGGAATCGTTAGATAACAGTTTTTTCAACCCTGTAACAATTGTTTGTTGCTTTTAAAGATCAACCTACAAAGATTTTGGTTCAACTCTTATATGCTTGAAATAATATTTTTCAAATTAAATTATCATTATGAAAATTAGAGCAAAATAATAAAGCTAAATTAGAAAACAAAATCCAAGAACATGAGAAAACAAAGCACAAATCATGTATTCAAAAAAATCACCACTTAAAAGTTTAACTTGATCCCCCAAAGTTAAACTGTAGGACTTATATTTCTTGGAATAATAGGATCACTTGCCTTACTCTGTGAAAATTGCAAGGACCAAGAATCTTGGTCAATAAAAAACATGGCAAAGTCTAAAAGTCTTGTCAAGTAAGCAAGGGCGATAATTGTTCCACGGTTGGCACTTACAGGGTAAGATTGTTGTTTACTATATCATTTTGATGGCCAAATTTTTTACCCGACATGGTAAGTGAGGGTGGTGACCGACTGACCGGTAGTTGATAACTTACATGGTAAGAGTTTTGTTTACTATGCCATTTTGATGGCCAAGAATCTTAGCCAATCATAAACATACACACCAAAAAGCTATTGACACATAGTTAATTATTCCATTGTATAAAATAGAAGACGGCATAAATTAATAAACAATTTTACATAAAGGCAAAAGTTGCTTAAAATAAGCAATCATCAAGATGTTTAAAGCAAAAAAACACACTTTTTAAGGAGACTAAACCTTATAAAAGAACCATGGATATAATCTGTATCTTGTATAATTTGTAATGAATAATGAATTCCATGTGGTTTCTACAAATGAAAGGTGAAATTCAAACTTATTTGGATTTTTCAATAGATACAAAACTTATTTGGATTTCAACGCCCGTCTCTACATAAGAAGCAGAACGCACCATCAACTACAACCTTTTCCTATTGGGGACTTTCACGTAACGAAAACAGACGATAAAAAACGAGAAAATTGTGATTTTGAACAAGTTTTTTTTATAATTCCAATAGATTATTCAAAACCTTTTTTTGATACGAAGAAATAAGAGAAAGAGGTGAAATTCTCTATATTTAGAGAACTCTAAAAAAATATCAACATAGAGAAATAATTGTAAGAGTTAAATGCAAACGTGGTCCCTACAGCTTACGTAAATTAATTTTTTGAAAGGCAAGACAATTTTATTACCATAACCAAACCATACAACCAGGAGCAATAAGTCACAATTACACACGAAACTAAGCCGAAAACCACATCCCACGTCGGTTTGCAAGAAATAAACCTACGTAGACATGAGAACGAAACAGACAACTGAATTAAGCACATTGTTAAGCACATACCGCTGACAGGGACAACAACTTAGTGACACATCCACTGCCCCCAAACAGACGCATCTGCACCAAAAGACCACCCGGAGCAGCAGCTTAATGAGACAGCCGATGCCACCAAACAGCAGCAGCTTAATGGGACTGCTTAATCCACACAGCTGCACTACAACAACAACCATTCAGCCGTTGTTACCAACCAACAACTATTTGTTCGACCTTAATCGTTATATAGTTAGCTTATTAGTCTTCAAAACAGCAGCAATCAATCTTCAATTCCCCACACGTAACTCAACCGTTTTTCCACGCACAGACCAGAACGCACAAAACTAGGAACGCGAAACAAAGGCCTAAGATTCAGAAGCTTTTGAGTTGGTCTCCAAAGACTTTCTGAACTAAATTAAGGTTTCTTGCCCCTTGGACCCCAAAGGGGGCGCAACCCCCATGACCCCCGCTCTCATGGCGATCTAAGGTGATATAGCCAACATTTGTGAGTGTGCAAAACCAAAGAAATCTATATCTATATCTATATATATTTAAAAGGAAAACCCACAAAATATGAGGTAACATCCTAGAAATTGAGAATTATCTATTTCTTGAATTGTGGTTGAATTTTATGTATCCCACATTGATGGAGAGACAAAATAAAGACAATGAATTGTGGATATATTAAATAGAGGTTGAGATGTCTTTGTTGCAAGTCATGAGTTAGCTCATTTTGGTCGATCCTCTAAACTCACATTGTTGGTTCATTTTGGCCAACACTCCAAAAAAATAAGTTGGCTTAGTTTGGCCAACCCAAAAGCTTAAATATATATATAGAGAGAGAGAGGGGGATAATAAATTGTAAACCTCTAAATGTGTGTAAACTTTGGATTTCATGTGTGTAAACCTCTAAATGTGTGTAAATGAACATAAACTACCATGCGGGTAATATTTGGCTTTAAGGAGGCGCCCAACAAGGGAGGATGGTTTATCAATAAGTCTCCATCCTTGTTTACCGAGCATAGCTAGGTTGAAAGCGTTGAAATCGCGGAAGCCGAGACCACCAATTTTTTTAGGGTACACAGTTTATCCCAAGAGAGCCAATTGATGGAGTGTTGTCCGTCGGAATTACGGCCCCACCAAAAGGAATTAATCATTTTTTCAAGATTTTGGATGACCGAGCTCGGTAGAAGAAAAACATTCATATAGTAGACCGGGATGGCTTGGGCGACGGCTTGAATGAGGGTGGCTTTTCCGGCGGAAGAAATGGGTTTTTTGCTCCAAGATTGAAGCTTAGACCAAAGTCTATCGCGAATGTGCCGGAAGATGGATTTTTTGGATCGACCCACAAGAGAGGGGAGACCCAAATAACGACCCGTATTAATTGGGTTATGGATCCCAAGAATATGGGAAAACGCGTTTATAAGATCGGGAGCCATGTTGCTACTTCCCATAATGCCCGACTTGGAGTAATTAATTGCTTGACCCGATGCCTCCTCGTAGGTCGTGAGCATAACTTTGAGGTGCCGAATTTCCGCGATCGAGGCCCTACAAAAAAAGAAAGCATCATCCGCGAAAAATAGGTGAGAAATAGACGGGGCGCCTTTGGCCGCTTTACTGCCATGAATTCGGCCGGCCGATTCCTCGTGATTCAAGTAGGCCGAAAGACCTTCCATGCAAATAATAAATAGGTAAGGGGATAGAGGGTCCCCTTGTCGGATACCTCTTTTCGGGAAAATAGGTCCCACCATCTTGTTGTTAACTTTCACATAGTACTTGACGGTTTCGACTACCATCATTAACATTTTGACCCAATGAGAGGGGAAACCCAAGGCGATTAGCATGTGACGCAAATAATCCCAATTCAACCGATCGTAGGCTTTGCTAATGTCAATTTTTAGAGCCACATCCCCATCTTTTTTCCGTTTATTGCGATGCATGGAATGGAGCATTTCAAAGGCGACGATGATGTTGTCCGTGATCAACCGGTCTTTAACAAAGGCCGTTTGGTTCGCCGAAATAATGGACGGGAGTAAAGGCTTGATTCGGTTAGCCAAGACTTTGGTGACCACTTTCATAATGACGTTGCAAAGTGCGATGGGTCTATACTCTTTAATCGAAGATGGCTCATTTACTTTAGGGATGAGGGTGATGAAGGTGTCGTTAATGCCCGTCGGTAAAGACCCATTAAGAAGCCAAAGCTTTCCGGTGTTAAAGATTTCGTCTCCCATAAAATCCCATTTCTTTTGGAAGAAACGGGGGTTAAACCCGTCCGGGCCCGGCGATTTATTCGGATGCATTTGAAAGAGCGTCGTTTTGAACTCCTCTTTGGCGAATGGGGCTTCTAGCCAAGAAAGATCCCTGGCCGTGAGTTTCATTTTAACGAACTTGGTAATCCGATCCGGGCTCCCAGTTCCCATGGAGAAGGTGCTATTAAAGTGGTCGTTGACAAGGGAGTTGATTTCGTTCGGGTCCTCAATCCATCGGTCGTCGTCATTTTGTAACTTGAGGATTCGGTTTCTTTTACGACGGCCATTTGCAAAAGCGTGGAAGAATTTAGTGTTCTGGTCTCCTTCCTTAAGCCAATGAGCTTTGGCTCTTTGTCTCCAATGAGCTTCCTCTTTAACGAGCGTAGTTATGATCCGGTTTCTTTCCTCTTCATATGCCGCAACGGCATTATGGTCTCTCGAGTTTCGAAAGGAGTTCAACTTAGAGTAGGCTTCTTTTATATCCCTTTTAAATGAAGCATTAAGATTTCTCCCCCATTTGTCAAGAGTTTTAGCGAGATTGGACAGCTTAGTGAGTATGTCGTAATTCCGGGAAGTACTCCAAACCTCTGAAAAGATCCTCTCAAACGACTCCTCCTGTAGCCATTTATTTTCGAACCGAAAAGTTTTTAAAGAAGGAAAAGAGGATCGAACCTGTGTGTGAAGAGCAATCGGAGAATGGTCCGAGATAGGGGCGACAAGATTTTCAACCCTATAATCGGGGAAAAGATTAATCCATAGCTGATTGCCGACAACCCGATCGAGACGTTCAAGAATCTCATTTGGTTTTCCTTTATGCCGACACTAAGTGAAAGGAAAACCATGCATCCCGAGATCTACCAAATTGCAATCCGACAAAGTGTCTCTAAAACCACGAATACACCACTCCGAGTGTTCGTTAAGGCCCCGTTTTTCGCTTTGATAGAGAAGGTCATTGAAATCTCCCAATACAATCCAAGGGCGATTGGATACGTCCGCGAGGGATCTTAAGAGGTTCCAAGAATCTATACGACGATTCCGTTCGGGGAACCCGTAAAATCCGGTGATTCTCCAAGATCCATTAGTGGGATCGACAATATCCAAATCAATATGGTTTTGCGAATAAGACAAAAGCGAAAGATGAAAGTTTCCATTCCAAAAGACGCAAATGCCACCACTGTGACCATTACATCCAACCGCAAAGCAATAATTAAAACCCAAACGAGACTTTAAACAAGATACTCTCGCTTAGGGGACAAGAGTTTCAAAAAGGAAAAGTACATCTGGCCGAGAGCTGTGAACGAGCTCCCTAAGAACCGGAACTGCCCGAGGGTTGGCAAGGCCTCGGCAGTTCCAACTGATGATGATCATTTGTGTAGGCGGGCTTGCGCTGCAAGTCCCGCCTCTGGTGTGTTTGATTGCGAAGGAGTTTCCATCTCAAGGGTGTTGTGTCCATCTGTTTGGTTCCCAGCTTCCGGGTTTTCGACGAAACTCGCCTTAAATTTCTTTCCGTTATACTTCCGAGCTTTGTCTTTGAAGGAGAGCCGTTTTCTTGTCGGAGGGTTGGAACCGGTGTCTGAACTTCCCATCTCGAAGGGGTTTTCCATCGAAATGGTAGTGTGTTGTGGTGGGGCCCCTGTATACTTTGTAGTGAGGGGGGAGAGGGTGTTGGGGGTACAGAGGGTAAAAGGAGGTGGGTTGTCACAAGAGCTTATCTTAGTATTAGGCCATCGGTAACGCCTGCGGGCTCGGAGCGGGCTCAGCGGGCTCGCGAGGGTTGGGATACGGGGGGGAGCGGGCTCGGGCTTGGGTTCCAGCCCCGGGTTCCAAAACCCGTTCAACCCGAATGATTTCCTTTTTTTTTTTAAATAATTTAAAAATAAAGACCGTTGGCAACGACTATTTTTAAAAAAAAAAAGTAATTTTTTTTTCAATTTAATCACACTATATATATAATCCTAAAACCCATTTTATTTTTCACACAAAACAACTCTCTCATTCTCTCATTCTCTTTCATTCTCTATATTTTAAACAATATGGATTCGCCACAACCCGGTTCACCGACCGCATCATCATCATCCGTAGACACCGACGAGTTGTTGAATCTACAAAGGGAAATTTTTCGACAGACTGCACAATGGATTTATGGTAGCACCGCCTCGTCGTCAACAAGAGAGAGGGCCGCGAACATAGAAAGAGGTCGAGTAGCTGCAAACGAGCTGCTTATGCGGGACTACTTTGGCAACAACCAAGTTTATACACCGGATATGTTTAGGCGGCGGTTCAGGATGAGCAGGCAACTATTCGAACGAATAGTTGAAGATTTAAAAGTAGAGTATCCGTATTTTACACTTCGGTTGGACGGCAGACGCAAACAAGGTTTTTCTCCGATACAAAAGTGTATTTACGCTATTCGGCAATTGGCGTATGGAGTAACTGCTGACGCACTTGACGAGTACATCCGTATGGGAGAGAAAACGTCACGAGATTGTCTGTACAAATTCTGCACAGGTATTATTGAACTGTATGGTCAAAAATATTTACGCAAGCCTACTTTTATTGATATTCAGAAGTTGTACGCCACGCATGAAGCTAAACACGGATTTCCCGGCATGCTCGGAAGCATAGACTGTACTCACTGGGCGTGGGAAAATTGTCCGGTAGCATGGCGAGGTCAATTCATGAGAGGTGATCATGAGCACCCGACAATCATGCTAGAAGCAGTGGCCTCTCAAGATCTATGGATCTGGCACGCATACTTTGGTGTTGCCGGTTCCAACAACGACCTCAATGTTCTCAATCAGTCGCCCATCTTGAACGATGTATATGATGGAAAAGCACCCGACTGCCCTTTTGAGGTGAATGGAGCCACCTACGAGCACATATATTATCTAGCGGATGGGATATATCCGGAATGGGCTACTTTCGTAAAATCATTTACGTGCCCACAGGACCCTAAACGACAAAAGTTCAAGTCCGCGCAAGAATCGGCACGTAAAGATGTTGAACGAGCTTTTGGCGTGCTTAAACAACGTTGGCATATACTTCATAACCCGGCACGCGGATGGGAACCGACAAGATTGGCAAACATTATGTACGCTTGTGTCATATTACACAATATGATACTCGAAGACAAATACCATGCTATTTGTGGTGGCGATGAAAACGACTTTTTCACGGATGATATCGAAACCCAAATCAGTGAGGAACAACGCGCGACAAATGTTCGAGAAGTCAAAATCCGGGGCACTCATAATAACCTTCGGTCGGATTTGGTCGAACATATTTGGCGTATCCAAGTTCCCAACAATGACGACGAGTAGATTTTTAAATTTATTTTGTAATTTTTAAATTTATTTTGTAATTTTTATTTTTAATGAATGATATGAATTTTTATTTTTACTATTTATCTTATTTTTATTTATTAAAAAATATATAAATATTTTTATTTTGTTAAATAATTAAATGTATAAATAAAAGAATTAAAAAAATGAGGTGGCAAGAGGGCTTGAGGGTAGCGCTACGAGTCTTTAGGGCTTGAGGGCTTGTGGTGAGGGTTAGGAGAAAAGTTGATGTGGCGCTGATGTGGCGCTTGAAGGCTTGAGGGCAGCGGTACTGATGGCCTTAGGAATCAGCTTTTGGGGAAAGGTGGTGGGTGTCTTGTCAACTTGAGGGATAGGGGTATGGTTGACCAAGAGGGTGTCTTTTTTCTTGTCAGCTACCGTAGAGGTTATAGAGTAGGGGGTTTTGGACATCAGCAACATGGTGTTGTTTGTTTTTTAAGAGGTCTAAAGTCTGAAATCTGATTTTACATCTAAAAAGTAAGAGTTGCTGAAGTCTGAAATATTAAGACTGTTTGTTTATATAAAATGATAAACATCTTAATTGACTAAAAATATTATGTTTTAAAATTACAACTTGAAAGAGACCATTATTTGATAACACATGCGTGCAATTGAGGAGGAGGTAGAAGGAACTGAGCCCTTAAAAAAATAAGAGGAATTAAGTGGATGGTGCACCTCTAAAATTTCAGAGGACATTAAGAGGTCTTCAAACCTTTTTTTAAAAATAAAACAAAATGTCTTAAATCTGAAAACCTCTTAATTTTCAGACTTAATAGGTTTAAGAGGTATTTTTTTTAAAAACAAATAGCCCTTCACTTGTTATTTAATTCTGCTATGTACATATTCTCTCTATATCATCATATCATTCAAACTATAACACACTTATCCTAAAACAAAAGTCAGTTTTTGTCTGACTTTTCTAAATTTGAAGACTTTGAGAACAATTTAAAATCATGTCCTTTTTTTGTTTTATTAAAACTTGTAATTTTATAACTTCCTAGAATTCTTTTTTACACAAGAATCAAAATTTAAAAAGTGAAAATTGGATATTAGTTAGAAGCAAAAATAGAACCTGTAAACTCTCAAAGCAAAAATATTAACCCGACAATCTCAAATTCTTAATCACTCTAGTTTTTGTTATAATTTTTTTTGGGGTATATAATATTTATATACGTCAAATGCAACAAATAAACTTACGTACCCTCCTCACATTTGGTGAGGTTTGAACCCCTGACCTCCTAGGAGGTCAAAAACTCACATACCAATAGGCCAAAGGCCCTATAGTTTTTTGTTATAAAGTTGGTTTTAAAACAATTAGGACAACCAAAAATGTTACACGAGTGTACCTTCAAGACCTATAATATTTCGATTGTAATTAATCGAGTGAATGATAGCATAGTACCCCCTCAGTCGTTAGTACATCTGCCCGCCCCTGAATATTATTGTGTTGTTGTGAATTTATTGCATCACTTACAATATGAGACTTTGGTGCATCTCGTCCTGAACGAGTTCTTTTCTCCCCGACATAGCCCTTTTTCTTGGTTTCTGATCTCCATTTATAGGATCCATAGATTATCCATTTTTATCCTCAAAAACTTTGGATAATATGAGACGACGCAAATGAATGAGAAATCGACAACCTTAACAATAGTCTTATGTATTGAAATCTACCTGTATCATAGATTTCTCTAGAAAAAAAGAGTCCAATTAAATTCCTACGAATTTACCAATGTAATGACAACCAAAGATATTCTTCTCATTTTTATCCCACATCGAACCATTGTCAAGACAACTATGGATCAAATATGAATTTAGTAAAATTTTGTCCCACATCGAGCCATTATGATTTACTTTATAAAAATCTGGCTCGTTAAATATCTTTATCGCATGCCTTCAGTTTCCAAACATGAGTATTTCTCAACTTTGATGAACAATTTTGCTTATATCGTTCATTTTTCTCAAAGGATCATAGAAGTATGCACATTTTCAATGTGGCAACCCGTCATGCAAGGTAATTAACAACCTTTTCTTTCTTGTTTTTATTTTATTTTGCAATATTATTTATTTATGTTTATTTTTATCATTTTTTATTTTCCAATACGGTTTTAGCTTACTTATCAAGATCAAGTAAATTTTGCATCACCCGAAAAATTTATAAAGTATTATTTTAATTTTAAACTAAAAGATATTACATTTTTTTTTCTTAATCTAATTTTTTCAAATGTACAGAATGTTGGAACTAAAATGAGTAATCAAAATAATCCTAGCTAGTTATATAAGGGTCATCTCGAGGTAAAAGTCCTCTTGTTCATATTTTTGTACCAAATACGAAATTGCTCACATAAATTACGATAACACTTCAAATGATTGTTGAAAAACCTTTTTTTATGGAGAGAGGTTGGTTGTTGTAATGTAGAGCATTGTCAGGAAATGAAAGATTTCGTACAATTTCTTTAGTCTCATGGAATTTCGAGGATTTTCGTTGTGGATAATTTAGAAACCGGGTATTGTCTTTTTTACATTTACAGATTTACTTTGTTATAGTAGATCTAACTTACTGAATGGTTTTCATATGCAACAATAAGAGACTAACCAAAGTATGATTGCAGATTCTGGATGATGATGACACTTAACACTCTCAATAAATATAAGAGAGTAGATTATCAAGAACGATGAGACCATCAAGTGATCCGTAACACCCTAAAAATAGGGGTAAACAAAAAACTTTCATAAAACGAAAGAGCGGTATAAAATGTTATAACATGAGCCATCCCAAAAGGGAGAAATACATGTGTTGAATAGTTACAAATGTTTTCTAACGGAAGATGGATGACAACCAACTAATCTAATTTATAACATAGAATTAAGATTACAAAAGGGGTGTCATCTCTAGCCATTAAAGTCTCCTAAGGTTAGCATCCAAAGGTATTTCCCCAAGCTCACACGCTCATGTCTAAGCTTTCTTAATGACGGCTCCGGTAGAACCTAGTGAGTTTGAACAATTAACAACATACAATAACAACATGTACAATCAAGAGTCTTCCGTTCGAAATTCACAAGTAAATTTGAAGTCAATGGGGGAGACCCATAACATCAAGAAGTTTCACCCAAAGAGTCGAGATACCTTAGTGTCAAGCCCTTTAAAGACGACACCAAAGGCCCAACACATCCAGGGGTGCAACCAAAGGCATTGCCCTAAATGGCAAGGGTCTAGGCGCATACCACTACGGTGGCACCCAAGACTATGTCCTCCTAGTGAACACTTAACTTGATTCGTTCAAAAGCTTTCTCAAGCCATAAGGCACCCAAGCATATGTAACCAAATCAATTAGTTGTCCTAGACATCGCATAATTATAAATAGACGATGATTACCAAGGATTCTCCATGATTTCACCAATGGTCCACATATAAGCATTAAGCCAAGTAGATTAAGCCAACTTAACCAATAAGACATTTCATCCACATATGAGGTAAGCACATAACTCTTGGGTCCAAGACCCCAATTCTTCCCTCTCATGTTCACATAACAAATAACACACAAAACATATTAATGATGGCATTTCTCACTATTAGAGTCCTTGGCTACTCCCCAATAAGCAAATAAACCATCTTCTAAAATTAGGGTTTTTTCATGAAAATAGATAAATGAGTAAAACAACAAGTAAAAGACATGTATTTAGTTGGAAAGGAGTTAGAAAACTCACATTCTAGGTTTTTAGAACAAAACCTAGTGTAACGTCCCGCAAAATGAAACAGTACATATAACATACATTCCATAACATGTTTACAACAAAGTACTTCATCTTTCACATTTGGTCCCATCTAAAGTCTGAACATAAAAATTCATTACAACTTGATCCACTTTGAATTACATAGTAATAACAAAAATTATAACTGCAAAAGCATCCATAGCATCATGATGATAATCTTCTCCAAAGCTAGCCAACAAGTATTCTATTTACTTGTTCTTACTGGAATCACCACCTGGAATACATAATTTTTAAAACAGAAAATGAGGGTTAGACCTAAGGGTCTAGTGAGTAAATCCCTGACATTTGTAATTTATTAAAATTTATTTATATAAAACACACTTTATATAATTACACATACATCACACGTAAGTTAATACCAATTAACATTTATGCATCATACCTGTCTCGTCCCACCTTATCCCTCCACCAATGGCCAATATCAATTGGTTGCGAGCCAATTTATCACACCGGTCCAAAGCCCGGCCACGTATTATATTTTCATATAATACTCACGTGATTATAATATCCCATTATAATCACTCACGTATGACATATTCATACACTTATCACAATTCATTATTCACATATCGTATTCCAGTAAAATACTCTTTAAAATAAAACTCACCTGATCTTTTAAGCAAGGTCCTTCAAACTTTCTTCAGAATAGATTATCTTTTAACTCAGATCCTTAATATCTGAAACAAATTAAAGTATACATACTCTTTAACACATAATCCAGAAAACCCAACTTTTCGCAACCCACTATTACGAAAAGTTTACTTTTCGCAACCAACAGATGCGAAAACCTCACTTTTCGCAACCAACAGATGCGAAAACCTCACTTCTCGCAACCCACAGATGCGAAAACCTCACTTCTCGCAACCCACAGTTGCGAGTTCCCTACTTTTCGTAACCAACAGATACGAAAACCTAACTATGCGCTTTAGCTACTTGCGAAAAGTGGACTTTTCGCAACCAAGGCTTGCGAATTCCTATTTTTCGCAAAATCACTGTTCATCGTCTTTTTTTCAGAAAAGTTCAGTTCAAATTCAGGAATCCCAACTTTTACCCAGATTGCACAGAATCGTTCTAAACTCCTTTTAACACCCTAAATTGTAACTAAAATTCACCAATTCATCTAAAATTACCTAAACCCACTTCAAAGTTCAAAAGAAACCTAATATACATCAAAAGGAAGAATTAGGATGGATTATTACCTTTGATATGAACTCTATAATTCCAGCAGCAATTATCTAACACTTCTCCTTCTTCTTCTTCTTCCAATTCCTTCGATCTCTTTCACTCTCTCTCTCAAAACCGAAACTCACACACACACACTTAGGATATTTAGGATATTTGTTAATAAAAAGGAAGACATCATCTTCCATTTGATTTCACTAGAGTCGGTTGAGAGAAGGGTTTGGAAAAAGTGACCAAGCCACCCTAGACTTATCCTAATTCACAGAACTTACCCCTAAACTTCCATAATAACATTAAAACTTATCCCTTAACGTCTAATTCCATAAAATACCCACATAAAACTTATAAAATTTTCATATTTTAATTTAAATAAAATACCTGGTTATTACAACATCTCCCCCTTAAAAGAATTCCGTCCCGGAATTCAGTCAAGCAACAAAAGAGGGTAACTATTATCAAATTGATATCACATTCTTTGAACACATCAAAGTGTTTACGGAACTCCCAAAGGACTTTTTACTAGACCAACCGCTTTACTGCTTCTAGTTTACCAATTTTTCCTACTTCAATATTTCAACCCAAAACATCAAGAGTTTTAATTTTTCACAATTTCGCCCCATTAAAACAACGATACTTTCTCAATAATCAAATCCAACAAAGGTTCAAATTAACTCGAAAATTCACTTATCTCATAAAAAAAATAACTTTTACTCATACGAATCTAATTCAAATAACACAACATTCTATGCTTACTTGGGACAATTACCACGCTAATACTACTTTTAACCTTACCGGCCTTTTACTACAAACGTCGTGTTCTATACTTTTACGATACTAACTCTAAAACGTAATCATATACTTTCAATATAAAACTTGCTTAGCAAATACAACCTATTTCTTATACTCTTTCATGGAATAGAATATACTCAACACGAATCACTTTATATCACATAAAATTTCTTAATTTTATCGAACCCGTAAACTTCATTCTATCTTTTCCATTTCTTATACTAGCATAGTATAACCGCAATACTCTCACCTCAATGCTTAATTGCACTTGACACCAAATCATTTATCAAATTAAAATAAAGTCTAAATAGCAACTTAATTTCTCGAATATCAGCAAAACACAATCTCAAACATTTCAATTATCTCAATAACCTCACCACCATAACTCATACCGACTTCTATCCAAATATCAATACTAATTCATTCTTGATAAAATAACAAACTCGCTATCACATCAATTCCTCACATCTCCAACTTAGCACCAAAAATACTAACACAAACCTTTAGACATTTGTTTCACTTAAACCACTCCGCAATTGAAATTTATCAACACCGGTCTTACCTTACCCAACTAAAATAATTACCAAATCATCATGTAATAATTTCACTACAAAACTAAGCCGAAAAGAATTCATCACAACTCCGTTAAAAATTTCATGTCACTAATCCTATAACTCATTAACGACTTAACATGCAAAGTCCATCACCAAGTTTAAAACAACCCTTTATCTTAAACAGCTCCATAAAGAAGGTTCATCACACGACCATCAAAATATTTATTGATCATTGCTTTCTTCCCACTAATCATAACACTTAATATAAATCCCTTTTTTCAACTTAAATTCTCCAATCCATGGGAAGTATTAGGTAAACATCCAACCCATTGAACCATTTTTCTATATCCCGCAAACTCTCAAGCATCAATTTCTTATACTTTATTATCATAGTATGCATATTCTCTTTCAGTTAAGTCCAGGTTATCAGCAACCTAGTTTTCTAACCTTGCGACCCACTATCGCCAACGCTTCCCCCACATCATTCCATCTTTGATCCAGTCCGATGTTTTCTAACGGTACAACCTTACTTGCTTCGGCTAAGCCCTTCCACAGAATCGACACGGGAAAGGCTGAATGAACTCTCACTATGCGTAACCCTTCAATACCAAGGCGCATACCAACAATTTAGTACCCTCCTAACTGCAACAACTCTTACTCCAAGAGGAAAACACGCGTGATACAAACAAGGTATAATATCCCAGATCAATCATACCAATATCATTCACAAATCCTGACTCCAGGTTCACCTCATCCTACTACCCTTGCTATGACGGAATCTCCACTAGTCATGACGAGTCGCCTCGCGAATGCACAGTCGCATACAGTGTGAAATCAGATAGACATTCGAAATAAAGATTCTGTCCCACAACGGTTAGACTCAAACAAGAGCTGCGCAATAGAACTAAATCAAATATTCTAAGCCTATTTAGTTCCTACTGTATACCACTTATAAGGCAGTCACTTAACAACCTATCAGGACTAGCATAAATTCCTACTGGCAAGTAGTAGTCATGCAGCAAGGTGTAATAAGCACCAGGCAATCTAGCATACATACTCCTATGTTCTAGAAAGCAATAAATTACACTAAGTACTCTACCTTTTCCCTTGGTCTCGGCTGACTGTACACACTGCGCCTTCGATCACTGTCTCTAAAATGTCCCAACAATCCAACACTCAAAAAAAAATAACGACATTCTACTCCCCAATAGATTACAAAATCAACTTGGAGTATCACCTTAACCCGTAGTTGAATTTTCTCCATAGGTCATCCCCAACTCTACCGTCACTTCTCTAATCCAAAATATATCTAAGACAGACAACACTTTCTTGCATTAATTACACCGACCCCGAACCTTAGATTACAATTGATTTCCACACTTGCCACAACATCACTCTCATACTACTACCACGTCCTATCACATGGTCCTTCACCCCGATCATTACATTCGATTATTTTCTTCTATTCTTTCCTCAACATAAAATATGTTTTCCCAAGGATAGCTCACTAGGAGGTGCTTACTTTAGACCGACCCTATGAGCTAGCTTTCTTTCACCTCCAAACCAATCGTACACACCCAATTCCCACAATTACTATACTTAACCAATAATTTCACCACACCTCATAACAGGAATTTAACCGAGTTAATCTGAAATCACATCCATTGCCCGAAACAACCACACACTTTTTCATTTTTTTCAAATATCGTTAACATATTCTTTCAAAACGATAATAAACAAATTGGATCTACACTATACACCCATCCCCAAAATATAACAACCATAAAAACATCTTTATAACAAAATCAGTACATCTTTATTTCACCTCGTGCCTCTTTCAGCACAAAATTATATATATACATATATATTTTTATATATCACAAATCATTTAACACGTTTAAAATTTTATTCATAACATAAACTTTAACATTTGGAGGCATAACCTAGCGTTTGAAATACTGAATTATACATAACGCCACATTCTACACTTTCGCAATAACTTTCCAAAATTCTAATCATGCACCTTCAATTTGAAAAATTGCAAACAATTGCAAGTGTTAGATCATTCATTCCAATTTAAACTACCATCCACTTTCGTTCTCATACAATAAATTTTACTACCACCTTGATAAATCTTTCGAATCCAAACACATATGATAACGGGTTATCACCTTGATCACTAATAGCTTTTCCTTACTAATCACTCCCAAAAACAATCTTCACGTTCTAGTTCAATTATCCTTGATTTCTCACTTAAATGTATCCCAAGCAATATCATAATGAATAAGCATACTAAATTCGATATCATCCAAAATATTTGTTACACTTTTACTAAATTAGAACCAACCTCTTTTCACATCAAATGCTTCCAAACCTACACTCTTACTAAGCCTTATCGAAATTAATTCATATATCCTTGATATAAAACTTGTTAACAAACGGAAACTTTAAATCAATCACCCGACAATCTCTTCTTTCATCATAACTACTTATTCCAATATATACAGAATTACCAAGGATCACTTATCATTACCTAATCGAAAGTTTTAACAAAATCAAATTCCAACACCATCCTATACTTACTACTACCTCAAATTCCAACAAGATTATCAAAAATAACTTAATAGGCGCTCCACTCCTATCTATATTACCAACACAATTATCAAATTCTTTTCTAATGCAAATAAGCAACAAAAGATTGAAAACACAATTAATCGGTTTGCACCGAATTCAAATAGCACTTTAGCACGTGTAGAGTTTATATAAATATACCTGTCTTCGTCTCTATCCATATGTCGAGACCGACTTGCCACTCTGTAGATTTCAACAAGGTTAATATACACATAAGCACATACCCCATATAATAAGGTATTCCAGTCCAAACATGTAACTGTAAGTTCACAATTACACTGGCCAGGTGTAACTCGAATTTACCTTACATGATGTTCCTTCTACCTTGTTATACTTAATATCCCAAGGTTCTAAAATAATAGGGACATCCTACTTCACATGCAGTTTAAGTCTAGGTACATATACTAATACCTAAATCCCTTAAACTAGGGCTCTGATACCATCTGTAACGTCCCGCAAAATGAAACAGTACATATAACATACATTCTATAACATGTTTACAACAAAGTACTTCATCTTTCACATTTGGTCCCATCTAAAGTCTGAACATAAAAATTCATTACAACTTGATCCACTTTGAATTACATAGTAATAACAAAAATTATAACTGCAAAAGCATCCATAGCATCATGATGATAATCTTCTCCAAAGCTAGCCAACAAGTATTCTATTTACTTGTTCTTACTGGAATCACCACCTGGAATACATAATTTTTAAAACAGAAAATGAGGGTTAGACCTAAGGGTCTAGTGAGTAAATCCCTGACATTTGTAATTTATTAAAATTTATTTATATAAAACACACTTTATATAATTACACATACATCACACGTAAGTTAATACCAATTAACATTTATGCATCATACCTGTCTCGTCCCACCTTATCCCTCCACCAATGGCCAATATCAATTGGTTGCGAGCCAATTTATCACACTGGTCCAAAGCCCGGCCACGTATTATATTTTCATATAATACTCACGTGATTATAATATCCCATTATAATCACTCACGTATGACATATTCATACACTTATCACAATTCATTATTCACATATCGTATTCCAGTAAAATACTCTTTAAAATAAAACTCACCTGATCTTTTAAGCAAGGTCCTTCAAACTTTCTTCAGATTAGATTATCTTTTAACTCAGATCCTTAATATCTGAAACAAATTAAAGTATACATACTCTTTAACACATAATCCAGAAAACCCAACTTTTCGCAACCCACTATTACGAAAAGTTTACTTTTCGCAACCAACAGATGCGAAAACCTCACTTTTCGCAACCAACAGATGCGAAAACCTCACTTCTCGCAACCCACAGATGCGAAAACCTCACTTCTCGCAACCCACAGTTGCGAGTTCCCTACTTTTCGTAACCAACAGATACAAAAACCTAACTATGCGCTTTAGCTACTTGCGAAAAGTGGACTTTTCGCAACCAAGGCTTGCGAATTCCTACTTTTCGCAAAATCACTGTTCATCGTCTTTTTTTCAGAAAAGTTCAGTTCAAATTCAGGAATTCCAACTTTTACCCAGATTGCACAGAATCGTTCTAAACTCCTTTTAACACCCTAAATTGTAACTAAAATTCACCAATTCATCTAAAATTACCTAAACCCACTTCAAAGTTCAAAAGAAACCTAATATACATCAAAAGGAAGAATTAGGATGGATTATTACCTTTGATATGAACTCTATAATTCCAGCAGCAATTATCTAACACTTCTCCTTCTTCTTCTTCCAATTCCTTCAATCTCTTTCACTCTCTCTCTCAAAACCGAAACTCACACACACACACTTAGGATATTTAGGATATTTGTTAATAAAAAGGAAGACATCATCTTCCATTTGATTTCACTAGAGTCGGTTGAGAGAAGGGTTTGGAAAAAGTGACCAAACCACCCTAGACTTATCCTAATTGACAGAACTTACCCCTAAACTTCCATAATAACATTAAAACTTATCCCTTAACGTCTAATTCCATAAAATACCCACATAAAACTTATAAAATTTTCATATTTTAATTTAAATAAAATACCTGGTTATTACACCTAGAAAATAGTTGTAAACCCTAGAAATTTGAGAATATGGCTCTTGAGGTGAGGAGTAGAATTAGCTATTGATTCTTCACAATAAATGCTCCTAAATGATTACTTGATGATCTCTAAGTGTTTCCAACAAGATTTAGGTTTGCATTTATGAGATGAGGGGCTTCCAAGGGGAAAATTGCATTTAATGGAGAGAAAAACGGGTAGGAGATGAGAAGTAATGAGCTGAGTTCAGAAAGGGGGTATTTATACCCGGTCTGTGCGCACGGGCGATTGTGCCCGACGATTGTGCCATAGGGCACTCTCGCCAACTTCCCCCCACTCACGGTACAAATACCGCGTTTGTGACAAGCGATTGTGCCTGGTAGCACTTTCGCGAGTCACTCTCGCACAAACTCGAGGGGCCGCGGTAAAATCCCCGCGATTGTGCCCTTGGCACTCTCGTGGGGCACTATCGCACGAAGTGTACCGAAAGTGCACTTCTCCCCAACTTGATCCGGTTTTTCCTGCATGCATGCTACTTTAGTTAATCAAGGGCAATTTAATAGATATGCGCATATAAACACCGAGCGACTCACTTACGAGCACATAACAACTATAATAATTTACGGGTGTTACATGATCGCCTCTTTGAAAATAAATTGCTAGCTTATATATAGCCAAATAATTGGCACATGATATTTAATATGCTAAACTACGGTGTGTAATATATAATTGGATGAGAAATTAATATCATGCTCAATTATTTGTGTCATAAACTTATTTTTATTTAATGAGTTCCAAGTTATACCAAAAAATTGTAAAATATTTACTTAATTTGTTGCATGTAATGTGAAAAACATTTACATTTTTGTATTTGTTTTGTGGTTTTAGATATTAGTGCATAAAATTAATTATTGACTTATATTTTGCATTGTAACCAAAAAGACAACCTCCCACTAATAAAGTTGGTTAGATGATTTTATTTTTATTTTTTGTAAAGTATGGTCGAATTTTTAAATTGATGATACATCATTGTATTAAATTTCCCACTTTTGCTTATAAATGTCTAATTGTCGAGTCAGTTTTATATTACCTTTTAAGAGCTCATTATTGTTAGGCAAACAAGTTGCTTAATAAAATCAACAGATGCACACTGTCTTCTTTAAAAAAAATAGAGTAAACTCTACTTTTGGTCCCTGAGGTTTAGTGATTTCTTTTAAACAAATACATGTGGTTTCATAAGTCAAGTTGTGGTACCCATGGTTTTGATTTTACGCTAGATTCGGGGTCTGGTCACTAACGGGGTTAAATGGCACCGTTAGAGTCAGGGGTATTTTCGTCATTTCACCATTTTGTCCCATTTTTGTAATTCTACTTGTTTTTCATTACTTTTACAAAAACCATCAAACTATAAGGACCTATTATGTAATTAGCCATAAAAGAACCATATACCGGTCATCCTCTCCGGTGGCCCTCCGGTCATCTTCTCCGGTCACTACGCACCACCCACTAGAAAAAATCTTGTCTCCTTTTTAAAACAAATTAAACCCACTTCACATTTAGTGGAAAGATGATGAATTCCCCACAAAGCTTTCAAATTTGTACCAATTTTGGAGCTCTTACCGATTGAAAATGAATGATTCCTGTTAAATAGCAATTGGTTGACATCAAATAGCAAACTGGGTTTTCATCAACTGGGGTTTCAAGTTGAAGAGAATTGTTAATATCAACTATGGGAAATTGTTTCATCAACTGGGTTTATCTCTCTTTCAAAAGGAAATTGTTAAAATCCACACCCTCAATTCAAATAACAAATTCCCTAGAAATTGAAGAATAAATCATCATAATATGGAAAGATAGCAACTGGGTTTTCATCAAAGTTCTCCAACTACAGTTTTGAATATTATTTGGATATACATCAATAATTGACAAGGACAAACCAACAGACCAAGTGATGAAAAAAATTGGAATTAAAATATGCCTCAGAAATCCATCACACTCCAACAATTAAGAGCCGAGATAACAAAGAAAGAGAAAGATGTTATCATGGAAGAAATCGAAAACAGGAAGATGGAAAGTCAAAAAAGAAATCTGAAACTCCACTCAAGATCTGGACTTATACCTCAACACCAACATTGGCTTTGTTTGGGGTTTCCATTTTCGAAGCAGAGGGTTGCGGTGGTGGTTGATATGTTGGTTTTGGGTGTCCAGCTCAAAACACCAACATATTTGTATTTTTGGGTTTCCAACTTTTCTGCCATTCAAAGGGGTTGCTTGGTTTATATTATAGAATTTAGATTCTCGTTCAATGAATTTCACAGTTTAGGTATTAATTTAGATTCTTGATTTAGATTTTAGGTTTCGATTTTTGGTGGTGGATGGTGGCAGACGGAAGAGATCGGTAGTGGTGGTCGGTGTCAAGGGGAAGGGGATTTACAGTGCTCAGGGGAGGGAATCGGTAGTGGTGGTCGGTGATGGAGATGCGTAGACGTGAGGTGAGGAGGCAGAATGGAGCTTCAATCTCGGTTTAAACTTCGATCGAGGTTTGAATTTCGACGGAGTTGTAAGACCGGTTTGATCGGAGTTGCAGATCGGTATGATCGGAGTTCGATATGGGTTTGAGCTTTGATGGAGTTATCATAATCCCTCTTCTTCTTTCATCATGTTATCATAATCCCTCTCTCTCTCTCTCTCTCAAAAACATTAATACCTTAATTTCTCTGCAACTTCCCAGACCAAAAATTTAGGTAAAGAAAGAATTCCTTGAAGAAAAAAGGAAAAATTCTCAAAAGATATATAGCTGTTTGTGTTTGTGTTGGTGAAGAAGATGGTGGTATAGAATGATGAAGAGAGATTTGGGAAGAAGATGAAGAGAGAAAGAGAAGTAATCCTATTTGGTCCCTAAAGTTTGATAACTTTTATAAATACAAGAAAAAACAAAAAACAATTACAAAAACAGGAAGAAATAGTGAAAAGACGAAATTGCCCCTGTCACTAACGAAGCCATTTAACCCCGTTAGTGATCAGACCCCGAATCTAGCGTAAAATCAAAACCATGAGTACCACAACTTGACTTATGAAACCACATGTATTTGTTTAAAAGAAATCACTAAACCTCAGAGACCAAAAGTAGAGTTTACTCAAAAAAAATATATGCACAAGTTACTTAATGTTGCTATTTTATATATGCATCTCTTGCTAATTAAATTCTACTAATTTTAACAAATCACTTGAAAACAATTGACTCGTTATTATATTTAACATGTAACATATTTATATGCACAATCTATATATTAATACCCAATTTACGTATGCCACCGTGCAACACACGGTTCTCATACTTAGTTCTTTTTAAAAACAAATAAATTGAATATCTCCATTTCATATTTTGTTTTTTTCCATTTTGATATGGCGTCCCATTTCTTAAAAGAAAAAACCCAAGTTTTCACTACGAGAAAATCCATATCATGGGTGAAAAAACAGTAATTTAAAAGGTTAACGGGCCAGAAAAGCCTTTATTCATATCTTAAAGGGGCCAAGTGGTAATTACTTAATTTTCCAAACCATATTTTCAAACGAAGGACCTATACTTTGTATTATTTCATCCCAGCCCCACAAAAAACAAAAAACACAAATAAAAAGAGAGAGCTTACTTGAATACCGCGCGTTCTCGCCGCAAAATCCAAGAAAATATTCAACAATTCTCAATATCAATCGTATAACACCATCAAATTTCATAAATCTTAAGCATCCGACTTCGGATTTCTAGGGTTCTCTCTCACTGTCGTAAAGGTATTTTCTCAAATTCCTGTTGTTCATACAATTATTGATCTGTGTTCTTTTGATTCAATGGAAGCTGTTGATCATCGTCGAATTCATATGTTCAGATGTGTTTTTTATATTAATTTTGTGGATATTTGAAGAATCAGCAATCTGTATATTCGAAACATTAGGGTTTCATGGAATTCCTAAATCCGATTGCACGATTTGGGGTTGAAATGTGTTAATTGTAGAAAGTTATAAGATATATAATACTTAAAAACTGGAAGAAGTTATGGTTGGGGGGAAATGTGGGAATTTGTGTAACTCATTGATATGATTGATTTTGATATTCTAGCAAAAAGTTAGATTATCAGCTATCCCAACCGGTCCACATGGAATCTGTTAGAAAATGGGGTGATTGAAAGAAAAACGTGCAGTAAATCAATGATTAGAACGTGAAAGAATCACTATCCCTAGGATATTAACCCCACTATCGAGTTTGTTTGAGTTAAAAGGCTAATACACCCCCAAGAATTATCTAATTATAAAGATATGTTCAAAAACTAAACACACCCTCCACGAACATTTATGTAGATTTCATGAAGAGAAAGGGAGAGGATTAAGAGATAAAAACTATGGAAAGATGACACACACACACACATATACGTATATATATAAATAGGTTTGTGTGTATAACTAATTTTAAGCTTTATCCAAAATCAAATTACCATGAAAAACCTGTCAAAAAACGGTGAGAATGCGCCAACAGTGTGTTATGCGACTTTCTGGCGAGTTACGCCGTACAGAGGTCGCGTTAAGACACTGTGTTTGACGCACAACAGTAGCCTACGCGAGTTTCCAGCGACTTAAGCCACATGAAACCCGTTTTACACACTGTCTAGTGCTTTCTTTTGACCGTTAAATGTATGTGTAAAATCCACACAACAAGGCCAAATTCTCCTTATTTCATTTGATCTCTTAAACAACTCTACAAGTGGTTTAAAGATTATAAACTAAGAAAGGTTTATCACTCTTCCAATTTCCAATGCTGGACAAATGATATGCCTAAGATGCATATATATATATATATATATATATATATATCTCACTTATTCAAGTAAGATTCCATTATTCTTTCAATATGGGACAAATCTCACTCTGAAGACTATATACATAACAAAATCCGCCCCTAGGAATCACATGCAAGGAGGTATTTCAGAGGTGACTCAACAGTTGAGGCTAGCAGGATTCGAGCTTGAACCTGTTGTGTATTTGAGCAAAGCCCCTTTGCCAGCTGAGCTACACGCCTGAGGACCGATTGATTTTGATATTACACCAAAGATTCTTGCAACCCAATGATTATTGCCTTTAAATCATTGTGGTTTTCAAGAATAATACTTGTAGGGGTTTTATAAAAATGATGAGTTGGGTTTCATTATTCATTTATTCAGAAACTGAGCTGGGATTTATAATGTAGTTGATTTGCTGCTAATTTTTTGAATATGTCTGCTGGTTTCTCAATAATTTAGATTACTGTTCTTTTTTGGTTAACTGTGGGTATCCGGCTCATTTGATTTGATAATTGAAAGTGGTAACGGGTTTAGTGTTTTATATTATATTTTTCTGTTTTATACTCAGTTTTTATGATTGAAATATTATTGGGATTTAGTATTTTAAAAGAAATATGAACTGGGATGTAACAAGGTGTTGAAATTTTAGTATAAAAATGTTATAACTTGTTTCTTGAATTAGGGTTTGCTTAAGAACAAGTTTCCGTTGAATTTTCGGCACAACAGGTCTTATCGGAAACAACTGCTTTACTGTTTAGGGAAGCGGTTATCTTACCTCGCGGACCCCACCTTCTGGTGGGATATACTGGGCTCGTTTGGTTTGATATTTAACTGTCTTTCTTTTGCAGGTTGGGGGAGAGTTAAGAGAGAGAGAGGGTGCAGTGGTTTGCAGAGCCACAGAAACATCTGCGAGCCTTGCGTCCTCTCTCGTTTGTTGGTAGATATGCGATCGATCTAGAATCAGAGATTTTTCATCATGGGTTCCGTTTGTTGTGGCTTGCGTGATGAGTTGGAAGATTACACCAATCCAAACAGTTCTATGTATAGAAACTGTGAATGCGTTCGTTGTTTTCTTCAGTATTTGTTATATATGGTATGTTGTTCTTGTTTGCTCCTTTGATGTTTCTAACGTTGTTTTTATGCATTCCAAACCAAATCAAACGAACCCAGTAAATCCCACATCTGGTGCAACAATTAAAGAAAAGAGAAGGAAGGAAATATAGAAGCATTATAGGCAAGGAAAAGGTACCCTTACAAATGCATTACATAAGCAACCAATAATTGGTCTTAGACGGAGAGCGGGCAGGACTTGGTGGGACAAAAATGCATAGTTTTCTAGAAGGAACAAAAAATAGGAAGATGAGACAAGATTGGTAAATTACTAAACTACACATCTCAAATTAAAACCCTAAAACCTTCCGTAATTCTGTCACCTACTATCGCCCATGGATGTAGGCAAATTACTAAACCATGTAAACGCTATGTTGAATTTTGTTCGTTTCTACAATTGCTATTCTTTTTTATGCATATAAAGTTTTCGATCCAAAATGTTATGTTGAATTTTGTTCGTTTACTAGCAACTCATCGGGTTTTATCTTATATTTTTTTAGCGCACATCATTATTTCCAAGAAGGGAAGAACATGTTAGACTTGCAAGCCCTTCTCGAAGGACCTTATCTTTTGGTTCATCATTATCACTTGACAACTCTCTATCCGACGTTTATCGCCCTCCTCCACGACCTTTGCCTTATGATGCCGATCCTCGGTATCTCCGCCTTCAACAAGAAGAACCAAAAGGCTCGAGTCACTCACAAGAGGAAAGCGAACCGTTAAGAAGTGATGGTGATACAAGTATAGATCCGTTATGTGACGGGAACAAACCGAACAATTTCAACGGCGAAGAAGAAGCGAAAAACCCGCAAACAAATTCGTATTCGAAGCTCTCCACTTCAAAAGAGACAACGGGATTTGCACATATTTATGCTTCACAAGAAGAAGACGAAGACGTTTGTCCAACATGTCTTGAAGGTAAACTTTAAATAATGGGTGGTTTTAATATCCATGTAAGCTTTTGTTATTTTTTTTGCCATGTCATTTTGAGGTGACCAGTTTACCTGATGAACAGGTAACCGAGACCCTTAAATATATGAAAAGTTTGCTACAGATCCTAACGATCATTTTGAAAGTTGATTCCTCAGAATATCCATTTTGATGCAATTTTTTCTTTTTCTTTGAAATATATTGTGTTTTATAATCTTAGTTTTTGTTTACTATGTTAATGTAGAATATACTATGGAAAACCCGAAGATAATTACGAAGTGCTCTCACCATTTCCATCTTGGTTGCATATACGAGTGGATGGAGAGAAGTGAAACTTGTCCGGTTTGCGGCAAGGTAAATGCATACTTACGTGTTTAAGCTCTCAAAAATGAATTTTTATCCACCTGCGTTTTTGGGCGAGCCCTAGAAGAAGCGGCTAATCACGTTATTCTGTGACTAGAAATCATAGGTTCACGTTACTTTGTGCACCATCATTTCCTTTTTAGTTTGACGCACAAGTCCTGCACTTTTTCTAGCCTTCCAAGCCCGTTTTTAGCAAGTAAAAAAGGCTTTGGCGGGATTTGGGTGTGAAAATGGGTCGGATCGGGATTCTTTGTGATGGGCATTAACCGGGCCTTGTAAAAACTGACTGGGCTTTTTTCTGGGGCCTGGGCCCGGGGATTACTAGGACCAGGCTTTTCGGGTGGGTTTTTTTTGTGCATCTCTAGACGGGTTTTTTTGTTTTGTTATGGTTAAGGCACTGCGGGATGTAGTGGAATATTCCATCTGTTCAGGATTCAATTTAAGACGTACACGATAGTTGTGGCCTATGAGTATATTGATGAGGGTGTTTTTGGGTTTTCCATTCCAGGTGATGGCATTTGATGAGACCACTTGAAGGTTTTACTGATGTGAATGAGATGGAAAAACAAAATCCCAGAAAACAGGATGTGAATTATTTGTGAATATGGTTAGGTTAGGTGTTACAGAGTGTTTCTTGTTTTTCCATTTTTATACATACAAGGTTTGTGCATGTGCATTTTTCTTATGTAAATAGCTGATTGGATTTTTTATATGGGAAATGCTTGTAAATTAATTATCTTTGTATGTAATTGATATATGGGTCGGGTTCCTTTGAAAAGTTTAGTTAACGTGAAAAGCATGAGAAGTGGTTATCAACCGTTGGATGCATGTTAGGATGGGATGCACCGGATCAATCCCCGTGTCAGGTGTGATTCACGGATGGGCTTGTGATTTGTTATCAAGGGTTCAGATCTGTTTCTCATGTTTTACACGTTAACTCAACTTCTCACATGATCCTTCGTCATTGATATATTTGCTTTTCCCGCCTAAATCTTACTGGAAATATAGTTTTAGACGGCTTCCATGTATATATAGCGAGGAAATATGAAAGATGGTGAACAATTTGCGAGAATGTGCGAACATTACTAACTTAAATTAAGAAGGGTATGATTGTCATTTTGTGTATAGCCTTATTTGGAACCGTGGGAATAATTCTTAATAAATCGGGATTGAGTTTGTTTTCTTGACTGATTTTTAATAATCTCTAATAAATCGATTTCATGACAAAGATAAATCTATAACAGTTTGATGATAAGTTATTTTTATTATATATGATTTGTTCGATTATTGTATCAATGATATGTGATATATGTAAATATTTTTGTCAATTATATGTGATTATGTTTATTTGGATATCATATGTGATAACTGTAAATATTATTATATGTGATAATACGAAATTTTTATTCACATGCATATTAGCACTTGTGTTGATACATAACTATATATTATCAAATGTTATAATACGTAACTTATACTCACACGTATATTATCAAAAGTTATTTTGTACGGAAATTCACAGAATTAATCATATCTGATAACAGATCATACGTTAAACATAACTAATCAAATGTGGTCTAGGAAATAGAGAAATAATGGTGAAAAAATCATATAGAATGTGATAAAAATAAATTTAAAAGATATAATGAGATTTTTAAAGGATTTGAATAGTGTTTTTGTTAAGGTTACACCTTTAACATAATATTTGACTCAATTCACAACGGTTTCATTCTTTATTTATGTTTTTTTCCCATGGATTATGTGGTTTAGATTGCTTTTCGCATTCTCACAAATTAACCGTAAATTGGTAGAAATTTTAAATTTTAAATGATGAAAAATCAAGGAAAAGGGCAATTTTTTAAGACATGTTTAAGCATTGTTCTAAAAGGCTCGCGCAACAGCCGTCATGGTGCGACGTGACTTAAGGCTTGTGACTCACACAGTCACACCACTTAAGCATGTGGCACGCTATGACCTAACGTGTGACCTTTTGTAATGCCATTTTGGTTTTTTTTTAACGTTGGTTTTAATATATAAGCTAATTCAAAACCTTCAAAATGAGCTCAAATGTTATGGGTTTAAAAACCCGAACGAATCCTTTTCAACTTTTTTGACCAATTGACCATATTGACATTTAAATTTATACATTCAATATACGATTTAAAAACACATAAACCATAAAATTGTCATTGTGTGATGGGAATAAAACTGAACATTAAACAAGATTATTCTTTCGAATTTTCAGCTTTAAATTTGAGATGATTTGCGTCGCATCACGCATGAGTACATATCTAATACTATTTGAAGTTTCTTTTATTTTGTATTAGATTGTACTTATTTCGTCCTAAAATAAATGTTTATAATAAAAAAGATATACAATTTTATTCTTAATTATTGAGAGGAAAATTGTCTTCATCTCACAATTAATGATAAATAAAAGAATAGACATTACTTTTAAATGAATATTTTGCAGAATATTTTTTTAACGATAAAATATAAAACTAAAATTTATTTTATACATATAAAATTTAAATGAATATTTTGCAAAATCTTATATTTGATGACAAAGGTCTTTCTATGATAATTTTTATGGTATAATTTATAGATAATTATACAGTCTTGTATTTATTTTTGAAAATCTTATTGCAATAATTGCTTATATGCCTACTAATATCAGATTATTTTTGATTATTTTGCATTGTTATCTAGTTTATATTTATTATCTAATTACCAACCATGCACAGGTAAATGGTTGGTCATTATGAACTAGTTTGCCAAAACCGTACGACAAATAGGGTTGTGAACGAACGTAACGAACATGAACGCAGACTTGCTTGCGTTCGTTTATTTAACTTAATCAGACAAACGAACGAACACAAACGGTAAACGAACATAATTTTTTGTATTCATGTTCGTTCGTTAAGAAAATGTATTTGTTCATGTTCATTGAGATGTTAAAGGAACGAACATAAAATGAACATAAAAAAACAACCATTAATCGACGTTCACAAAAAATAACATAACAAAATGAAAAACCATGTAAATATAGGAGGGATAAAAAAATTAATTTAACATAAACAAATGTAGACAAACATATATGAACGACACCATTGTTCATGTCCGTCCATTTAACTCAACAAACAAAACTGTGTTAATGTTCGCTCATTAATTAAATAAGCGAACTTCCCGCTAAACAGTTCGTTGGAATTCGGCCCTATCCACAATGAGCGTTTTAAAATCTTAGCTCTTATACCCACATGTAAAAATTAAATGATCCAAACCATTTCGATATTATGCGTTCGATTAATAGACTGTTTACGTGTTCCGCTTAATTTATGTGAAAAAGTTGCCACATTCGATTTGTCAAGTTGTAAATGTCTAAAAATACCCTTCAAGGTTATAACAATCGCAATAGGTAGATAGAAAGAGCAACTACATCAAAGTTATAATGATCATATTTAGAGTTTATGTTGGCAAGACTCTTTCAAAAACATATTTAAAAGATTTCCACATATTTTAACATGATATTAGAGTCGGCGTCTAGCACCACCTAGAAACTTGACACATTTTTGCACGCCTTTCCTGGAGACACTGTCTAGCCTCCAATTGAGGGGGTGCTGAATCTCACATCGACTAGACACGATCCATCAAACTTGTATGTGTGTGTATATATATATATATATATATATATAAAACAAAAAACACATGTTTTCAAACAAACTTTCTTATATATACATACATATATATAAGAAAGTTCATTTGAGAACCTGTTTTTCATTGAGAACCTAGAAACCGTCAACAGCGTGCCATATGTCCTTAAGAATGAATACTCATCATGAAATAACACATTTATGATGAGTATGGATGAGTTATTCATCATGAATCATGATCATAACACGTCCATATTCCTAATTAGCCATGTGTCGCGCTGTGAGTGGTCTCCTCGTTCTTAATGAAAAAGAGTTTTCTAATGGAACATGCCCGTTTATATATAAACATCCCCTCTCTACAATACAATTTTAGAGAAAGATAGAAAATAGTTCCACGTATCCTATAACATTATGCACAATCGGGGACTATTTATATTTTATATAATAGAAATGAATCGTTCATAAATCAAGTCTACTTAAAACCGTTGAATATCTAAAAGCCTGTTTAACCATCGAGCTTCGTCTTACGCTTTTTAAAACACTAAAATGTACATATATAATAAACAGTTTTTGAACTTTAGGAAAAATGAAGTTAACAACCTTAAGATGTACACACAAAAAACAACTTCAATTAAACTTTGTAAATTAATAAAAAAAAAAGGTTGTTCTTTTTTTGGTAGATTCTTACATTCCCCATAATTCAACCAAAATTATTAGAATCATGTTTATTGTAGATTTATATCACCAAAAAGGGAGGGTTGACCAGTTTGCAGATTCATTGACCATGCCAAAATCAAAGTCAAAGTCAAAGCATCCATCCAGGGACTATTCCATTGACATTCTGTCCACTTGTTGATGCACTTATCTGGCTTGAACCTATTGTGTTATACCTGAAAATTTACAAAAATTAAATAACAAATATTCATATACAAATTAACACCCTCATATTCTTACCATCTTTTATAAAAATAGCTAATTTCTGAAATGTCTAAAATACCCTTCAATCTGTAAAGATCTAGTTTTCTCTACCGATAGCTAGACTATGAGCAAATATTGAGTTAGAGAAGTTTTTACAGCAAAATCCATCAAAATACAACAAAGTTTAGTTTAATTACGATTTAGTGTATTGAAGATTTTTTTTTCTCAACCGATATAACAAAGTTTCAGAATTTTCTATTTTGTATCCATTTTCACTGAAAATCTGTTGATCTTGTAACATCTGATGACATGGATACCCGTTTTAAGAAAAGGGAAATCGGGAAACTCGGTATATATCTTATCAAGTGTTATCAAGTGGTACAAGATCTCATTAGCAAATTACCAGTTAAAATAGGTATAAAATCGAATATTTTGAAATTTTGTTACATTGGTTGAAGATTTTTATTTATGTATTGCACTAAATATAAATTGATGCAAACCTTGTTGCATTTCAATTCATTTTACCAAACTTATGTATAGCAATTAGGCTTTGTCTTGGCATATTGTCCATTGAATATATTTAGGGTTAATTACTAAATTAATCCCTTTTATAGGTTTCATGTCACAAAATAATCAGGAATTTCGCATTTTTTTCCCGTAAAATCCATCTTATTTCTCGACATACGACTACTTTAATCTATAAATTGTTTGCGAAATTGAACGGTAGATTTCGTGAAAATAAGTGATTTCAAAATCCACTTTGCTAAATGTGTGGTTAGGGACTCGTTCAAATAAACAAGGATGAATATCGTAAGAAGTTAAAAAGAGAAGATTCGTATGCGAATGCAATGAAAAAATCAGAAAAATACATATGTGAACCAATGTTACAGACTATTCATATATCTTCACACACGCATCTTTTAATTGATTTTTTCAATTATTCACATGTGAATCTTTCCTTCATATCTCACGATATTTAGCATTTCTCATTTATACCTCCCACTGCATGAGTAATTTGTATAAATTTAAAAATAATGGTCATTTTGTAATATACGCCTCTGAAAATGGTTATTTTAGTAATTAATTTACATCTTTATAGCTACTAATTAATGGCTGAATATTTCAATTGGGGATTTTAATTAAGGATTAATTACCCGATTTGCAAATTGGAGTTGCAGTCTAGAGGCTGGAAGAAGCCTTGAGGTTGAGGATGCTGATCCTGGTGTTGATGATATGAATTACCATTTTCACCTCCTGCCCATGATGGTCCTGCTTGATTTTCTGCATAAAACTCCTCTAACTGCAATGTATCGTATATAATTTAAGATATTTTATTCGATATTAATCGGTAACAATTTCATTTGGATTAATTAAATGCCTACATACATATATAAAGAGATTTTGTATTCAAAATTCGTACCTTATTCTGCAAAGCTTTGTTAGCTTCAACCCACATCCTTTCCTGTGATTGATTTCATCGAGTCAGTTGTAATTACTTATATAGACGCATGATCATTTACAAATCCAATGAATCGTACAAACTTATAGTTTTCATGTGTTGTTTGAACACGCAATGACAATACAGTGTTGTTTCATTTGTGAAACATTCATGGCTGTTTGTGTGTTGGAAAATAAAATATAGATAGTCCTGAATGTTTCACATATGACATAACACTGTATATGTAGGGATTACTGAGTTTGTAAAAGAAGCGTACTCTACTTGTATAATTATTATATGTGAAATTAAACAGAATTTGAATCTTGAAAACTAGAACTATGATACCTTAACTTGAAGTTCAGAAAGCCTATCCAGCATTGATTGAGTCTGCATATTGAGCATAAGATCATATGGGTATGTATAAAGATCCAATTTTAGACAAAGAAGCTTTCGATTTTATTAAGGGGTTGTTTGGCGGTTGCTGAATGGTTTGGTGCAGAATGATTAAGTGGTCAGAATCTTTAGAGGCTCTTATGATATAGTGCAAAATGAACTATGGTTGTTTATTAATTGTTCGGAATGAAATTAGGGTGCTGAATCGTTAAGGGAGGCCCAAGATACAAAATCATTCAGAGGGTTTTAGAACCATTAAGAGGCAGACTTTTTGTTGTCAAACAAGATTCACCTCTTAGCGATTCAAAGGTCGCCTCTTAATGGAACTATTAAGAGATAAACAAACAACCGTTAAGATGATATGGGTATGTAAAAAGATCCAATTTTAGGCATAAAGAAGCTTCCATTTTCACTATGATCATATGGGTATGAAAAGAGATCCAATTTAAGACATGAAGAAGCTTCCATTGTCAATAAGATCATATGGGTATGTAAAAAGATCAAATTTGAACATAAAGAAACTTCCATTTTCATATGGGTATGTACATAAAAAGATCCATTTTAAGGCATAAAGAAACGCTTCATTTTCACTAAGTTTATATGGGTATGTAAAAAGATCCAATTTTAGACATAAAGAAACCTCCATTTTCACTAAGATCAAATGGGTATGTAAAAATATCCAATTTAAGACATAAAGAGACCTCCACTTTCACTAAGATTATATGGGTATGTAAAAAGTTGCAATTTTAGACATACAAAAACTTCTAATTTCATTAATTAAGATCATATGGGTATGTAAAAAGATCCAATTTTAGGCATAAAGAAGCTTCCGTTTTCACTATTTGATAACTAAGCTTTGTATTTGGTGTCTCAATCTTACCCTTATGGACCGGATTTGCCTCAGTGTGGAGTCAAGTTGGCGCTCGAGTTGCTCAAGTTCTTTCAGATTCAATGGCCCCAAATCTTCCCCAAAAAGTTGCCTGTGAAATGATCATGGTTCAAGGTTTAGTAGATATAAATCTTGTTTAGCTACATTAGATTCATAAAAATTCCATCTTTTTTACACACGCACAAACTACTTGCCTTTGGTATTGTTGTAGAGACTCGTATTTAGCTTTCAGTTTCATGTACTCCTTGTAGCTGCTTTGCTAATCAAAATTAACAAGAAACTACTCAATACGAAGAATGTAGCAAGAAAAGGTTCCTTGTATGCATGATAACAACTATTTCATGTATTATTCATGATAAATATCCCAAATTAATCATAAACATCATGAGTAATTAATTAGTTCTTTCATTCTCAGAAAATTTGCATTTCTCATTTGAACCTATCCCATTTAAAAACACGAATTGAATAAAAAAGAAGAATGGGAAAAGGGTATGCCAAAATCATGGTGAATCGAAATTGCAAATTATAATACCTCGGCATCATTGGCTGATCGGCTGACTTCCATCGAACTATAAGTGCAATTCTGATACCTTTCGAGCATCTTGAGCATGCTGCCATATATATGATTATGTCATAACAGAGAAAAAAAAGATTTATCGGTGTTCATTTGATGCAAAAACCATGTTAGATTGTCATGAAATGAAGTTTATAATCGAAGGGTGATCAACACATATCATATTCTACACCCTGTAAAACTCATGTAAACACGTGAAACCCATCCTACAAACGAAATAAGTATCCGTTTCGACAGATTTTCGTACGGGAAAATCTGTCGGATTCACGTTTTTATCGTAATTGGTTGAACTCGGTTCATTTTATCTAATACAAAAGAATACAATCTCGTAACTTATTGGATCCACCAAACTCGAACCCGTATAAAGTCGGTATCAATGTAGGTTTTTATATAAGAACCCAAGAGAAATATTTAGAAAGAAAGAAAACGAAAATTAAGACCCCATAACCATGAGCATGAACAAAGACAAAAGAAGCATAGAACAGCTAGGATTTATTTATGCAATATTTAATGAAAGTTTGAAGGTAATTATGAGATTAATTAATTTCCTAATCCAAAAGCTTGTTACAATAATCTGAAATGAAAAAGGACAAATCAGATCAAATCTATGATTTAATCATTTTCTCTTTGAAAAATGTGCTGAAAATTAGGGTTCCAAGATAAAATTGAAGTAAAAAGTTTGTCCTTTCCTTTATGAATCACTGAACTTGCAGCTCTAATCCCCAACAAGATCTTTAACAAAACAAAAAACCATCAGTTAATTCTACACAATAAACTAATTAACATATGAAAAACTAAATCAAAAACCAATTATTATTATTATTCAAAATCAATGTGAGAATCCTATAAAATCGTCTCAAACGAAAATCTTTAATTACCCGATACAAAAGACAAAGACTTTAATCGAAAGAAAATAATCAAGAACCGTAAAGATCGATCAAGATCGACATTGGTTATATAATTTATTGTTGGCATTGAAATGTTTATTTCCTAAAAGCACAAAAATCCATCGGTTTTGATCATTAAAACTTGGATAAAAATACATATTTTTTGTTGTAAAACCGGATCATATGAATAAAGACCCAAAAGATAATTCATTCTTCCCATCTAAACTAAATCCAAGAAAATTAAAAAATGCAAAATCAAAAGTAAAACAAAAAACAAAAAATCCATCCTAATTTCTTGTTTTATTTCAGTTATATGGTTTACTTTCCTTTCTTAGATTCATGAACACAAGATCTTGTCAACTCTCAGATCCCTAAAACCTAATTTCAAACCCATACTTATAAATCATAAACCTTCATCAAGAAATCCTTATAATATATTTAATATATATATATATACTTATAAATCATAAAAAATTGATCTTTTTTACACACAACACACACACACACACACACATATATAGGTTATTAAACTAGTGGGTATTTAAGCAAATAGAAGTATTAAAAACATAAGAGAATCTGCAAGTCAAGAAGCTTATAAATTATTGATAATCAAGAAACACAAAAAAGAAATCTTTATAATATATATATATATATATACACATATATATATATATATATATAGGTTATTAAACTGGTGGGTATTCAAGAAACACAAAACCCATATCAGATCTGTAGAAAAAAGAAGAAATTTATAAATGAAAAAACACACACACACACACACATACACATAGTAAAGGTGTGTTATTAATTACTTGGAAGTACTGCAGAACTCATAGAGTTTTCCACGATTCGAGAAGATAATAAGAGCAACTTCTGCATCACAAAGCACAGAGAGTTCATAAGCTTTCTTTAAAAGCCCATTTCTTCTCTTCGCAAAAGTCACCTGTCTATTTATCTTATTCTCGATCCTCTTCAATTCCACTCTTCCCCTCCCCATAACAATTCTTCAAATTTTCAACAAAAACAAAAATTTCTTCGAATCCAAGTTGAAATCTTGAAAAACAAAAACAAAATTTCCAAAAATTTAAGCAAGAATCATACTTGAAAAAAACAGAGATGGGGTTTCGGATTTAATCTTGGATTCTATTTTTTTAGGGTTTTCTAAGATTTTTTTGGTTTCATATTTGATACCCAGATATGAAAATTTAGGGTTGGTGTTGTTTCCACCTTCAAAGCTTCATGCTTTTTAACCTATTCGAGAAACACAAGCAAGCAACTGCGAGTGGAGGGTAATCCCAGCCGCGGTTAGAGCGCGTGCGGGACACGATTATGTGTGTAGCAGTGGGAGTGGAGCGCGTGGGGGAGCGGTGTGGAGACTATGTGAATTATTAGTTTTTACAGATAAAAGACATCAACATATGTCACCAACCTTAAATAGGTATCACACGTGTCGGTCTCTGAGAGGTTGATTTCATAGGTGTCTTCAATTTTTATATTTTTAAGTTTTATTTTTAACTTCTTAATAGGTATCGATTTTTCCTTTTTTTTTATGGCAAACATATTATTAGAAAAAAAATACGCCATATATTTTTGCAAGAAGGAAAATCATCCTGGATGTGTTTGGTACACAAACACGATAAGATAGGACAAGGTGAGATAGAACAATTGTTCTACGTTTAATAAGATAAAACTGAAAAGAATAGAAGATATAATATTGATCAATTTACCTTTACTAATTTATTTATATACTTTGATTAATAATATAAGTTTTTAAATTATAATGAAATAAATATTTTTCATAACAATACAATTATTTTCATTTGCTTATTTAAACACCCTTAATAATCTTATTATCAAAAAAACAATGCTTGCTGTTTTGACTAACAACATATGATTTTTCTTGGAAGTTTCTATGGTTTAATTTAATTTATGAAATCCAATTTCATCAAAAAAATTATCATGGTTTGAAAAAAATTCAAAAACCATGTTAGACCATCCGAATCACTGCAAGATCAAAGTCTTTTCTAAAGTGTCACATCAGCTTTACAATAACATCTCTTACATCAATGTAAGACCAAACTTCTTTCTAAAATAATCCCAATGTCAATATTATAATATAATAAGCTAATGAAACAAAAATATATAATAAACTAATATTATTAAAATTATACTATTAATTTATTAAAATTTAGTGGTCTCGCACAAGGTTCTAAATGGCGTGAGACGTGACGTGACGACGAGGTCAAATAAGCAAATATTAGTAAGCGAGTTACATTAGGTTACGAAAACTGCGCATTAGGGCATGACGTGTCATGGGTTTAACGTGGCGTGAGACACAAGCCTTGGTGTCATGGCGACTATACAGCGAGTTTTTTAGAACATTGGTCTCACATCTTGCAAGACTTTGTTATCCACATGACAAACCATGTCATCTTGCAAGGTCTCTAGAAAGATGGATGTAGATGCTTTTAATTGAGAAATGTAAGAAGATAAATATATTTTCATTGATCAAAACCCCTTTCATTGTTCTTAAAATAACATGTATTTTTTATAGTTTTATCAAAATAATATTATATTTTAGAGCCGTTTACAAAACGCTTATCTGGGTAAGTGTTTACCAAGTCACATTAGCTTATCATATGAATATGGCAAAGACCAAGAATCTTACTCGGTAAAAGCGGAAGCAAGGACCGAGAGTCTTACCCGGTAAGTGAGTGTGACGACTTTTACCACAGTTAGCGCTTACCGGCTAAATTATTGCATACGATGTCATTTTGGTGGACTAAAATCTTACCCGGAAGTAAATGATAGTGTTGAATTTTATCGGTAAGCACTTACCCGGATAAGTGATTAAGTAAAAATTTATCTAAGTGAGTGGTTTAATTACTCTATGAACATTCGCATGAAAATACTTGTCATTTTGGGGAATGCAAAAGTTTTCACATTGTAGTAGAAAAGATATCGAACAAAAGAGGTTTGCGTATATGGCATCATATATAGTATAGAAAATCAAAAGGCCATTGGTCAAACTTATAATATTCCACGTTGACCATTGTCCACCATCCTTTTTATTAACGATGGTACTAATGGGAAATTGACTCAAAATCGAAGAGAAATGGTTAGGAGGTCAATTTCCAATTTGCGTTTAGTTATTTGAGTTAATTTCTCGGTACTACTTTTGTTTAATATATAACTTAATGATTTGATGTAGAATAATTAATCGGTTAAAATGGTTTAATGTAAAATGAATAAATGGTTAAATGATTATGATGTATTGCAAAATAAAATATGATTGTTTGATAATTATTCTGAATAAAATTAGGGGAAATCTAAGATACAAGATCATCCAGAGGGTTTTAGAACAATTAAAAGACAAACATTTTATTTTCAAACAAGATTCATCTTTTACCGATTCAGAGATTATCTTTTGATGCAGGGAGAATCCGAGGGCTATCAAGATGTTTCTTCTATCTTTAGAAAAGAAGAAAACGAGTTCGAAAAAGGCTTGAAATTTGGCATCAAAGAAGGATCAAACAACGCCTCCCGCGGTCTTTCACGTGACCACAACCCGTGCAACTCACTGGGCGAAAATACAACAGTGACTTCCACGGCTAGCCCCGCGACTTCAAGCCACGGGCCTGATCGCGCATCTGCCTGATCGTTCCCTGATTTTCCTTAGGATAATTATTATTATTATTATTTAGTTTACTTTATTAATTATTTAAATAGTTTCCTAGTTGGTTTAGGATGAGGATTAGGTTTAAAATTAAGTTTAATACTTATCTCTTAGTTATCTTAGACTATAAATAAGGCTTATTGGTTTATTTGTTAATCAAGTTTTATTGATCAATAAAGTTATCTTTTAGAGTTTTATCTCTAGTTTGAGAGTTTTCTCTTGTTTTTCGGGTTCTACACGTTGTTAGACTCGTTATCCTTTAGGATTTTGACGCTTGTCGGTCCGTTTTGCGCATTCATATTGCGTCATCTTTTAATGAAACTATTAAAAGGTAAACAAACAACCACATTACATTTTTTAAAATTTACTATTTATAAATGGTATATTAACTCACACTAATGTAGCAAGATTTATGATCTAATTTCGACTATCTTCAATACATTTTATAATTTATATAAAATGGAGAATTAAAAATTATAATTTCTAAAAATATTACATACAACTCTAAATTATTAGTTTTAGAGATTTTGACATTAATAATAAATATTTGATAATTTTATTAGCTCAATACATTATATATATAGGGAGAATCAAACGAGAACAATAACTATTTAAAAGAACACGAGAACGAAGAAAATCATTAGTGATTTTACATTAGAGCGCAAAAAAGCCACGTGGACCTGAAGCCGCGACCAAAGTCATTTTTTCGTGCGTTAATGTAAAATCACTAATGCTTTTATTCGTTTTCGTGTTCTTTTAAATAGGTATTGTTTTCGTTAGAACCCGACTATGTATATATATATATATATATATATATATATATATATATATATATAGAGAGAGAGAGAGAGAGAGAGAGAGAGACTTTCTTTTGTTAACCACCCATTTAGTGTTAACCATGTTAACCAATCAGTACCATTAATCATGAAAATCAATGGCTAGGATTAAACTGATTTTTAATTCCTAATTAAAAAAACGGTTTAACATTATAGGAAGCATATATGCACAGGGGTAATATTGTCAATTATCAACCATCTCTAATTATTAGATAAGAAAACCATAAGAGGTCGATAATCAGTTTCCTATAATCACGCATCTTCCTAAAATATCTCAGAGAACATCATCGCACCCCAATTCCAATCTCGACTCTCTCGGCAACCACAATCGACACAAAATCTTCCAAGAAATCAGTGTGATTCGGCTATCTTCACTTACGCACAAGGAAATCGAAGGCCTGGATGGTTGAAGTTGGAGGCGGGGTTAACTTCAACAGAGGTAAAATCGCAGATTCTTTAGGGTTTTAAAAATCGATTTCTTTTGATGAAATCGATATGTTTTTTGTGTTCAGTTCGGAAGAAAAGTGCAAGATTAGCTTTGAAGACATCCTTTTCCAACTTCACAAACACAATGCATAATCCATCAGATGCAGAAGCAGAGGAATAAGGGATTCTTGACAAAGTGGTAAAGAAAGTGGCATCTAGTGCATGGGTTATGGTTGTTGGTTTTGGTTTTGGTTTAAGCCCTATGCATGGGTTATGGTTGTTGGTTTAATAGAATTCTTATTAGGGATTATGTTTTTCTAGTAAAAATTATGTGATGGAATGAAAGACTCATTTTGGGATAGGCCTTGTATTTGATGGTTAAAATGGTTATGAGATTCTAGTGAACGAATAAGAAACATGTGTTCATGGCTTAATACTAACATGGTAAAGAAATAAGAACATCATAATGCTTTGCCATTTCTGCTTTCCTTTGGTGCATATATGCAGTTTTAAATCGTGCATATATGCAATTTTGATATGTGCATATATGCAGATCTAAGGTGTGCATATATGCAGTACTAATATGTGGATATATGCAATTCTATGATGTGCATATATGCAATTCTATGATGTGCATATATGCAGTTTTAAGGTATGCAGATCTAAGGTATGCATATATGCAGTACTAATATGTGCATATATGCAATTCCATGATGTGCATATATGCAGTTCTAAGGTATGCAATTTTAAGGTATGCATATATGCAGTACTAATATGTGCATACATGCAATTCTATGATGTGCATATATGCAGTTTTAAATCGTGCATATATGCAAAAAAAACGTGAAAAGAATCTCTGAAACGTGAAGATGAAGATTATGTTTGAAAATGGGTTTTAGAAGATTAAGATTATCATTAATAACTACCAAAAATGAAAATGAGTTTTAGAAGATTAAGATTATCATTAATAACTACCAAAAATATCTTGTACATGAAATTAGAAAAGTAAATAACCATTAAATAATTAAAATTCTGAAATTCCTAAACTACCCCTACCAAAATCGCCCTCCTACTATTAAAACCAGTAACCTATCTTAATTCCAATTGGTCCAAAAAAGTTAACATGGTTAACACTAAATGGGTGATTAACAAAAGAAGGGACCCTATATATATTAGAATTTAATCTTATCGATTTGAATGAAATAAAAAACAATTTATCTTTGCTATCTCTAAGCCTAAAGTTTTCGTTTGTTTTATTTATTTAAGAGAACAAGATAAGAAATATGTTAAAATAAATAAATAATATTAAAATTATTTTAAAGATATAATGTTTCGTGTCTTCTAAATTATTTTATTTATTTAAATATTAAAATTATTTTAAAGCCGAAAAAGACGGTGCTATTGGATAATATTGTAACTTTTTCGTGTTTTAGGGTCACCAATAGGAGCATTAAGCTCAAGTTTAGTTGGTTGGGTTGAATTCAAAACCCTAAGCTTGTTGGTACTATGTTGTAACTATTCTTTTCTAGCTCCTTGCTAGTTAATAAAATCGTCGTTGTTCAAAAAGAACATTGAAAATATTTGAACAATTAATGTCGACGGTTTAAAAATTATCATCCCAACCCAACTCAGCCAAAAATGCAACCCAACCCAACGAGTTTAATTTGATTGAGTTGTGTTTAAACAAAGTAAAAACATCATTGAAAACATAAAAATAAGGAATTTTTCCTCCAAAATATGATCAATTATTCAAAGAGAATATATGAGGTCATCAAATATTTAAGTATTACATATGACTTTTCAATAATGTTCTTTTATGAGTTACACAATAAAGAGAAATACAACGAATCACCCTCTTATGTCAAATCTGAAAAGAACTTATTCTTGTTCGTCGTAAACAAAAGGCATATTAAACGAAAGGTCTTACGGAGTCTTGTCCTAAAGTCCCACGCATGCGAGAAGCCGCTAAAATGTTTATCGGATTGGTCGGGTTATTTTGGGCCTAACCTAATATCAACTCAATAGGTTCGGGTTACCCTAATTTTACATCGATTATATGTTGGATTAACTCAGATTAATTTTTTCAGGTTTTTTCAGGTTGAACTGATTGGTTTTTTAAGCACCCCTACTTCTAAAACGATGTTTCAAAACCTTGTTAATAGTAAAAGTGTTTTATGTACAATAATATAGGAGTCGTTGCATAAAATGTCTCGTATTTTATTTCATATGATGTATTTTGATAACCTTTATTTTAATTTGTTTACATTTAATAATTTATACATTAAGGGTGCGTTTGGTACGCATACATGATAGGACAGGACAAGGTGGGACAGGACCGGACAGAACAGTTGTTCCACGTTTGGTATGACCGAACTGGACAGAACATAACAGATAATGTTACGTATTGTGGAAAACCCGTTAGGGTGGATTACATTCATCTCAACATATAAATAGAACAGAATGTTACACAAGAGACCCTACACTATACATTAAGTAACAAAAGTATTTCTATTTAACACACCCCCCGCAGTCGTAGCGGGAGGAGGCCGAATGCTAAGACTGGATCTAAAATCTAGAAATAATTGTGTAGGTAACCCTTTAGTAAAAATATCTGCAAACTGGTGAGATGAGGGCACGTGCAAAACCCGCACATGGCCCAAGGCAACACGTTCTCTTACAAAGTGTAAGTCAATTTCCACATGTTTGGTACGTTGGTGCTGAACCGGATTATTGGCTAAATACATTGCACTGACATTATCACAAAAAACAACCGTGGCATGAGAAAGAGGAAGACGTAACTCGAGCAGAAGATTGCGAAGCCAGGCCGACTCGACAACAGCGTTAGCTATGCCACGATATTCAGCTTCTGCACTAGAGCGGGAGACAACATGTTGTCTCTTAGACGACCAAGAAACAAGGTTGTCTCCTAGGAATACGCAGAACCCGGACGTGGACCGGCGTGTCCCTGGACAGCCAGCCCAATCAGCATCAGTACAGGACACCAAACGATCAACAGACGAGGGACGAAGAAAAAGACCTAGCGAAAGAGTACCCTTTAGATATCGCATAATGCGTTTAAGGGCATTCATATGCGGTTCGCGAGGATCATGCATAAACAAGCAGATCTGCTGAACTGCATAAGAGATGTCCGGTCGAGTAAACGTGAGGTACTGCAGAGCACCAGCGAGACTCCGATAAAGGGTCGGATCAGAAACTGGCACACCAGATGGGGGTAGTTTAGACTTCGTCTCCGCCGGTGTGGAGCAAGGATTACAAGTATCCATGCCAGCACGAGAGATTATTTCCTGGGAAAAACTGATTGAGACAGAAAAAGGCCTGAGGAAGAACGAGCGGCAGCAACTCCTAGAAAAAAGGAGAGAGCACCAAGGTCAGTCATCTTGAACTCAGAAGATAGTTGAGAGATGACACGAGTGACCAAAGCAGGGGAAGAAGCGGTCAAGATGATGTCGTCAACATATAACAATAAGTATATGGTATCACGACCATGGTGATAGACAAAAAGAGAACTATCCGATTTGCTGGAAGAAAAACCTAGAGAGGCAATAAAAACAGCAAACCGTTGAAACCAAGCACGCGGGGCTTGCTTAAGCCCATAGAGAGCTTTGCGGAGCCGACATACGTGATTCGGATAGGAAGGATGAACATAACCGGGAGGCTGTTTCATGTAGACTTCTTCTGTCAAATCACCATTAAGAAAAGCATTCTTGACGTCAAGCTGATGAATAGGCCAGTTCAAAGATACAGAGATACTAAGAACTGTCCGAATGGTAGCCGGTTTGACAACCGGACTGAAAGTCTCGTCGTAATCAAGACCAGGTTGCTGAGAAAATCCCTGAGCAACCAGGCGACCTTTGTAACGATCAAGACGGCCTTGACTATCAAACTTGTGACGATATAACCAATGACAGCCAACAATGTTAACGTCTTCTGGAGGCGGAACCAGATCCCATGTGTGATTGGAAAGCAAGGCTGACATTTCAGAGTCCATGGCGGCTTTCCAATTCGGATCGCAGACTGCCTGAGCAGTGGTGGTTGGGATCGGAGAGAGAGAGTCAACCGCCGAGAGATTAAGAATCTGACGAGGTTTGAGGTTCCCGGTACGTGACCGAGTGGTCATGGGATGAGTAGAAGAAGCAGCAGGCGGGGGCGAGGGAGCCGAGGCGAC
Organism: Saussurea involucrata; assembly: GCA_033807775.1. Classification (NCBI taxonomy): domain Eukaryota; kingdom Viridiplantae; phylum Streptophyta; class Magnoliopsida; order Asterales; family Asteraceae; genus Saussurea; species Saussurea involucrata. The sequence continues at coordinate 88,455,566 of CM066316.1, forward strand.
GAGGTCGCCGACGGGAGAGTCGGCGTCCAGCGCTGGATTGCTGTCGAAAGAGGCGGTGCTGCCGGCAGGGGCGGCGTTGCCGGAAGGGGGCTGTGCAACCGTCGAGGTGTTCGGATCAGCAGGAGGTATCGATGGAGTGACAGGAAACGAAGCGGGTGTGACGTCAGACATCAAGGTAGGGGAGGTACTGTCGTCAACAAGATCATCGTAGTCTGAAACAGACGGTGGCACATTGAACGAGGCATAGGGAAAATGATCTTCATCAAAGACCACATGTCGCGAGATAATGATGCGATTGGAGACAAGATCATAGCAGCGATGGCCTCGATGATTAGATGATGGACCCAGATAGACACACGCTGTGGAGCGCGGTGATAGCTTGTGAGGAGCCGTAGAAGAGAGATTGGGATAACAAAGGCAGCCAAAGACACGCAAATGCGTGAAAGTAGGAAAGGTGCCGTATAGGATTTCACAAGGTGATTTAAACGAGAGCGTGGTTGTGGGAAAAAGATTGAGTAAGTGAACCGACATGTTGAGAGCTTCGGCCCAGAATTTGGGAGGAAGAGAGGCTTGAAACAACATAGTGCGCATGACATTGTTGATGGTGCGAATCGCACGTTCAGCTTTACCGTTTTGTTGTGACGTATACGGACAAGAAAAGCGAATTTTAATTCCATTTTGCTGAAAAAGATTAAGCAATTTAGTATTATTAAATTCGCGACCGTTATCACATTGAAACGATTGAATATCTGTTTTAAACTGATTAACAACATAAGCGCGAAAAGTGCTAAAAGCTTGAAACACATCAGATTTCACACGTAGAGGAAACACCCATAAAAAGTGAGAGAAGTCATCCAAAAATAATATATAATATTTATAACCACTCAAACTAGTCAAAGGAGATGTCCACAAATCAGAATGAACCAGCTCAAAAACCCTGGAAGTCTTAGTAACAGAACTAGAAAAAGACAAACGGCAGTGTTTACCTAGTTGACACGCATGACACGTAGGTAACAATTTATTTGAACAAGAAATAAATTTGTGAGACTTTAAAAAATTAAAAGTAGAGACCCCCGGATGGCCTAGACGGCGATGCCACACGAGAGGAGACACGGCAACAAGAGCAGTAGCAGAAGACACGGACGGTTGAGAAGATTGGAGAACTGGGTAGAGATCACCAACACTGTCAGACCGATGAAGGAGATGTCCTGTATTAAGATCCTTTATGGAGAAACCAAAAGGATCAAATTCAACAGAAACCCAGTTATCAACAGTGAACTGACGCACAGAAATAAGATTTTTGACCATTTTATCAGACACAAGAACATTTTTAAGTGCCAGTTTGTTTGTGTGAAAATGGGAGAAAAGTATTGCCAATATAAGATACCGGAAGTAAAGCACCATTACCAACCATGATTACTTTTGACTTGCCACAAGGTTTATGTTAGGAATATTTCATATAGATTTGATGTGTCAAAACTTCAACTTACAAGGGTTCGAATTGTAATATGTTTATTTTATAGTTATCCTTGTAAATTCTAGTTTATCTAGGATTCCTAGTTTATCTAGGATTGGTATTTATCTAGTTTCTAGTTTATCTAGGTTTCTAGTATATAAAGAAACCTAGAGATATAGAATTAGACGTTCTTGAAACCCACGTTTAAACAAAAACGTGTAGATGTGTGTGCATGAGCCCCAAGGTTCTTAATCCTAATACTTGAGAATAAGTATTCGTTTGTTGATAACTTAGGTCAACAAATTGGGGCGTGAGTATGTAATCAGTATGTTTAAATTAATGAACCTTGTTAGCTATACAAATCTGTCGTTTAATTCCGCTGTTCATGTTGTGATTTGTATATGTTTATTCCATGATCTAGAACTAATCATTCTTGAGCTTAAAGATCCGGTTTAGGGTTTATATAAATCCTATCAGGTGGTATCAGAGCACATGGTGCTCTCTGATCTGGAAGAAAAACAAGGTTTAATGGAAGATTTGAAGAGACGAAAGAAGACGAACGAAAGAAAGAAAAATCAGATTTTTCGCAGAAATTTTCTGGAAAATCACAGCCGGCCGTTTCGCCTATTCCCGGAGATTGAACCGTCGGATCGTCGCGATTTTTGGACAGCAGCTTCGGGACACATTGTTTAACATTATGTCTGGTTGGATTGGCCGTACGACGTCCAGAACACTCCCAGAAATTCTCGAAATCCAGCAGTTTTTTTTCTTGATAAAAATTGTTCTTCACTCAGAATTCCTCAAAGCCATGAAATCAAAGCCGCGATGCAATGGAGAATACATGTCACACACCATGTTAGGATCATGCTCGACAAAAGGAGGATGATTTTTGTTTGTTTCAAGAAAATTCACACACACAAGGTATGAAGGTTTGATGAACGATAGAGGAAGAATGCTTAAATGACTACCCTTTGATCGTCATCAGTTGATTACAAAAAGGAAGATTAATTAGAATTTGTTTGAAGAAGAAGTGAAAGTTAGAGTTTGTGTTCTTATCATATCTTTAAAGGTATCCTTCACCTGTTAGAGATAACCCGTGATATTATGAAGATTATTAACGTAATTGTTCGAAGAATGTGACTTTAATTTGACGAAATCTTAGAGAACAAGATTGATCGAAGGACAGGGATCCCCTCATTCATGAGAATGACGTTGTTGTTCACTTGGTTTCTACGGGATATAAGACTCAAGGTTTGGTTTTTTACTTCAACTTCAAATAGATAATGGTTGATTTTCTTTACAACGTAATTGATATAACCTCGAAGACACAAGGATGGTTAGCATAAATTCAGGGGAAGAAGAAGTGTTGATCATTCAAGGGGAAGATTCAAGTTTGATAAGTTTTGGATTTGATTATGTCAAAAAGGGGAAGAGCTACTTGAAGATTCTGATGCTAAGTTTTGTCATCATCAAATAGGGGAAGATTGTTAGGAATATTTCATATAGATTTGATGTGTCAAAACTTCAACTTACAAGGGTTCGAATTGTAATATGTTTATTTTATAGTTATCCTTGTAAATTCTAGTTTATCTAGGATTCCTAGTTTATCTAGGATTGGTATTTATCTAGTTTCTAGTTTATCTAGGTTTCTAGTATATAAAGAAACCTAGAGATATAGAATTAGACGTTCTTGAAACCCACGTTTAAACAAAAACGTGTAGATGTGTGTGCATGAGCCCCAAGGTTCTTAATCCTAATACTTGAGAATAAGTATTCGTTTGTTGATAACTTAGGTCAACAAATTGGGGCGTGAGTATGTAATCAGTATGTTTAAATTAATGAACCTTGTTAGCTATACAAATCTGTCGTTTAATTCCGCTGTTCATGTTGTGATTTGTATATGTTTATTCCATGATCTAGAACTAATCATTCTTGAGCTTAAAGATCCGGTTTAGGGTTTATATAAATCCTATCAGTTTAAGAGAAACTAAGTTACCTTGGTTGAAAGACATATGAGAGCTGGCACCGGTATCCATGTAGTAGTTGTTATCTTGAGTCTGTGTAGGTTGATGGACAGACATCGAGCTAAAGAGAGAGGCGAGATCCGTGAACTGTGGTTGAGTCGCAGCGACATGAGGAGCCGGAGCTGGCGCAGCAAATAGCGCAGGTGGCGTCGGCAATCGACGGGGTCCTCCGAGCTGAGTATTCTGAGTCTGCTGCTGATGCATGACATTTTGCAGTAACTGTAGAAGTTGAGTGTTGAATGGAGGATGGCCACCAGAAGTACCTGCATCACCAGAAATACCAGTAATAGTTGAAGAAGAAGTCCCCCCTCCCCCGGGAGTACCTTTAGAGGCAAACCGTCCCGTGTTTTTGTTTCCCCGGTTATTTTTATTTCTCCCTTTCCCATTATTATTAGTAGCAGAGGTCGAGTAAAGGGCAGAACTAGGGATAGTTGGGTGTCAGCAGTAGGTTCAGGTTGGTCTTCACGTGACTCATGCAAGAGTAACATGTTTTTGGCCGTAAGGAAGGAGGGAAAAGGTTTGGTATGGGTGATAACATCAACTAAGCTTTGGTAAGAAGGTGGTAAATTCTGCAAGATTTGTAAAACAAGATCCTGATCAGATATTTGGGTATCAACATCAGCCAGAGAGTCAACAATGTCCTTCAAAGTGTGACAATAATCATTAATTGACAGAGCACCTTTTTTAGTGTTCCGAAAAACAGTTTGAAGTTGAAGACTACGAGACAATTTGTTATTCAAGAAATAAGAATCAAGAGCTTCCCATAGATCTTTCGCAGTACAATTATCTTTGGTAATGATATTCAACAGATTAGGTTCACAGGTAGAGTAAAACCAAGATTTAATCCGAGAGTCAATGGCTTCCCAATCATCATCAGCATCACTTTTAGGTTGAGATTTGCCATTGATGTGACCCATAACTTTAGCCCCTTTACACATATCAGTAAAAATACGACGCCACAATTTATAACGAGACCCGTAAGTTGTGAGTTTGAAACTAAACTGAGGGTAAACATTACCAATAGCAAACACAAGTTTTGAAGCCGTAGGGTTGGGTGGTGGGTTTGGGATATTGGCGGCCATGACTAATAATAATGGTACTAACGAGAGATAAAAAGAACAAGAAAAAGAAAAACAAGAACGTGCTCACCAATAGGTAAACCCAAAGAAAAAGGAGGCGTTGCGTGGCTGGAAAGCAGCAGCGGCAGCAGCACAATGACCAGAGACAGCGGCGACGACAATGCTTGCGGTGGCCGGAGGAGTTGGACACGACGAATAACGAATGCAGCGAGAGCAGCAGCGACGCAGGCGGCTGCGACGCAACAGAAAGCGACGGCAGCAGGAGCAGGCGGCGTCGGCTAGGGTTCCAGCAGGAGCAGGCGGCGGCGGCGGCTAGGGCGGCAGCAGGCAGCGGAAAAGGTGACCGGCGACGGGTAGGGCACTGGAAAAAAAACCGGATCGAGGTATTGCTAGATCAGACTCAATACCATGTTACGTATTGTGGAAAACCCGTTAGGGTGGATTGCATTCATCTCAACATATAAATAGAACAGAATGTTACACAAGAGACCCTACACTATACATTAAGTAACAAAAGTATTTCTATTTAACAGATAACATTAACCAATTTACCCTTACTAAATTTAAAAATGAATAAAATATGAAATAGAAGGTTTATTTGATGTTTTAGAAGAGAATTAGATTTTATTTTAAAGTTATATTGGTAAAACATAAGTCTGTTCCAGCTTGTTCCATGGGGTGGGGGTGGAACAGGCATGTTCCAATTTGTTTCACCTTGTTTCAGTCTGTTCCACATAAAAGTCCTGCCAAACGTGGGACAGTAGACCCTGTTCTATTCTGTTCTGTCTTGTCCAGTGTACCAAACGCACCCTAAATGAAAACATGTTAAACAAAATAGAAATCAGGCTAATATACATTGCATTTTAATGCATCATTAGATCTAAAGCCGGATGCTAAATGTCTGAGATATTACATATCATGAAGTACGTAAATGAAGATTTTAAATGTACGCTACACAAACTAAAATTCGAGACAAAGTATGATGCATTTTTATGCAATTTGCTTGAAAGGCATATTATGAACTATCAACAAATCATCATCATTTATATATATAAAAGGAAGAACTACATGCAATGATGTGGCACACTCTTAGTGTAGTATTCTTCATATGAATATTCTTGGATTTTTGATTTTCAAAAATATTTCATTTGTTAAAGACTTTTTTATCCTTAATAAGAAAATGAATGCTCTACTATGAATGGGGGTTCTTTGGTAAAATTACATTCATCTTGCTTTTATAATATTATTTAATATCATAATGACCAACTTATCATTTTCTCCCCCATGCCTTCTTGAATTCTTACCCTTTCAGTTTTCCTCTCTATTCATTCCTTGAAATACATGCCAACAAAGTCATCCCTACCACAAAGTTCAAACCTCCTCATCGAGATTTCAAGTTTGCATTTTTTTTAAACTTACAGGTTCGTATGAAAATTGTACACCCTCTTAATTCTCACGCTCAACTTCCTCCTCTCTATTCAGTTTTACTTTTGACGTTCTTGATATATTGGTTTTGCTTTTGTTTGGCTTTTGGTGGATTATCTTTTAGTTGTTCAAAAGTTTCATGCTTATTAAAGGTAAATATGTAATATAATCTCCTTTTTCTCTTGATTTATGCACATTTAGTAGTCAAATACATTGACATCATTATCAAATCTTGAAAAATGTAATTATTCATTTAACTGCCATAAAATATTCGACATTACAGGTTATTTGGTATTCTCTGCTAACATCTGCAATTGATGAGTGTATCCACCTTGACATGCATATGGATCGAGCGGCACGAAAAAAAACTTTGATTTGAGAATGAAACAAGAAAAAGAAGCATTACAAATTTAGCATTTCCATGTATAAAATTGTTATACCATTGGAATCCAATTGAATTATTTGTTCTACATTTGTAGCTCGTCTTCTATATTATATTTTTAATGGAGTTTTATGATTATATACAAGGAAACTATATATTATTTATACTCACGAAGTGAGAGGTTAACCCTTATTTAATTGATCTCCCTTCGATGAGAGAGATCACTCCTCAATTGTCTAATATGTCATTTTACCTTACAAGGTCTTAAATCATATAATCCTTTTATTTCATTTATAACATCCTTATATCTTAACAATTTCATGTCTCTTATTTGTCGGGTTAAGTTTGGATTTTTGATTATACAAAGTAGAAGAGAGAGCTTCGTAATTTGAATGTGAAGCCTTTTATTTTACGATTTGGTTGGATAAAAATGTGGTTGTTTAGATGGGATTTTAAGGGCATACAATACACACAAACTAATTTAATAAATTACGAAGCAAAACAAGGTTTATAAACTAAACTGAGAAGGTCAACTTTGAGCATAATGTTTAATATTGTGTATATACACTTACTATTAACCATTTTTATAAATGTTAACTTTGACATTAAAACATTATTACACCTACACAAAATAAAAAGTTAAAATCTCTTTATTAAGGAGAAACAATTCTTATAAGTGAAAAAAAGATTTTGTTCACTTATAACCTTTTAAAAAACGGTTCCAATATACAATATAATATATTACCATTCATTTTATTAGCCGTCAATTTATGAATTACCCTTATCATAAAATGGTTACCAATTTTTTTAACATTACCCTTAGTTAATTAAGTTTTATTCGTAACTATTAAATATTTGGGAATTAATTAAAAATAATTTGTGAATTAATCGTTTATTTTTAAAATTAAGCATTTATTTAAAAAAAACATAAATAAAAATATAAATAGGAAAAATAATAAACTAATGGGCGAAATGACCGCTCCTTTATTTGTCTTTCCCGGGGGGTCTTTTTGACAATTTTAAAAGTTATAATAATAATATCTACGTGTCGAACTCTCATTGGGAGGGATGTAGTGGACGTTAATATCACGTACTGCGGTACCACGTGTTGATATGACAAGTGAACTACAATTCCTCGGTCTTTGATTTTATTTACACTTTAGCCCTTCATGAATACACTTTTTCTTTCTTGTTGTCGTTTCAATATTTATTTTACAATTTAGCCCCCTGGGGTTTTAAAGTTGTTAAAATTTTACCCTTTTAACTTTTAATATTACTAACCACTTGCAAATCAAGTTTTGACCCAACTGGTGACTGGTGTTAATCGCGTTATCGCTTATTGCGATTCGAGATTGATAACCAAGTGCTTATGCATATTTGATCCGAGAAATCACAAGTGATGTAATACAGTGTTCTGGTGAAAACCCTTTTTGAAGGTTAAAAGCTCGATTTTTGAACTTATAATATATAAACATTTTTCATCATGGCTCAATCAAAGTTGATTAAATTGGTTGAATCAAAGTCGTTAGACTGGTTTAATTGCCAGTTTGCCTGTTTTAAAAATTGTCTATCGGCAGATTAGTTTGAAATTTTAAAACAAAGGACTATAATTCTATTAGCTATTTAAAGCAAGAAACCGGCAATCTGTACTTGACTAGGCTATGTATTTTCATAATTCGTTATATTAGTAAGTGGATGTTGGTATATACTTGAATAGCTAGTTATATCATATAATTATTGAAAACATTAGTTTGAATCTCTTAATATATGTCTTTATTTTCTTTTTGTCCAAACTATTACCAAACAAGCCTATTTATGATTGATTTGGTCAAGCTAAAGAAGCACAAGAATTTCACATCTTTTGCTTGTAAAATTGTCAAATTAAACTTATCAACTTGTCTAATATGTTTATTTAAATTGGTCAAACTTGGGATTAAAGTATGTTTAATACATGTGTTTATTTTATTTTTAAAATAATAATTATATATTAGTTAATTACTCATTAATGATTAAAAAGTTAAACTGAGATCAATAATCTACCATCCCTATTTACTTCTTTTTGAAGCAAAAAAATGATAAAGTATTACAACTTAAAATAATATCCACAAACTCAAAAACTCATTCTTTGAAGCTTAAATGATATAGCTTTAAGCATTTGGGTTGTGGTGTACTGGTAAAGCCTTTGGGGGTGTAGTGGAAACTCATCTATCCAGAGTTCAAATTCAGGCACTACCAAAGCCCTTGTGGTCATGGAGGTTCACCCGCAATGACTCCAGGCCATTCGTGGTCGCCCGATGATTAGTCGGTGCGCGTAAGCTGACCCGGAAACCCACGGTTACCGAAAAAAAATGATATAGCATTAACTACTTGTTTTACATGTGAATTCAAAGATTACCTTAAGAAAAGGGAAAACATTTGTGTTTCTTTTTTGCCGCAGACTATTTACTTCCTTTTATTTATTTATTGTTTTGCTCATTTGCTCACATTGTGTACAAGTCAAAGTTTTAGGAAAAGGATAAGAAAATCATTCTATTTACTTTTATATATTGAGTAATAATTAAGTCATTATATATACAGAGGAAAAATAAAACAAGAACAATAACTATTTAAAACAACACGAGAACGAATAAAATCATTAGTAATTTTACATTAACAGAATAACAGGCAAAAAAGCCATGCGGACCTTAAATCGCGGCTAAAATCCTTTTTTCGTGTGTTAATGTAAAAACCACTAATGATTTTGTTCGTTCTCGTATTTTTTTAAATAGGTATTGTTCTAGTTTGAACCCGTCTCTCTCTCTATATATATATATATATATATATACATATATAGAGAGAGGTGGGTTCAAACGAGAACGCTAACTATTTATGAGAAGCACGAGAACGGCCGCCCATGTACAAAATCACATGTGATTCACAGTACAAAATCACATGTGATCCGCGCGGCTTGCCACGCGACTTGCAAGCCGCGGCCCAAACCGCACGGGTCCAGAATTCTAATCACATATGATTTTGTATGTGAATCACATGTGATTTTGTACATGGACGGCCGTTCTCGTGTTTTTTCGTAAATAGTTAGCGTTCTCGTTTGAACCTTTATATATATATATATATATATATATATATATTTCTTTTAACAAATAAATTGTTGTACTTATTAAAAATATCAAATAAATATTTAAATTTATTGAAAACGAAATAATATTTCATAAACCTTAATATATTGAGCGATTGTTTATATACATGGTCATTGACTTGGATACCCGTAGAACTCTTCTTTGAGGAAGATGAGAGTTTAAACCTCGGCAAATATGAGAAATGTATGAACTTATTTGTTGTATATTATTATATATTTCAAAAAAGATTTTGGCAATGTTTTAAAAAACTCGTCTCACAGTCGCATGGCATCAAGACTTGTGTGTCGCGCCACGTTAAGCCCATGACACTCCATGGCTTAATGCACAGTTTTCGTAATGCCATATTTCATTTTTTTTCTTTACGTTTAATGTCTTATTTGCAAATTTTTTAACATATAACCTAATTTAACTTGTTTATTACTATTGACTCATTGAGTAACACTAGAAAGCATATGTTTTTATATATAATATTATATATGAATTAGAATTTTGACGTCATAAGTCACGTCTTGAAAACGCCATTACTTTGTCTTGGCTTCTAAGGCTTGAGGCTTGGCTATGAAAAATATATTGATTACTTGTATTTTAGATTCAAATGATAATCAAAATGGTGATAAGAAACACATGTGACATGGTTGTCATTTGAATACTAACAATATTAATGAGCTATGAAAATGGTATATATTTCATTAGTTCATTGTACTTTATTACCAATTAGTTAATATATTTATGTCGTTTTATAAGTGTGAAGATTTATTTATTATAAAAAAGTTTAGAAATGTAATCGCTCAAAATATGAAAAGATGTTGGAATTATTCGGTTTAAGAGGAAATGTCTATTTGGTAGCTAAAGAGTTTAATGCGAATTACTTATTTGGTCAGTTATATGTGATTGTCTGATAGTGACTTATTCAACAAGCTTCTTGTTATCTCTCCCTGTTAAGAAACACGATATGTCCATATATGAAAAAACTCTCGAAACAAAAACTTCTTAGGGAGTGTTTATTTAAAACAACTTATACTTTTTAGTAAAGTGTTTATTTACTTATGTGGTGTTACACCAGAGTTTTATAAAAAAATGTTTGGATTAGCTTATGACTGCATCAAACATAATAAACTGAAAAGTTGTTTTTTTAGAAGGTGTTTGAGATTGTTTATACATATAAGAGCATCTCCAACAGCTTCCCTAAATTTTTTCCAAAATGGGGAAGCAAAAGTCAAAATCCCCAAAAAAAATTGCTTCCATCTCCAACAGATTCCCCATTTTAGGGATTTCTAGTTTTGGGGTATTCTCCAAATATGGAGAAAATTTTAGGGAATCTCCAACTTTCTCCAAAATGGGGAAGGGTTTGGGGAAGCTGTTGGAGATGAGTTTAGGACCAAAATCCTCATATTCCCCATTTTCTCCAAAATGGGGAAGCTGTTGGAGATGCTCTAAAATGACCAAAAAACTCATAAATTGTTTAAAATAAGTTAAAAGAGAGACGTATCAAAAACTCTTTGGTACCGGTGCCAAACCGATATAAGCATTTAGTAATTTTTTCTTATCCAAACACCAACAACTCCTTGCCATGGGTACCCGATCGAAATAAGTTAATAAACAAAAAGAAACAAACCAAAACAACCCATAATTTTTTACAAACTTATCCCACTTGTAAAAGGTATCGGGAATTCCTATCCTGGGGAAGATGAAACACCAAACACGAATCCAGTTTTACAAAGTTTTGATTGATTCTGTAACTTATCTTGGATCCAACATCACTTCTTCTTCGATATGCACGCGTAGATGCATGGCGATTGGCGAATGAATTCGAAATAAATTCATGGATTTAAGTGTTGCGTTTGCATGCCCAGAAACTGTTTGATAAAATTCCTACAAGAATTGGCCGTAAGATACAAGAAGCATTCTGAAGCCCAGACTTCATGAATGTTGCTAACAAGATTCAGTAACATACTTGTATTAAGAAGCTTTTAATCTACTTTTATCTTTTCTTAAGATAATACAAGCAAAAAATGATACTTATTGGTGACGATATTGTGCGAAATTTAGTCTAAACCATGCTTACATAATCTAACATCTGAAACGATTGTTCCATTACAGCTTGGTTTGGATGATCATGGTCCAGATTGTTCCACAGAAATCCGCTCCATAATCCGTCTTCGGATACTGTATCCCACCACCGTGCAACTTCTTGAGCCATCACACACAGGTTTTGTTGCGGCTGCTCGTTGATGATCATTCTGTCTGTTTCTTGCAGCGTGGTTTGCGATGACTCGTTGATCAACCCTCTATCGTTCTTTTCTGCGTGAGGTAATGTGGTATTATCGTTCACAATTTCGTTAGCTTGTTGGTACTCTTGTTTTTGGTTAAATTGAGCTTCGTATCTTCGCCTTTTCTGGTTATGGGATGGTTTTTCTTTTTTCTTGAAATGGGTTCTCCAGTAGTTCTTGATTTCGTTATCTGTTCTCCCCGGCAAGTATCTAGCTATAGTAGACCATCTGTATAGCTCACAAAAAGTGAGCAATATGTGTAAGTATTTGTTGTATATAAATATTATATACTTCAGATAATAATAGATAGAGTCTTACTTGTTTCCCCATAGAGCATGAAGTTCAATAATGATGCCTTCTTCTAGAGGTGATAAATGGCCTTTCTTTAGGCCAGGTCTCAAGTAATTCACCCACCTTAACCTACAACTCTTCCCATTTCTCTTTAGTCCTAAAATCAAAAGGAAAAAAAATCAAGATTAAGTGCCAAAATTAAGTGAAACGAGTAACTAGCCGAGTACGTTACTATTGTAAGGGGTTCATTTGGTTAAATGACTTTCTAACAAGTTTTTTTTAAATCTGTGATCTTCTGACAGGTTTTAAGAATGTCACTGTTTAACAGAAGCATGTGTCTTCCATACATAACTATGTCTTGAAACATTTCAGAAGGTCATTTAGCTAAATAACGCGATTGTAAAGATATGTAGAACCCTTTTGAATCATTTTATCTAAAAAACGTCTATACAGATTTGATGGTCAGTGTTTAGCAATGATACCTGAGCAACTAGCAACCGAGCTCCATCTTCCCTCTCCGTACATTGCAACATACTCTGCAAGCAACTTATCTTCCACCGGTGTCCAAGGTCCTTTCCTCCACCCTCCCTCCCCCATTCGCCAACTCATCATTTCCGCCATTTTCGTTCTTTTTTCCGCTTATTTTCTTGTCTCCAACTCAAAAGACACAAATTGCTCTTTAACTTGAACCCCTATATATATATATATAATATCATCTAGCACCAAATGTAGTACCCCTTTGTGATCTCACCTTTTCATTTTGCAAATCTAGGATGGGATCTTGTAATTTATAAAGTAAACCATGTTTCTGATTCCTGCAATCATGTTTGACCAAGTGTCGATAAAATTGATTTATAGCCAATAGAAATCGAGCAAGTGTCCTCTCTAAATGTATACAACTTTAAAACTTAAACATCAAAAAAACATTCCTTATATGATTTAACTATATATAAGCTGAAGTCATATTTGCAATGATAACACAGAATCTAAAAGAAAGCACTTACCTTAATAATAACAATTTAAAACACACTTAGTGGTTGACTGGTTGTTGGTGTCTTCTTGAAAATGCCCCTGCCCAATCCCTGCTTAACATATGTTAGATACACGCAATCCTGCAACGGATGCCATATTGAATAAAAACCTTCTGTCCCAAAATTTATGTATCATTAAGGGTGTGTTTGGTACACAGACATGATAGAACAGGACAAGACGGGATTGGACAGAACAGAACAGGACAGAACAACTGTTCAACGTTTGGTAGACAGAACTGGACAGAACAGAACAAATAACATTAGATAAAATAAAATGATTAAAATTTAAAGAATGAATAAAATATAAAATAAAACGTGTATTTGATGTTTTAGAAGAAAATTCGATTTTATTTTAAGATTATATTGATAAAACATAAGTCTGTTCCAGCTTGTTCCATGGGGGGTGGAACAGGCCTGTTCCAGCTTGTTCCACTCTGTTCCTGTCTGTTCCACATAAAAGTCCTGTCAAACATGGGACAGTGATCTCTGTTCTGTCATGTTCTGTCCAGTGTTAGGGTGCGTTTGATACACTGGACATGACAAGACAGAACATAACAGAGATCACTGTCCCATGTTTGGCAGGACTTTTATGTGGAACAGACATGAACAAAGTGGAACAAGCTGGAACAGGCCTGTTCCACCCCCGCCCCATGGAACAAGGTGGAACAAACTTATGTTTTTACTAATATAAGCTCAAAATAAAATCTAATTCTCTTCTAAAATATCAAATACATGTTCTATTTTATATCTTATTAATTCTTTAAATTTTATTTATTTGTATTTTATCTAATGTTATCTGTTCTGTTCTATCCAGTTCTGTCTACCAAACACTAAACAATCGTTCTACCATGTTCTGTTCTGTCATGTCCCATGTTCTGTTTTATCCTGACTGCATACCAAACGCACCCTAATCAGCTGAAAACACATTATCTGGAAAAGGTTAAAAAAAACCAGTGAATTTTCACGTTTTAAATGATTAAGTCAATTGTTCTTGTTTTGAATAAATAATCCATTCATTTTTCTCGGTTTTGAATATTTAAGTCCCTAGACAACTTTTTTGAATAAATAAATCGTCGGACTTTTAGATGGTGGTTATCTACATCTTTTTGACCACCCATTGTCGTGGTTAGCGCTGCTACCAATCTCCCTCTATTGGATTTGTTTTTTTACTCTCCCTATATTTTGATTTGTCTATAGTACTCCATTAAATTGTTGGAAAAAAGAGAGAATTGAAAGACAAAAGAACATACCAAAAAGAGGAAAACGATGGTAGGGGCAACGACCACGATGAGCGGTATATATGGAGAGCGGACGACAATGGAGTGGTAGCGATGATGTTGGCTGCAAGGGGTTTGAATGACATAGAGTTTGAGAATGGTTAATTAATTCAGGTTTCTTTTTAATTTGAAGCATTTCTAGTGTTTGGGTTAAAAGAATGTAGATAACAAGTTTTGTAACGTTAAATAGTTTTTTTATTGAATTTCTTTTGGGCTTAATAATTCGAAGAAGGGGAAATGATTTCGTTTTTATAACTTAATCGTTTAAAATAAAAAAAATTATTGAGTCTTTTCGGATTTTTTTAAAATAAATTCATATTGAATGAGATAATTATATATGTTCATATGATTAATGCAATAGGAGATTTGGAAACAGAAGATCTTATGTAATATTTTATGCTAACTTTATTAGATATTGTTCGTTTTATTTATACATGGATTTACGGTTATAAAACACGGGTAATAGAGAAAATATACATTCTCTTGGTGGTTCAGCGTCCTCGTTCACACACCAGCCCAGTTCCTGATACAGTTGGCTTGAGATTTTACAAATGGTATTTGAGTCAAGTACCGCATTGTATGTCAGCGAGAACGTTAGACTTTCAAGGAGATGGATTGTAAGATCCCACATCGATTGAAAAGGGGAACAAATGTTAAAGAACTATATACCTACTCTATCAAACATGTTTCTAAAACCGAAAATCTAATTATAAACAAAACAGATAAGATAATGCCTAATACGGTTAACCTGAAATGTTACATCTTATTATTTTTGTTGCTGACGACCTAAGTTTAATTTATGGGTCTAGGTGAAGCTTCTGGTTACTGTTTCGAGTGGTGGAATGTTAGAATATATAAAAGGTGATGAGTCACCTAGAGGACACGTGTTAATTAAGGTATTGTTTAATTGTGTAGCTAATTAATTTAAGTGATTATACGTGAATTTGGACCATGATGTGTAACACCTTGAGTATTTATTAATGGAAAGCTTTCCCAATGGAGAAAGGGTATTACTGTTATTTTATTATTGATTTTATCTGATTTGTTATAATTTTTTATCTGATGTTGCATCAAAGGTGGGATGAATGTGGTCTGTTTCTTTTTGAATGTTTAAGTAGTTTGCGTTCAAACTTAAACCATTTGAAAGGTGTCTAGGTGGCTTGATCGCATGACGTCGATGATTGTTACAGATCTATTTTGTATATGTGCGATGAATGCAGGATTTTTAAAAAGTTTACGTAGAGAGTTTTCTCTGCGTAAATTTTTTTGTCCCACGTGTATGCGTAAAGTCCATGTGTGCACCACATGTAATTGGATAAAAAGTTTACGCGGAAGGAAAAAAACTTATGCAACGAGAAGTCTCTGCTTAAGTTTTAACTATTTTTTTAATTTATTAATTTTTTTATAAAAAATAAAAAATATATATTTTAAAGAATCTTTGTACAATTGGTTTCACAACACCCTTAAATATCATTTTTATTAATTTTTTTCTAAAAACAATAAAAATCTAATAAACTTAAAAATTTGTAGAATTTTTTTTATGAAAATCGTATACATTTTTTGAACCAATATTTTTAATATATTCTGAAAAAACATGTGTTTTGTTTTATTTTTAAAGATTTTTTTATAAAAATATTTATATAAAAATAAATAAATATTGTACAAAGATTCTTTAAAAAGAAATTAAAAAATATTTAAATTTATTTATTTATTTTAATATAAATATTTAAAAAATATATTTATATAAAAAAATCTTTAAAAATAAAAACACAACACATGTTTTTTCGGAATATGTTAAAAATATTGGTTTAAAATGTATATGATTTTTATAAAAAATTCTACAATTTTTTAGGTTTATTAGATTTTATTGTTTTTAGGAAAAAAATTAATAAAAAATCAGATTTAAGGGTGTTGTCAAATCATTTGTACAAACATTCTTTAAAAAAATTAAATTTTATTTATTTTTAAAAATTAAAAGAAAGTGAAAAACAATATTTAAAACTTACGCAGAGACTTCTCTTTGAATAAGTTTTTTTTATCTTTTCGCGTAAACTTTATATCCAACATGGAGTACAAGTGGACTTTACGCAGACACGTGGGACAGAAAAATTTACGCAGAGAAACTCTCTGCGTAAACTTTTTAAAAAATGTTTTTTCTTTAATTTTTGGATGGAAAAACAAACTTACACAAAGAATTTTCTCCGCGTAAGTTTTTCGACGAAAGTTGTGGGTATTTGTGAACATAGGGTTCTAAAGTGGGTATAGGAAGCAATGTTCTAAAAAACTCGCCGCACAGCCGTCATGGCGTGTCATGGCACCAAGGCTTGTGTCTCATGCCACGTTAAGCCCGTGGCACGCCATGGTCTAATGCGCAGATTCTCGTAATGCGATATTTGATTTTTCTTTACGTTTATAATGTCCCATTTGCAAGTTTTTTAATATATAATCTAATTTAGCTTGCTTATTACTTTTGACTCATTGAGTAACGGTACAAAACATATGTTTTTATATAAAATATTATATATGAATTAGAAATTTGACGTCATAAGTCACGCATTGAAAACGTCATGACTTCGTCGTGGCTCCTAAGGTTTGAGGCTTGGCCTCGCTGCCGCGCCACACCTCACGTTATTTAATACCTTGATAGGAAGAAGTAGGGTATGTACTTTGGCTATTTGAGTCAAAATCCCTAAAAAATGGTGATTTTGGACAAATTATCCTAACTTTTTTTAAAATAGAAAAAGTATAAGAGAGTACTTAAATTTCTTCATATTTAGATAACTCCTAAAAGAATATTACCATAAGAAGAAAATGTTTTTTAGTTATATTATCACGAATTAAAAACCTCGAAAATAAATGTTTATAAAAGAGAAATTATATTTTATTAAACGTATAACATTATCAATGTCATAATCTTTTAAATGGATAATCTGTTGGAGTTTTTTTTTCTTTTGGAAGGGTGTCCTAAGGTATGCCTAGACTAATATTTTGACAAATTATGACCGTAAGACGTCAGCCTTTATTAAACTCAGTGGCCACAATTGTTATGTACGCCTGGATTTGAACCCTAAGCAGATGATATTCCACCACATCCCTCGAGGCCTTAACCACTACACGACAACCCTTGTGGTTAATCCGTTGGAGTTGAATATACTCCATCCGCCCTAAAATAAATCTCCACAATGAAAAAGACACATAGTTTTAGAAATTTGTAATCATTACACCTTTTAATTGAAGAATCTATTGGAGTTACTCTTAGCAAGGTTCAATGATTATCATGTTTGAATATATATATAAGTTAGTTTTATGAATTTCAAAGTGTTTTTAAAAATTGTATGCATGCAATAGTTATCTGTAAATTTGAAATTGAGAGGAACAACAGTTGTAAACGACTGCTAATACCCTGTAGGCTAATGTGCAAAAGGAAAAGGGGGTGGGTAGGGCTGTAAACGAACCGAACGAAAACTTGTTCGTGTTCGTTCGTTTAACTTAACCGAACAAACAAACGAACACGAACGGTAAACGAACGAATATAAGAAGACCTATTTATACTTTAGTGCAAAGCTTTGGACTCTTAATCCTACTGATGTGGGATGAAGATTTTCAGCAAATAACCCCCACATCGGAATGTCATTGAAATTTGAAGCAAAACAATCAAGAATATAAGAAGAGATACCAGTTCAAACCTTTTGTTCTTGTTATTGTTCTTTTTGAAATATGCTTGTAATATCTCTCTGTTATTATTAATTAAATTATGATTATTAATTTTATAATATATTATAGCAAAATAATAATGGTTATTATTCTAAAGTTAATTTCTCCAATATATTTGATTTTAGTTTATTGTCATAAGTAAACGAACCAATAAACAAACATTATCGAACGTAAACGAACATAAATAAACGAACATTATCGAACGTAAATGAACATAAATGAACGAACATTCACGAACGAGACATTTGTTCATGTTCGTTCGTTTAACTAAACGAACAAAAAAATTTGTTCATGTTCGTTCGTTTATTAAATAAACGAACTTCCCGCCGAACGGTTCGCTGAACGTTCGGTTCGTTTACAGGCCTAGGGTGGGGGTGGACTCTTTGTTCTTGTTCTCCTATACCATCTTAAAAGATTTCACAAACCCCTATCACTTAGTTTTCGACTTTTTAAAAATATATTAGCCGAATTTATGGGATTATAAATTACTAAATAATACTTAATAATTAGGGAAATTAATTAAAAGGGAAATTAATTAAAATACCCTAAGTCAAACCAAGTGTTACCAAAATACCCTAAATCTCTCCCACTTTGCAAAAATACCCCTTTTTCCGCGATGGGAGCCCGCGATCGCGGGCCAGGGACCATTTCTGACACTTTTTTAAACTTGCAGGGACCATTTTTGAAAAATGGAATCCCGCGATCGCGGGCTCATCCCGCGATGGGATTATTTTTGTGACTTTTCAATTGCAAGGGACCATTTTTGAAAATATGACCCGCGTAGACACTGTAGCACCCCCGCGTAGTCCACTGTAGCACCCGCGTTCGTCCAATTTGATGAATTTGATTTGGAATGTTACACTTTCAACCCCTATATTTATTTACTAAATTTACTTTATACCTTTTACTTTCATTATTTTAATTTTACATTTAACACATATAATCGTTTATTAACTAAAATATGTTGAAAAAAATACATTTTAATTTTAACAAATTACACCATTATAATCGTCTCTTCGATACGTTCGAAATGAGCCCAATCTTGAATTTTTTTGGATTTATATATTTTAATATATATCATATACAGTTATACACTACATAAAAAATATTTTTTATATTTAAAATTCATACCTTTATAGTTAATTATTTAATTTATGGTACATCTCTTATTTATTTTTTCAATTTTTTTTACACTCCTATCGCATTAACATAATAATCATATATTAACTAATTCATTAAATCGTTTTAAATTATTATTATTTGAATGTGTTTATAGATATCGTGAATGACAATAGGAGAAGGTTTCACGAGAAGAATATTAAATGGGGTTTTGACAAGTTGGTATCACTGGACTCATTTAAGAATTGTGAAAATGGGTATTTGGCGAATGATGATTCATGTGTGTTTGGAGCTGAAGTATTTGCAGTTACAGAGTATGCACAAAATGATCGATGTATTTCCAACGTAACTTAGATTAAAATTATCTCCTTCAGTTCAGTCCCATCCCGTCCCATCCAGTTCAGTCCCGTCCAGTTCTGTCCCGTCCCATCTAGTATGCGTACCAAACGCTACCTAAGAGTACCGTAAATTAAATAATTAACTATAAAGGTATAAATTGTAAATATTAAATATATTTTGATGTAGTGTATAACTGTATATGATATATATTAAAATATATAAATTAAAAAAATTCAAGATTGGGCTCATTTCGAACGTATCGAAGAGACGATTATAATGGTGTAACTTGTTAAAATTAAAACGTATTTTTAACGTATTTTTGTTGATAAACGATTATATGTGTTAAATGTAAAATTAAATTATGAAAATAAAAGGTATAAAGTAAAGTTAGTAAATAAGTATAGGGGTTGAAAGTGTAAATATCAAATCAAAATCACAATTTCGAATTGAAATGTTACACTTTCAACCCCTATACTTATTGACTAAATTTACTTTATACCTTTTAGTTTCATTATTTTAATTTTACATTTAACACATATAATCGTTTATTAACTAAAATACGTTAAAAATACGTTTTAATTTTAACAAATTACACCATTATAATCGTCTCTTCGATACGTTCGAAATGAGCCAAATCTTGAACTTTTTTGATTTATATATTTTAATATATATCATATACACTACATCAAAATATTTTTAATATTTACAATTTATACCTTTATAGTTAGTTATTTAATTTACGGTACTTTTAGGTAGCGTTTGGTACGCATACTAGATGGGACGGGACGGAACTGGACGGGACTGAACTGGATGAGACGGGACGGGACTGAACTGAAGGAGATAATTTTAATCTAAGTTACGTTGGAAATACATCGATCATTTTGTGCATACTCTGTAACTGCAAATACTTCAGCTCCAAACACACATGAATCATCATTCGCCTAATACTCGTTTTCACAATTCTTAAATGAGTCCAGTGATACCAACTTGTCAAAACCCCATTTAATATTCTTCTCGTGGAACCTTCTCCTATTGCCATTCACGATATCTACAAACACATTCAAATAATAATAATTTAAAACGATTTAATGAATTAGATAATATATGATTATTATGTTAATGCGATAGGAGTGTAAAACAAAATTGAAAAAAAAAAATAAGAGATGTACCATAAATTAAATAATTAACTATAAAGGTATGAATTTTAAATATAAAAAATATTTTTTTATGTAGTGTATAACTGTATATGATATATATTAAAATATATAATTCCAAAAAAATTCAAGATTGGGCTCATTTCGAACGTATCGAAGAGACGATTATAATGGTGTAATTTGTTAAAATTAAAACGTATTTTTTTAACGTATTTTAGTTAATAAACGATTATATGTGTTAAATGTAAAATTAAAATAATGAAACTAAAAGGTATAAAGTAAATTTAGTAAATAAGTATAGGGGTTGAAAGTGTAACATTTCAAATCAAATTCATCAAATTGGACGAACGCTGGTGCTACAGTGGACTACGCGGGGGTGCTACAGTGTCTACGCGGGTCATATTTTCAAAAATGGTCCCTGGAATTTTTCAAAAATGGTCCCTTGCAATTGAAAAGTCACAAAAATAATCCCATCGCGAGATGAGCCCGCGATCGCGGGATTCCATTTTTCAAAAATGGTCCCTGCAAGTTTAAAAAAGTGTCAGAAATGGTCCCCGGCCCGCGATCGCGGCCTCCCATCGCGGAAAAGAGGGGTATTTTTGCAAAGTGGGAGAGATTTGTGGTATTTTGGTAACACTTGGTCAAATTTAGGGTATTTTAATTAATTTCCCTAATTAAAATACCCTAAGTCAAACATTGAGTTACCAAAATACCCTAAATTTTTTCAATTTTGCAAAAATACCCAAAATACCCGCGATGAGGTCCCGCGATCGCGGGATACGGTGACGTGGCACGTACTTTGGCCCCAAATGCCCCGCGAAGCCCCTCAACTTTGGCCGCGGTGCACTTTTGGTCCCTGTCCGCGATCGCGGCCCGCGATGGCCCGCGATGTACCAAAATTTACACTTTTGGTCCCTGAAAATTTACACTTTCAGCCCCTGTTTTACTGTTTTTTCCACAATTATTGCACTTTAAAGACCAATTTGTGGTTGAAATTCATTTGCATGTTTGAATCAATGTTAAATCAATGTTTTTGGAATACCAGTTTGTGGATGAAATGAGAGATTGATTTTCTGATATGTTGGTTGTTTCATTGATAAATAGACGTAAAATGCAAGCCATAATCCCCACACAACGATTTCATTGTTGCAATATTTCTTTCTGCAATATTTTGTGTTTGAGATACTACTGAAAAAATGAGTTCATCTGTTGCAAAAGCTAAGCTATATTTCTGTTTTGATGGTGAATGGGTGCAAGATAACAATGAGTGGAATTTTGCTTATAAATCTAAGCATGGTGTAAAAGTGTCAGTAAACTACACTTATCAGAAGTTTGTTGCATACGCCATGCAAAAATGTGGAATCAACTCTTCTGATATTTGCAAGTTAGTATTTAAAAATGGCGATGGGTCATTTGTGGATTTATCCAACGATGGGGATATCTCTACTTTTCTGCACCTTGCAGTCGATTCAGAAAGACCCCCATTACTCTTTGTGTATCCCGGCGTATCCGACGGTGACGGCGACGGTGACGACGACGGTGACGACGACGGTGACGAGGAGGGTGATTCTCAACAAATAGAGCATCCTGATTCTCAACAAATAGAGCAGCCTGATTCTCAACAACAACAACCACCACAACCACACGAATGGCGTACTGCTGGAGTTGCTGATGACGAAACCCACGTTTTCAGAACGGGTAATTCTGAAATAGACAGATCAGACACCGATAATGATGATCATGAAGAATATACCCCTAGTTGAAAATCATGTAGTCAGATAAATGACTTTTTTGATATGCCCCCTATTCTTCCAGACTCCCATACCCAGACACAAAGCTACGAACCTACACCTTATATTCACAGTGAAAGTTTAACAGCAGGTCAGATATTCGATTCGAAGGATCTCTTAGCAAGTCAGATCGGACTCAAGTTCTTGGAAGAGGGTTTCCAAAGTCGCGTGCGGGCATCTGACAAAAGCAAATACGTAGTTGAATGTGCTAGAGAAAAGTGTGAGTGGAGGTTGTACGCGATTCACACGGGTCCCAAAGGAGGGGCGATAATGATTATAAAGTTGCACGACGTACACACTTGTACGAGGACGCAACTTAATCCCCACCACAAACAAGCCGACAAAAAGACTTTGGTGCGATCCTGAAAAACAAATTTCTTGATGTTAGCAGGTCATTGCGTCCAAAGGACATCGTCCACGACGTTCACCGGCAAGTCGGCGTCACGATTGATTACCACCAAGCGTGGCGTGCGCGCTGCCATGCACTGTTTATGGTGAGAGGCACGTTCGAGGAGTCGTATGAACGACTCCCGACATATTTATATAATTTGCAGCTGCAGAACCCTGGTACTGTCACGCAGCTACGGACCGATTCACGTGGACGGTTTGAGATGTGCTTCGTGGCCCTTGGACCCGCGGTACGTATTTTAACACGTCATATGTTTACACATTATAAACTATAACATTTACACATTATAAACTATAACATTTTAACCTATGTTTTTGCAGATCCGCACATTTCTGGAAAATCTACGTCGTGTCCTGATAATAGACGCAGCCCATTTAAAGGGCCGTTACTTGGGTATGATGTTCCTGGCGGTTGCCATGGACGGGGATAACTCCATCGTTCCAGTAGCTTTCGGCGTAGGCAAGTCCGAAACCGGGGACGAGTGGACTTGGTTTCTGTCCATGTTGAGACAAGCTATCGGAGACCCGCAAGGGTTGGTGTTTATGTCTGACAGAGCTCCTTCCATAAGCGCCGCAATCTCTGCCATGTACCCAAACGCCCCTCACGCCATATGCTGTCGACATTTGGAGATGAACGCCAAATCCAAGGACAAACGTATTACCACCTACAATGATGTCTATTGGGCGGCATGCAGAGCATATACGGATCGGGAGTTTAACAAGTACATGAATATGCTACGATACAGTGTCAAGGAAGCAGCCAAAGTCTTTGACGATGTTGGACCGGAGAGGTGGTCCGCGGCCCATTTTCCTGGACAACGGTATGACATTCTGACCTCGAATAGTGCAGAGTCTGTGAATGCACTCTCCCGTTTTGCGCGTAGATGTCTGATTGTTAATCTTATGGACTACTTTCGGGCCTTTCAACAAGAGTGGTACCAAATTCGACGCCTAAAAGGAGCTAAGATACAAAATGCACTCACACCAACGGCGGAGAATATCGTTCAGTACAGGGCGCGTCGTGCGGCGACATGGCCGGTAAGAGCAATCGGGTATGGGAAGTACGAGGTGCATGATGACTATATTCACGCGATTGTGAATATGGAAGACCACCTTTGTTCGTGTCGCGAATGGGATAAATATGGGTTACCGTGCGGCCATGCCATCGCTGCAACAACATATATGGGTCGTACAGATTGCAGCGACTTGGCTGTACCTTTCTTCACGTCCGAATATTACCGGAAAACATACGTGGAGGTAATAAACCCAACTGGACCCCCTGCAGCATGGGTGTATCCACCCGACCCGCTTCCACCATGCTATCCACCTTTAATGGATAAGAACAGGGCCGGGAGACCGAGAAAGAACGACCGACGTCCATCACGTGGTGAAAGTTCGATACAACGAAAATGTACTCGGTGCCAATGCGTAGGACACACTCGTGGAGAGTGTCCAAATCCCGCCCCTTCAACCGTGCCAAGGAGACATTCTGTCAGTCACACCCCGGGCCCGTCACAGCTTGATACTGTTGATCTAAACACTGATTTGTAAATGATATATTTACACACATACATATGCTTCTAAATGAACATTGATAATACAGCTAGTTTGTAAATGATAAATATATTCATATTAGATACGTTTTAATTTTAATAAATTACACCATTATAATCGTCACTTCGATACGTTCGAAATGAGCCCAATCTTGAATTTTTTTGGATTTATATATTTTAATATATATCATATACAGTTATACATTAAAATTCATAACCTTATAGTTAATTATTTAATTTATGGTACATCTCTTATTTTTTTTTTCAATTTTTTTTACACTCCTATCGCATTAACATAATAATCATATATTAACTAATTCATTAAATCGTTTTAAATTATTATTATTTGAATGTGTTTATAGATATCGTGAATGGCAATAGGAGAAGGTTTCACGAGAAGAATATTAAATGGGGTTTTGACAAGTTGGTATCACTGGACTCATTTAAGAATTGTGAAAATGGGTATTTGGCGAATGATGATTCATGTGTGTTTAAAACACTTCAGCTCCAAACACACATGAATCATCATTCGTCAAATACCCATTTTTCACAATTCTTAAATGAGTCCAGTGATACCAACTTGTCAAAACCCCATTTCATATTATATATATACACACATACATATGCTTCTAAATGAACATTGATAACACAGCTAGTTTGTATTCCATCCAACAAGCTCTTCATCTTCAATCTTTCTGACCCTTCTTCAACGGCTTCTGCTTTTGCAACCACGTATGGCCATTGTGTACCACAACCCGCACACACTTTAGCAAATGAGTTGAGGGTTGTCATATATTCTACAAGAGGAGTAGGCTCACGAATGAGGTAACCTCTGACTTGACCTTGCATGATGTATCCAACCTAACCGTGGTTCAGCGGCTTAAAAACTACTTTTCAGAGAAATTAACAACAACAAAAAATACAAAACAACAACACAGTAAAAAAAATACAAAACAAGAAAAAAAAATACAAAACAAGAAAAAAAAATACAAAACAACTAAAACAACCACCACCTACTTAAAATTTGATTTAGTTTCATCAATCCAAGTTTGCTTCTCGTTTACCTTCGCTTGAATAATTGCGAAGTCTTGCAGAATATGGTGAATTGCTTCTTGTTCTCGACGAACACGAGCCTCCCTAGCTTTTATATCCCCTTTCATCCTTTTGATCTCCCTGTCTTCCTCTTCGATCTTTCTCAAATGGACTGCCTTCCTGTCCATAATTTTTTCCACTCTTCTGTTAGTTCATCTATCTCCTTTTCCTTTTTTGCTATGGCGACCTCGATTTGAGGTGACATTTTTTCAGGAGTAGCCTTAGGGTTTGATGACGATGCCATTTGTGGATTAAATGAGAGAAGAGAAATCAAGAGAGAAAACAATTCAAAGAAAGAAAGCAAGAGAGAAATCAAGAAAGAAAGCAAGAGGAAGTGTGAATTGTGAATTGCATCTTACTGGTATTTATGGATGAAATCTCAAACATGCAAATGAATTTCAACCACAAATCGGTCTTCAAAGTACAATAATTATGGAAAAAAACAGTAAAAGCATGCAAGATTCGACTAAGTTTAGGGGCTGAAAGTGTAAATTTTCAGGGACCAAAAGTGTAAATTTTCAGGGACCAAAAGTGTAAATTTTCGCCCATCGCGGGCAGGGACCAAAAGTGCACCGCGGCCAAAGTTGAGGGGCTTCGCGGGGCATTTGTACCTAAAGTACGTGCCACGTCAGCCCTAGCCCGCGATCGCGGGATCCATCGCGGGTATTTTGGGTATTTTTGCAAAATTGAAAAAATTTAGGGTATTTCGGTAACAGTTGGTCAAACTTGGGTACTTTAATTAATTTCCCTAATAATTAATCAATTGTTTTAAAACTTTTACTTGAATATTTTATAATATAATATGGCATAAATGATCAAAATCTCTTCTTAAACTTTCTCTTGGTGTTTTAGAGTGTGGAGTAGGTACACAATATAGCACATGGCTTCAAAAGGCTTCTAGAATTCTTTTTTCTTTTCCTTTTAAGTGGAAGGTCATGAGGATCCTTATAGATGCTTACTCTTAATTTAAAGTAGTCTTTTTGGAATTCAACCTTCTTCCCATAAAAGCTATAATCAAGATAGATGAAATTGTTGAAATTTCTTGAAATAGAAACAAAGATTTTATGACATAATCTTTTCATGTTAGCCTGTTAGTAGAAAACAACAGATATTCATATAGTCAGAAGTTGAATCAAAATAGTAATAACGATCACAGAAAAAAAAACTCGTTGATTCAAGCCATGAAAACACAATATATGCAAAGAAAGAAAGATCCCACATAAGTAAGTGCTTAAAATGTAAATTTTAGACGAACCATCTAGGCATGGCAAATTGCCCCGCCCCGCCCCGAAACCCGTCCCACCCGCCCCGATCGGGGCCGGGGATTCCCCGCCAAACCGGGTACCGGGGCCGGGGATTCCCCATTTAAGAAAACCGGGGCCGGGGATGGGGGTCCCCGACCCGCCCCGGACCCGGTATATATATATATATTAAAAAAATATATATTTTTATTAAATATATATATATATATATTAAAAAAATGTATATTTTTATTAAATATATATATATATATATTAAAAATGTATATATTTTATTAGTTATTAAGGGTTGACCGGGGTTTGACCGGGGGTTGACCGGGGTTTGACCGGGGATTGACCGGGGCCGGGGGAGGGTATCACAAACCGGGGCGGGGCCGGGGATAGGGGTCCCCGCCCCATACCCGCCCCGTTGCCATGCCTAGAACCATCCGTTTACCCACAAGGGATACATAGACTGTTTTCGTTAATCTTTCAAAAAGGGTATTGCAAAAGAAATTGGAATCTTTTAATTGACCCAAATATTATGTTAGGGGAATAAGAAATGAAATTAATGTGTTAAAAGAAGAGTCTGAAGAGCATCTTCAACGCATTTTCTAAAATGGAGATTTTGAGGATTTAGACTAATTTTTTCCTCCAAGACCATGTTAGGCATTTCTTTTATGTCTTTCTTGTTTAGGTGTGTAAGACCTGGTCATTCTCTAAACCGTAGGTGTCTTAATGTGTGCAATGCTGCTGCAGTATCTTTGTCTTGGCTCTTTCCGGATTCTATCTGCTGGGTGATTTCCTGTGATCCGTTCAATGGCAAGCGAAGCGATCTTTCGTAAAAGCACGAAGAAAGGGGTTAGCTAGGCTATTTGTACCTTTGTCTAAAATGGAAAAAGTATGAGAGATATGGTAAATTTTTCGAACTTGGAGAACTTCCTGAAAATAATTGTTTTGGAAAGAGAAATAATTTTTATTAAATGCATTGGATATTTTAATAATATAAATAATGTTGTAATTCTCATAATAGAAAAGATTTTGAAGTTGAATGTAAATTATTTTCTTCGAGATTTTGACTTTTGAATCTCAATTTTAGTGTAATTTTGGAGATTTTTTTGATGATGCTTGAAGGATATTAAAATCACAAGGAGATATGTTAGACAACTAATCAACATAAGGCCATCCGTACCCATACCCTCAAACCCTCTTGCCACCTTAGCGTCACATCAGCTTTTCTCCTTATCCTCTCCTTACCCTAAAGTGGAGTACCCATACCCTCAAACCCTCTTGCCACCTCATTTTTTTAATTCTTTTATTTATACATTTAATTATTTAACAAAATAAAAATATTTATATATTTTTTAATAAATAAAAATAAGATAAATAATAAAAATAAAAATTATATCATTCATTAAAAATAAAAATTACAAAATTCAAAACGCTAAAAAAATAAAAATTACAAAATACAAAACACTAAAAATCATGATAACCTTGTTGTGAAAACGCTTGGAAACTAAGCTCCGGGACTTGTTGCGGTGTATCCGATCGCTTACGACGGGATGTAGGTGTTTTGTTTGGATTCATGATGAAATTTTAGATAAATGAAAGAAGGTATTGAATTTGAGAGATTTTGGTGTGAAAAAATAAGAGGTTTGGATTAATATATATAGTGTGATTAAATTGAAAAAAAAATGAAAAAAATATAAACAAAGAGCCGTTGAGCAACGTTTATATTTTCAAAATTTTATAAAAAAAATTAAAAAAAAATAAAATGTATCGGGATGAATCGGGTTGGGGAACCCGGGGCTGGAACCCGCCCTAAGCCCGAGCCCCCCCCCCCCCCCCCCTACCCATTCCCGCTCGAACCCAAACGAAGCCCGGGTGAGCCCGAGGTGCCGCTACGGATGGTCTAACACTCAAGGAAATCGGAAGCCCTAGCCTGGCAACTCGCACAAAAACTACTGCAAACTACTTGCCTAAGACCAACTCCAACGGTCCAACCCATAACACCAAAAACACTAAAATTGATGGGACCCTTAGCACTAAAAAAACTTTCAACTCCAACCATACTTAAAAAAAACACCAAATCATCAAATTTGGTGATTTCCCACTCAAAACTTTTTTGCAGGGTGAATAGTACATCACAGAATTTGGTGACTTTTCACTCAAAACTTTTTTGGTCTGCATTTTTTTTGCAGTTTGAAGTATGATTGGAGTCCTTCGTTGTAACAACCCAATCTAAATAAAACATACATAGCATTAATATTAACCAATTACAAAACTGGATCCATAAAATTTCATTACATCTGTCTAAAATAACTTAGGCTGGCGGAAACAACCTATACACAACTGAGAAATACTAAAAGCAAGTTATAGTGTCTCTACACTATTCATTCTTCATTCTGCTAACACCCTGCTTACTTGCTATAGCCTTCCTGTACCTGCTTACCTGAAAAGGTTTTTATTTGAAAATGCGAGGGTTAGACCATAAGGTCTAGTGAGTCCCTCCTAACAGTTATCAAAACATTTAAAACAGTTTATCTTTTCAGCATAAAACATTCATACTCAACACGTTAAAATCATATACGGACTAAAGTCCGCCTCCTCGTAATCTGACACCCTGAAGCCACCCGAAGGTGACAACGAGTCAGCCTCATGCTGCCTTGCGGAGCCTCGCTCCTGGCATATAGGGACCTCCCTTCCCGCACGAGAGCTGGCGGAACGACTCTCCCGTCTTTGCCAGTTTACGTCTCCTTGATGTATGCATACATTCTACATAAAACTTTAAACAACTTTCATGCAATTAAAGCATAATAATAAAGCATGGCAATTCTCAACATTCATAACACATTTTGAAAACACTTTAAAAGCCACACATTTTAGTTTAGAAAACTCACCTGAGGTCCAGATTATAAATGTATACTCGTGTCGATCACCTCAACATGAACCTACAATTTACACCCATCACATAAATTGGGCTTTCATTAGTAATCCACTTCTCAACTTAATTTATTAAACCCCTACTTGACTCACTTGATTAAACTACTTATTTTTAACTCTCGGCCACCTCTAGATTATACTCATACCAAGCCAATACACATCAACTTTCGGTCCACTTAGTACCGACCCAAAAGAAGAATTGCACTAAGTAACACTTTGATCCAATGAGAAAACAATCCCATCGCCCCAACTATTTAATTAGACTCCACTAACAATTGTGAAAAGAGGATCTCGGTTCACTTACTAGAATTCGAATCCATAATTAATTAATAAACCGAATCCCACTAGTATTAACAAATCATACCATAATTAATTAATAAATCGAAGTCCACTATAATTAACAACCTACACATCTCGGTCCAAAATATGAGTAAATCAGATCCACTAACAATTCTAACAATTTGGTCCAAATAAATATCAATCCACTTTTGATTATAAAGTTTGCAAGGTCCAATTTAAGTAGCTAAGACACCGGCCCACGTGACTTACCCCAAATTAAATTAATTCTAATTCGGCTCCACTATATTTAATTAAATCTAACCTCAAATCCACTATAGTTAATTAAACAACAATTTCGGTCCACATGAGGTTTCGATTCCAATTAAAATAGTCATTCCGTCCCTTCTCTTAAATTTACAATCCGGTCCAACAATTAAATCGATGAGGGTTGAGCCAAACCTCTAACTCTACACGTTTTCGACGACAAAACATCTTTTATAAACTGATACAAATTATATCCTAACCAAGAGCCCACAACCTTTGATTTATCTTGACAATATGAATTGGAAATCAAGACTCTATATTAACACTGTTATTTGGTTTCTCAGATTACATAACTAGGTGCAACTTAGAAACCTAACAAATCTAACATAACGCGAAAAGAGATCAATGCAATGGAAGGGTTTCTTACCGGAATAAAACCACACGAAATGGAGAAAAACTGCTGTCTAGAGCTCCGGCGACCACCACTGCCGGCCACCGCCGGCCGCCGCCGGCCACCGTCGGCCACCTTCTCCGGCGCCGGCAAAATCCCGCCATCTTCTCTCTCTCATCGCCTATCTCTTCCTCTCACAGTCTCCACCTCCTTCTCGATGCTCTCTCTCTCTCTCCTCGGTTGTATCTCTCTCTCTCTCTCCGGCTGTATATCTCTCTCTCTCCGGCTCCTTCTCTCTCTCGTCGGCGTTCCCTCTCTCTCGCCGGCATTCTCTCTCCCCCGTCTTCCCTCTCTGCCGGCTGCACACACAAAACACACACACAAGACACACACACAGGTTCTTTCTTCTTTCTCTCTCACGCAGTCTCTCTCTTGCTCGTCGGTTTCTCTCTCTCACTCTCCGGTTGTCTCTCTCTCTCTCGACTTGCAGGAAGAACACCCACCTGACATTGCTTTCTTTCTAGACTCTCTTTTTGTCTATCCCCATGTCCAGCCACCACAACCCTACACTAACCCTAGGAATAAGAAACTGTTTTCTTTCTTTCCAGCACCTCAACAAAATAAGGGGATTGATTCCCATTTTCACTCTTAACCCCAAACTTGTGAAAAATGACCAAATAAAACCCATAGCTTTCATTCGTCTCTAATTAATTAATTGGGTTATTACAATCTCCCCTCCTAAATGGAATTCCGTCCCGGAATTCACTCTGAAGACAACCGGTGTAATTGGTTATCAAAGCTTAAATCCCAACCCCCGGAATGAATCCTTCTAATAACAAAACAATAACAACATACTTTTCCCGCCTTGGTCGCGCAACTCTGATTACACTCCCAATCTATACTTATACTCGCAACATACCGTCATCCCAATCTTCCTACCTAGATTCATCGCGACTAATTCTTTGATGAACAGGGTGCCATTCTCAAAGACACATCCTCCATAATCCTCGTACTCCTTCTCACAATTTACATTATGCAAATAGAGGTTGTAAATATCTCAATGCTTACAAATCCCTAGTTGCTCTTATCTGATTCTTGACTACAATAACAATATTCGAACTCGACTGCCCTTCTCTGCTAGTGCAATATAACTACTAACCCTTACCACACAAAGCAGTACAATTCCTTCTCTTGGTCGCGAGCAACTTTAACTTGACCAACTCATTTCAATTATAATTATCAACATATATCAAGAGTTAAACTCCAATCGAGATGCAATTCATTTCGTTCTATCAACCATAATTTGTCCTAGTTAACCACCTAATATTATAACCCAGCATCGCATCCCAAAATACTGGTATTCGCAAAATCCATCAATTGAAACTGATTTCTTAACTAACAACTCCCACTGAGTAACTCAAAAATTCCAAATTTTCAAAATAAATTGAGAATTACTTATCCCATCACTATCAACAACTTCTCACCTTAACATATCGATTCTCCCATATCAGTTCTTAGTAAAAATCTCTATAGAATTGCAACACATCTTGTAACATCAATTAAATGCCATTACTTAACAATTCCATAACATTTTAATCAACCAATCAAAGGCTTATACATCTATCATGGCATTTCCAATCTATTAATGCTTACATTACCATTTTGATCCACAAACATCATTGTGCCATACGATAAACTTTAACCAACTTTCCAACTAATTCCTTCTAGGATCATTCCTTCACACATAAGAAACAATTCATGCTCTTTAGAGATTTAGCACTTACTATAACACAACATGGCTAACACACTCTTCATCCTCTTTAAACTTCTAATGACCTCAACATATGCCTACTTAGCGACTATTACAACCAAAAACACTTGGTTTCTCCTTTGGGGTAATCTACCACCACTACTCCGTCCTTCCATCCCGATCATAACCGCACCAAAAGTCAACTTACTCTCTACGTGTTCCAACAATCTGATTAATAGGTCGTACATCTCATCCGAAAACTCCAAAAGCTTCTAATTGATGCTTTCTCTCCTCTAACATCACCTCACTACGATACTAGCTAGTACATTTAACATTTGAAATCAACACCCTTACAACTGTACCTTCCTTGCTCATAACATCACACTGCGGACCAACCTCTCACGGTCATTCGTCCATAATCCACACTTTCCTTCATGTTCTTCCGTATACTACAACCGTGTCTATCTCACTACGTAGTCCTTTCCCAACTCGCTGAACTATAATCCGCGAGTTCTCAAACAGCTCACACGCAACCATTCTAGTTAGCTCCTCGCGATCCGAGCCTTTACGAAGACACACCACTTTTCTTACTGACTGCTAAAATCTACACACCTGCTTCGCCCGAGTTACATACCTCATCATCCTACGAACCCTCCACTCTTTGTAAATAGAATGCTTAGTCAAACAATAACTTCTCTTCCCCTTAGAACCCCTATACGGTGTTCTATCAACTCTCAACTTTCTACTTCAAGTCTTCGGTCTCGGCCAACGTACACAGTTATTGGCTTCTACAACAACAGATAGTCCGCAACTACTTTCTTAACTTATTCTTAAACAAGGGTTCCTTACGGAACCTAATTCTTCCAACATACCCTAATCACCTTCATGATCGGTTTCCCTCTTTTCGAAACATACTCATGTAATGACAACATTACAAGCTTACCTCGAACTCATATTTCCACGCCAAAGGTATTTCATTCTTCCTCACCACACTACTCATAACGAGTTGTTAAAATCATCACCTTGAAGGCTTCAGGTCCTTCCGCTAGACACAACCGTCCCTTGACAACCGTACTCCCAGTTACCGAACAAGGTACAGACCCTCCTACAATTGACACTATAATTCAATTCTGACTCATTCACTGATCAACTCTCTCCTTGAACACCTACCAAAATTACAAACGTCCTTCCTGATTGACCAACAACTTTCTACTCTCTGAGTTCTTTCTTAGCTTTAAAACGCCACATCCCACGACCTAGTGAGTTCATAGCCTTCATGCATGACACGCAATATATATAAATCATTTCGTACGTTTCATCAGTTTAAATAAACAACACTTGAAAACATCTAGGGTACACATGCCCCCATCACTCTTATAAATTCGATGCACCGCACAACGATCTCGAGAATCGTTCGCATGCAACTTTCCATAAACTTAATCTTACTCCGACCGAACGGCGTTATTACGACAGTATCATATTGCATGAAAACCTTTCCATTGACACCATTCTGGAAGAATTACCGACACAAAGCAAATCATTCGGTTCTCACACTCACTTGCATGATATCAATAAAACAATAGGTATTTGATTGTAAAAGTTTTGGCTGGCAAACGTTTTCCCGACCTTTTTGTAACAATTTAGCTTACCATAAAAATGTGGAATACTTTGCAAATCGTTATACTCAAAACTTCAATGTGCATCGTGGATGAAACCACCCTTTTCTTTAAACATACATGTGCACTTTCTGACTCGTTTTCGATTAAAATTCATATTTACCCATTTAACTTAACTCGTGAAAATTTCGGGTTACAATAAAGAACACCATGCATGAGATTCTACTTACAATTGAAGGCTACTCTCTCAACTAAGGTCAATCTCTTTACTTTCACAGTTTACCTTTGACACTTTCCCTACTACCACGGTCGCTCTCTCGGTCATGCAACAACTTGCTGAACACGCTTTCCACATTTCGCTTACTCAACCCCTTTCATACAATTTTGTTTTAAGCAACTATCTCACTTTCCCTTTCTACATGGTTTCATTTCACTATATGCATCATATTTCATTAACTCTGCCATTTAAAAGCTCGATTAAATAAATAAATAAATAAAAAATTTAAGTTCTATAACACTTTCAAAATTTCGACACTGATCTTTCTTACCATCCCGTCTGACCTATCCCATGATTTCTAGAACTGGGACCCTCCCGAAACAGGGGTCTTACTCAACTCAAACTTTCCCCATATTCGAGTCTACGAAGAGCTACCTCTAGACAATTCATAACACTCTATGCAGTGTTTCTTCTTTACGATGTATACATACATCACATCATAAATGATCCTTTACGATATCTCCCGACTATGGGTCTCAATCTACTTCTCAAGGATCTTACTGACATTCTCCAGTACCGGCACGCGACATAAACACTAGCTTTTGACTACTATCGGAATAATAAGGCAGGTTGAGCACATACATGTACCTGTAAGTTCGCAATTACACTGGCCAGGTGGAATTTCAAACTTACCTTACATGACAGTCCTCAGTACCCTATTAGTCCTATCTCTATAATAGTGTCCTCCTAACGCATTTCCTATTTCTCAGTTGTGATTTCTACTCCCAAGTTTAAGTTTAGGCCCGTCCGGTCACCTAAATCCCTTAAACTACGGCTCTGATACCAACTGTAACAACCCAATCTAAATAAAACATACATAGCATTAATATTAACCAATTACAAAACTGGATCCATAAAATTTCATTACATCTGTCTAAAATAACTTAGGCTGGCGGAAACAACCTATACACAACTGAGAAATACTAAAAGCAAGTTATAGTGTCTCTACACTATTCATTCTTCATTCTGCTAACACCCTGCTTACTTGCTATAGCCTTCCTGTACCTGCTTACCTGAAAAGGTTTTTATTTGAAAATGCGAGGGTTAGACCATAAGGTCTAGTGAGTCCCTCCTAACAGTTATCAAAACATTTAAAACAGTTTATCTTTTCGGCATAAAACATTCATACTCAACACGTTAAAATCATATACGGACTAAAGTCCGCCTCCTCGTAATCTGACACCCTGAAGCCACCCGAAGGTGACAACGAGTCAGCCTCATGCTGCCTTGCGGAGCCTCGCTCCTGGCATATAGGGACCTCCCTTCCCGCACGAGAGCTGGCGGAACGACTCTCCCGTCTTTGCCAGTTTACGTCTCCTTGATGTATGCATACATTCTACATAAAACTTTAAACAACTTTCATGCAATTAAAGCATAATAATAAAGCATGGCAATTCTCAACATTCATAACACATTTTGAAAACACTTTAAAAGCCACACATTTTAGTTTAGAAAACTCACCTGAGGTCCAGATTATAAATGTATACTCGTGTCGATCACCTCAACATGAACCTACAATTTACACCCATCACATAAATTGGGCTTTCATTAGTAATCCACTTCTCAACTTAATTTATTAAACCCCTACTTGACTCACTTGATTAAACTACTTATTTTTAACTCTCGGCCACCTCTAGATTATACTCATACCAAGCCAATACACATCAACTTTCGGTCCACTTAGTACCGACCCAAAAGAAGAATTGCACTAAGTAACACTTTGATCCAATGAGAAAACAATCCCATCGCCCCAACTATTTAATTAGACTCCACTAACAATTGTGAAAAGAGGATCTCGGTTCACTTACTAGAATTCGAATCCATAATTAATTAATAAACCGAATCCCACTAGTATTAACAAATCATACCATAACTAATTAATAAATCGAAGTCCACTATAATTAACAACCTACACATCTCGGTCCAAAATATGAGTAAATCAGATCCACTAACAATTCTAACAATTTGGTCCAAATAAATATCAATCCACTTTTGATTATAAAGTTTGCAAGGTCCAATTTAAGTAGCTAAGACACCGGCCCACGTGACTTACCCCAAATTAAATTAATTCTAATTCGGCTCCACTATATTTAATTAAATCTAACCTCAAATCCACTATAGTTAATTAAACAACAATTTCGGTCCACATGAGGTTTCGATTCCAATTAAAATAGTCATTCCGTCCCTTCTCTTAAATTTACAATCCGGTCCAACAATTAAATCGATGAGGGTTGAGCCAAACCTCTAACTCTACACGCTTTCGACGACAAAACATCTTTTATAAACTGATACAAATTATATCCTAACCAAGAGCCCACAACCTTTGATTTATCTTGACAATATGAATTGGAAATCAAGACTCTATATTAACACTGTTATTTGGTTTCTCAGATTACATAACTAGGTGCAACTTAGAAACCTAACAAATCTAACATAACGCGAAAAGAGATCAATGCAATGGAAGGGTTTCTTACCGGAATAAAACCACACGAAATGGAGAAAAACTGTTGTCTAGAGCTCCGGCGACCACCACTGCCGGCCACCGCCGGCCGCCGCCGGCCACCTTCTCCGGCGTCGGCGAAATCCCGCCATCTTCTCTCTCTCATCGCCTATCTCTTCCTCTCACAGTCTCCACCTCCTTCTCGATGCTCTCTCTCTCTCCTCGGTTGTATCTCTCTCTCTCTCCGGCTGTATATCTCTCTCTCTCTCCGGCTCCTTCTCTCTCTCGCCGGCGTTCCCTCTCTCTCGCCGGCATTCTCTCTCCCCCGTCGTCCCTTTCTGCCGGCTGCACACACAAAACACACACACAAGACACACACACAGGTTCTTTCTTCTTTCTCTCTCACGCAGTCTCTCTCTTGCTCGTCGGTTTCTCTCTCTCACTCTCCGGTTGTCTCTCTCTCTCTTCTCCTCTCTCTCGACTTGCAGGAAGAACACCCACCTGACATTGCTTTCTTTCTAGACTCTCTTTTTGTCTATCCCCATGTCCAGCCACCACAACCCTACACTAACCCTAGGAATAAGAAACTGTTTTCTTTCTTTCCAGCACCTCAACAAAATAAGGGGATTGATTCCCATTTTCACTCTTAACCCCAAACTTGTGAAAAATGACCAAATAAAACCCATAGCTTTCATTCGTCTCTAATTAATTAATTGGGTTATTACATTCGTACTGCAAATAATCATATTTGCAGTATGGTTGGAGACTTGGAGTTGCTCTAAAACTCGGATACCTAGGTATTTACTCTGTAACCCTCATTCGTCCCATCTCTACCCATCCAACCCCTCCCTCTGGTCACAATAACCACAAGTACTAACACAAAATCAACTACACTAGTAATACGTCTCAACAAACTCTTATCTAAAGTCACACATTCAAAACTGTTTAAAATCGATGTATCTAATCTCATCCCAATCCTTGCAAAGACCAGGAACGATGGTGGATAGGAATCCTGTTTATATGATTTGGGACCACAAACCACTTATCTAGAAAGTAAGTTCTTGTTTATTAATTGATTCATGATTCCCGTTGAAAAAAAAAACATGACAAAAAAAAAGATATAAAATTGTCATTTTTAATTGTAACTTATCTTGTTTCCTAAAATCATGGTAGCACTTGTGACATATTTATTCTATCTACTGAATATACTATATATTGAACAAATCAAATACAAATCATGTATTTGTTGCACCCTTACAAACTAATGTGCATATATGAACAATGTGTGCATAATTTGAGATACATATATGCATTATCTCATATGAATGTATGTTCATTACTTCATTATATGTATATTCTTGCATGTATGCATATGCACATTATTCACATATGCACACTGGTTTATTCACATATGCACATTGGTTTGTTTGTAATAGGGTGCAAC
Organism: Saussurea involucrata; assembly: GCA_033807775.1. Lineage (NCBI taxonomy): Eukaryota > Viridiplantae > Streptophyta > Magnoliopsida > Asterales > Asteraceae > Saussurea > Saussurea involucrata. The sequence continues at coordinate 88,493,749 of CM066316.1, forward strand.
AAATACATGTTTTGCATTTTACGGAGTCTCTATTCAGTTATTAGTTATATTTATCAACCATAAACTAACTTAGTTTTTCATGTATTGAAAAGCCTCCATTAGTAAGACATAAACTAATTCAATAAGTGTTGATAGCCTTTTAAGTTATTTTCGAATATATTAACTAAATTATTTTAACATTTTCTTTTTAAGCTTTTTTCGATTATATCTCTTATATTGAATTAACTAATTTCTTAACTAATTTCTTTTTAGGTTAATTTATATCGTCAATTTGTCGTATACATTAACAAGTAGTTTTTAACAAACGTAAATACATTATTTATTTTAGAGTAAATTACTAATATCGTCCTTGTGGTTTGTTGAATATTGCCATTTTCATCCCTATTGTTTCAAAATTACTTTTTTCATCCCTATGGTTTATAATTTGTTGCCATTTTGATCCTTAAGATTAATATTGTTAAAAACCAATAGTTAGCTTAAGGTTATTTTAGTCATTTTCATACTTTTTCTATTTTTATTTATTTAAATACAATTTTTGTTGGTTTCCTTTTTGAAAACTCCACCCACAACAATATAACCCCCCTTCCAATCACCTTTCTTATTTTTTCTTTTTTAATTGTTAAAACATAACATTTTAATTAAACTATTAATGATATACTAAAACATTCAAAAAAAATTAAAAATTAATACATAAATAAACAACAGATTTTAATTCTTATTATTTTGAAATAATCAACATTCTTCAATATAAATAGTTTTTTACTTTTTTATATTTTTATAGTTTCAAAAGTTTTACGATTTTGATTTATGTCATAACAACATTCAAGTGTAAACCGTTAAATAACTCACATAAAAGTATATTAATATTTTCTCTTTTATTGAAGCGATGACAATTTTTTAAAATGTTTTTCTATGTGAAAGTGTCACAATAATGTATAAAATGTTATTAGGCGTCTTTTAGACACTTTTAAAATAAATTAACCAATTAACCTTTTTTATATGACACTATTGAAAAATGTCATATTGAACACATTTTTTTATAGGACATTGGTTTTGTAAGTCGTTTTTTCAATAGTATCATATAAAAAAATATGACGTTTTATTTTAAACGTGTTTTAGATATTTGTTAAAATGTTCAAATGGATTATATAAATTGATTGTAACACTTTTAAATATGACAAATAATTGTTTGGTCATTTTTGGCACATGCAAACATTTTTTTGACATTTAATTAAACATTGTTTTATTCTAGTAAAAGTATATATTTTAAAGTTTTGATTAATTTGTTTTTTTAATAACAATATGAATATCAAATAAAAAAGAACAAAATAACAATTTTTCACATCGTTCCTAATAACGAAATACAAAAAAGAAAAAAAAACCCTTATGTAAGGACACTTAACGGCTTGCATTTGATCAACGTCAATTGCAAAAACTGAACCCATTAAAATTTGAAACTATCATAACCAAATAAAAAAATATTGTGTGGAAGATATTTTTTTGTTTTATCATAGATGATAAAAAATGTAATTTATTTATCTGTTAAAGTATTATTAAAAGAATTGGATGTTTGATTATAATATTTTTTTAATAATTCTATTTAACGGTTTGTACTTAAATGTTGTCGTGATATAAATCAAACCCGTGAAAATATTGAAATTATAAAGATATAAAAACAAATTATATTAAAGATATTTAATTATTTTAATATAACAAGAACAAAAAACTATAGTTTATTTATGTACTAATTTTTTTTATTAAAAAATAGTTTGAGTATTTTAGTATGTAATTAATAGTTTTCATTAAATGTTAACGAAAAAAAATAAGATGGTAATTGGAGAAAGGGGTTGGAGTTCATTAAAAAGGAAAAGGACAAAAATGGTATTTAAATAAATCAAAATAGAAAAGAAAACTAAAATGATTAAAATAACCTTAAGTTAATAATTGATTTTTAATTAAGTTAGTCTTAAGGATTAAAATAGCAACAAATTAAGAACCATGAGGATGAAAAACGTAATTTTGAAACCACAAGGACGAAAATGGTAATATTCAATAAACCACAAGGACGAAATTAGTAATTTACTCTTTATTTTATCAGCGAACAACTAGTTTATCAACCACTATATAAAAAATAAACATAAAGAACAAAAGGTTATCCATCATGTCTTGTAGTCTAAGAAAAACACAACTGTCATTGTAATACATAACAAAAAAAATTACATTCTAAAATAAATGTTTATATTAAAAATGATGTATAATTTTAGGAATACATAATCAATACAATTTTAAATTAAATAGAGAAAAAATTCAGAAAAAAACCCAACAATTTTTTATTTCATTTTGAATCGTTAAGTTATTGATATTTTTTGGGAAAGGTGTCTTAGGCTATGCCTAGACTAATCCCTTGGCGAATTATGACCGTAAGACATCAGTTCTGATTAAACCTCAGTGACCACAACTGTTCTGGATTCGAACCCTGGGCAGATGGATATTCCACCACATCCCAGGGTCTTAACCAGTACGCCACAACCCATGTGGTTCCTTGATATTTTTTTTCAATGAATGAAAATTTAACCTTTTTATTTTGAATAATTAAGCTATGAACATTTATTTGAATAAATAAACCATTGAACTTTTAAAAAATGGTTACCTACATTCTTTTAACAAAAAAATACATGTACCATGCTAGGAAGATTTTAAAGTAAAAAAACTCTAAATTAGTTTTCTTTTTTGTCTATCGATTTTCCTCTTTTACAAAAATTTAATGGAGTACGTATGGAAAGAAAAAAAAGTGAGCGAATCGAAAAAAACCCCGATCAAAGTGAGAGAGATCGATTGTTGGCGCCAACGACGGTGATGGGCAGTGATATATAGAAAGCATACGACGCGACAAGGGGTGACGAGGGCCGAGGAGGAGTGATGTCATTGGGTGTCAGGGATTTGAATGACGTAGGATTTGAGATCAATAAAAACTTATTCAAGTTTTTTTTTAACTTTAAGACTTTTCTAGCGAGTTGCAAGTATATTTTTTGAATTAAAAAGATGTAGGTAACTAATTTATAAAAATGGCGATTTATTTCTTGAAAAAAATATTGAGCGACTGAATCATTCCGAATAACAAATAGTGTTTTATTTATTAAAAAATAAGTTTACAGACTTGATCATTTTTAAATGGGAAATTTCGTTGAGTTCTTTTTTTTTCTTAAAGTAAAAAAGACAAATTTACCCTTACTAATAGAGATATAGGTTTTCTTTATTTTATAACTAAGAGTAGAATGAAAATATATACACATATTTTTAAAAATTAGTATTTATCTTAAAATAAACTAAAATAAAATGTAAATATTCAGTATAACATGCCATTATAAAATATGGTTCCACACTTCCACTAGATTGAGACATGAATTGCAAAGCTAATGGCACATGTGTTTGATCTTTAGAACATAGAAACTTGCATTTTTATTGCATAAAGTGTGTGTATTACATAAAAATTACAATAAAATTATTGATAATTTCTACTTTTAACGACCAATTTCCAAACAAATTGTAGATATAAGTCTACAAATCCAAAAAAAAGTAAAGATTCCCGGATCCATCGATAACCCACCACTGAATCATTGGCGGAAAATTCCGTTAATGGTTTTCGTCGAGGAAGGTTTGTTTTCTGATGATGGTCAATTGTCATTAGTCATGACAACAGGGCGGGTATGAGGCGGGGTTCACCATCCCCGGCCTCGGCCCCGGCGGGTACGGGGATCGAAATCCCATCCCTGGTCAACTTTCCGGTCATAACAACTTTTGCATGCCACCTAATGATTTTGACATTAAACACAAATAAATAGGAAATTATAGTACCTTATTTGTATATATTTGAAAATTCAATCCTCAAAATGAAAATTTTATATATGGCCGTCTTAGCACAATTATTGTTTGTGCTATTGTTAACTCCATGGTAGACCCTTCACTTGGCATTACATGTTTAACATTTTAAGCAACGACCAAGGTTACAAAGTGACATTATCCTATCATCATTACTCTAATTTTATTAGATTACGAGTTTAACTTAGATACAGAACAAAAAAAGGTCTTAGAATTTGAACGGCATTTGCCATGGGCTTGTCTCACTTATGTATCTGTTACTGATACCACCTCTACATAATCGTCCAAAAGTTTTCGAGTAGTCTCAATGTACAACCTTCACTTCACGATGTACAAGTCACTTAAGCACGAGGAAAATTGATTTGCCTCGTTTTATGCCATTGCAAGAACGAGACAAGTACCAACTTCCAACAACTAGCTACGTTATATTCCCTTTTTAAGTCTTAGAATTTGACTTTTCTGTTTGGTTTCTTAGAAGTTAGAACTATCTTTTTTTTATAACCGTGTATATCCGGACCGGTTTGTGCGTATTTTGACTAATTCAATAAAACCATAAAGATAACAGTCAGAAAAATCTCCAATGACTTTGAATACAACCAACCACGAAAAACCCGTGATAATCATGAGAAAACTCATATTGACAACCTAAATAAGGAAACCATAAGTCTTTATTTCACTACGATTAGTTTGTTAACAACTTAGTGAACTTAATGAGACCCACAACTTATTCGATCAACCATACATGATTGTTTGGTAGTGACTTAATGATATATAAAATGACTTATTCAGTAAACGTCTATGGAAAGCTTTATGCAGAAAGCCAATTTTTTTAAACATGCCCATGTCAATTAAAAAAAAACACTAATTACATTTATGAAAAAACCTCTCAAACAAGAATCTTCTCGATCTATATGGACAAATTAATCCAGATATACAACTTTATTCGTACAGTACATAATAAAAAAACCAACCAAACAACCCCGGACCCACAAGATTTAATAATTATCCTACATTATCCATTAAAGTGGCTTCTATGTTCTGACCATTTGCAGCAGAACAGTTGTAGACTTATACTATGAGTTCTTCATCTCCATCAATGAAACCAGATGTGACCCTTTCCTTAACTCTACCATCCCCCAATCTTTCTCCATCGTTTAAGCATGAAGAACGAGGTGTCAAACTCATCCGCCTCTTGCTAACTTGCGCCAACCATGCATCCTCCGGCGACCTCCACCGTGCCGACACCTGTCTCCGCCGTATATCCCATCTGGCCTCCGTCACCGGTGACTCCATGCAGCGGCTTGCCGCTAGGTTCGCTGCGGCTCTAGCAAACCGGATAGTTCGGCGCTGGCCTGGTCTTTATAAGGCCTTGAACCATTCCGGACCCACGAGCATGAACTCAGGGTGGGCCTGTCAGGCCCACTCTGTATTCTGCAAATCATTTCCTTACATGGCTTTAGCCCATGTTGTCTTGACCCAAACCCTGGTCAGTGCCATGTCGTGGGACCGTGTTATCCACATTATTGACATGGGTTTGGGTGGCCCACAATTATGGGCCCCACTCCTAAAGAAACTTGCTCGTGGGCCCATGGGGCCACCCCAGGTGAAGATCACCTGCGTCACTGATAACAAGATCTTATTAGAACAGTTGGGTATCAAACTTATTAAAGAGGCTAAAACACTGGATATGCCATTCGAGTATAACCCTCTGAATGTCACCCTAACCGAGCTCACACGAAACATGCTCGACGTACAACCCGGTGAAGCATTAGCGTTTGTGTCGGTATTAAATCTTCACGTTTTATTGGCCGAGGACGATATTGTCAACACACATTTCTCGGTCAACAAGAATGATGATAAAGTAAAAGAAAACAAAAGAATGGGTGAGTTTTTTAGAATGTTGCGGTCCATGTCACCGAAGTTGGTTCTAATGGTCGAACAAGAGTCGGACCACAACTCAAACCGTTTAGTGGACCGTGTGGTTGAGGGCTTGCATTACTATAGTGCGGTTTTTGATTCCATTGACACCGGTTTCAAGATTGGGGAGCTTTCGGGTGAAGAACGGTTGGGGATAGAGGAGATGTTTGGGAAAGAGATCTTGAATATTGTCGGGTGTGAAGGGTTCGAGAGGGTTGAGAGACACGAGAGAATGGTGTGGTGGGCGGGTCGGTTTTCACGGGCCGGGTTCAAGCCCGTGAGCTTGTGGGTCGAGGCTATGGGGGAAGCTAGGCAAGTGATGGAGAGTTATGGGCCGGTTGGTTATAAGATGGTTACTCGTAGACCCGGTTTGATGATTTGTTGGCATGACCGGCCCATCTATTCGGTTTCGGCTTGGATTATTTAACTTTTCTATTTATATAAAAATAAATAATATTCGAATATTTTTCTTTTATGAAATATTAGGTATGTATTACGAGACGAAGGATGGTGTGAGAAGTCGAGGTTAACGTGGAAAGCGTGAGAAGTGGAACTGAGCCGCTGATCACTTTTAATCAAATGCCTCCATGATTTGTGACTTAGAAGGGAAATAATCTGGTACATCTTATCTCGGTGCATCTCATTCTAGTGTGCATTCGTTTCTCATCTAGTGGTTGATAACCACTTCTCACGTTTCTCACATTAACCTCAATTTCTCAACTGCACCCAACTCTATATTACGATAGAGCTATATCTATATGGGAAAAACTCAACGGATAATTTGGAAAAAATAACAAGAGAACCATAAATATAAAGACATATACGAGAACACTGCAGATAACAAAACATTAGAAAATACTCTTTCAATAGTTGAAAATATTAAGGAGCATAAATATAATTAACCAATGTACTAAAAGTTATAAATGAAAGGTGTATCAATTCTCAAGACTCTAATTGACCATTTAATTTCTTTTAGCACATTTAGGGGTTATTTGGTTGATTTTCATCAAGTCATGTATGGATAAAACGGTCTGTACTATCTGAATATGCTGTTAATATTTTTGTTTGGGAGGTTTTTTTTCTTCATAGATGGACTGTGCGGTTTTTTAATTGGGTAGACATGTTTGGAAAAAAAAACATGGCATTCTGTATAAAGCTCTCCCTAAAAGCTTGTTGAATAAGTCACTTTCTATATCATTAAGCCACTACCAAACAGTCATGTATAACTAACCGAATAAGTTTTTTTAGAAGGGTGTCATATACCATGCCTAGACTAATCCCTTGACAAATTATGACTGTAAGACATCAGCCTTGATTAAACCTCAGTGGCCACAATTGTTGTGTACGCCTAGATTCGAACCCTAGACAGATGAGATATTCCACCACATCCCCAAGGCCTTAACCAGTACGCCACAACCCTTGTGGACTTGTGGTTAACTAATCGAATAAGTTGCAAGTCCCATATATTACACTCGTTAAAATGCTGACAACATATCCTTAATATGTTTTGGGGTCGGATGTTTTGTAAGTTGACGTAAAAATGTATGAATGTCTTTTTAAAGCTAAGTCACGTAATGGGATATAATGAGTTGAGTTAACGTAAGAAACGTGATAAGTGATTATCAACTGTTGGATGCACATTATGCACCATATCAATATCCCGTATCAAACGCGATGCATCAGTGGATTTAAGATTAAAAGTAATCAAGGGTTCAAATTAACTTATCACGCTTATCAAGTTAACTTAATTTCTCACATGGATCTTTCATCTATAATCACTACAATTCCATGAATCATTAGTTTTCAAATAAAATTGGCAAATTATAGATTATGTTGTTAAAGTACTAATAATGACAAAATATTAAACATATTTCTTCATATTTAATGTGTGAGACATTTTTTTATAATTTCTCTTTTGTTGGATTCATGTTCCAAACATTATTACATGTTTCAGTTGAATCTTTTAATTCATTATTTATATAATAAAAATAGTTGCTTACATGGTTTCATTATTGTTTTTAGGAATTATCTTTTACCTAATATGATTTAATGTGGATAACAAATAAATAATGCCTTAAATAATTTAATCCTAACTCAAACGAACTTGGTATATTTTACTCGAAAGTAAGATTTAAAAGGGTATGAGGTATGTCGACCTTACTTCGATTATTAGGTTTGAAAGATTGTTTCTGTAAAGACCCAAATTATCCATTATGACGAAACGAACACTTAATTAATAATTTAATGAATAAGCTAAAAAAGATCATCAACCGATATTAGTTAAAAAAAAACAAGAAAAGAAGAAGAAAACAACCTCTAAACACCCCTAACAATATAAAAAGAACACATGTAATATACAAATATGAAAGGAATATACTTCTGAGAAACATTTTAACGACAATTACTGGATTATCTGTTCTTAAATTAGATGTTTTAGATTCATTTTAATACATCTACTATTAAAGTTTACTGTAGATTATATCAAAAAGACATATTAAAAAAGGTAAATATATGCAGTTATTCTAATTATATATTATTAATTAATTAAATTTTAATTAATAAATATTAGTTTATAATAATTAATAAATGTTATTTGTAGTTGATAAACATTTTTTTTGAAAACAAAACATTTTATTTATTTATATTTTTTTTCTCAAGAGTAGTTTTATATATAAAAAATTAAGAGTAAATTACGATTTTCGCCCTTGTGGTTTGACATTTATAACAATTTTCATCCCAAACCTTTAAAAACTACTTTTTCATCCCCGTGGTTTCCATTTTGCTTCCGTTTTCGTCCCTCCATCCAACTCTGTTACATATAGGTGCTAAAAATATGTGAGAAATTACATATTTAGTCGTTGTGGTATATAGAGTTTATAATTTTTACCCTTAAATTTCATTTATCACTTTTTCTTTTTTTTATTATACTTTAGCACTACACACACACACACACACATATATATATATATATAGTGTATATACATATATTTGTTTTCAATTTAAATATTTAACAAATTTGATTAATTAATAAAAATAAAGTTTAAATGAAAATTTTCACAAATAACTAAGTGATTCTAACAATACTCAAAATTTTCACAATTTTAATTCTATTATTGAAAATCTTTCAACAAGAATTACACATAGAAAACTTAAGACTGTTGCGGAAAAGAACAGATAAACTATTCTAACAATCTTACACAAAGTATACTAACAAAATAACTAAGAACACTTAGAACAAATCTATAAAGTTTTTCAAGCAAACTGGAAATTCTTGCACTGAGAGAAATCTTCCAGTTTGCGTAGAATATCAAGAGCACACAGTAATCTTCAAGTCTCTCAAGATGTTTGTCTTTTCTGCATGGAGAAGTCTTCCTTTTATAGTGACAAGGAGTGTGCAAGCATTGAATGCTTGGGACACTTGTCATCTTCACACTTGCTGATGATGTTGACTTCTGGAGAGTTGTGAAGTCCTTGTCACCTTTTACTAGGTACTGGAAAGTAGAGCCATGCATGAGAAAAGGACTTTGCATGGTAATGGATAATAAGACAAAATGTCACTTTATCCATGTAGAAAATATCTTCTCAATTTGTCTTCTAAAGATTGCACCACCGAAGGAAACTTGGGATATGTGACACATCTTTGGAGAAGGCATCTTTGAAGCTTCTTTGAGGTCCCACCGAAATGTCACTTTGGGATATGTGACACATCTTTGAAGAAAGCATCTTTGAGACTTCTTTGAGATCCCACCGATGATAGCCTTGGGATATGTGACACATCTTTGAGATATGTGACATCATCTTTGGAGAAAGGCATCTTTGAGACTTCTTTGAGATCCCACCGAAACAGAGAGAAATTTCGGTGGAGATGTGTCCACCGATGTGTGTGAACACCATCGGTGGACAATGACTTGTATGTGATGAGAAAAGATCTTTCACTTCCACAATGAGAGAATTTTCAATCTTGACTTTTGGTTGATCTTTGACTTCACCAAACATTTTCTATCTTGTACAAGCCATTACAAAGAACCATGCATCCAAAATTTCTCTAAGTATAAAATGTTTTTCAAAGTATAAAAGGAGATCATGAGGTCATCTTCAAATCTTGATGACCCAACAATTACTTATCATTATTTTTAAAGAATTTATTTGATTTTCTGTTACTTACCAATATCCCACTTTAAACCAACAATATTTTAAAACGAAATTAATAAAAAAAAGTCAACCGGCTTTTAAAGTAAAATAAAAAAACTTCGATAAAATAATAAGTTAATTAAATAATTAATAAAATTGTTTATTTTATTAATTATACCGGAGGTTTTTAAAATTATATTAACTATAATAAAAAGTCGAATAATTTAATTAAAACCGTCGATAAGTAAACAATATGATTTTTCAAAGTTTATATATTGTAATCTCCTATAATTAATAGTTTTTTTAGTTTTTATATTTTTAAATTTATATTTGAAGAAGTTTAATTGAATTAAAGAAAAAAATTGTTTTATTTTATACCAACGGTTGTTTTTTATTTTATTAAATGTATTTTGCTCCACTATTCCATATTTTTATTTAAACTTTACTTTTTTACTAATTAATCAAAAAATTCAATATTTAATATTTAAATTTAAAACATATACATATATATTACATGTGTGTATATATATATATATGTAGTGTTAAAACACTATAAAGAAAGAAAAAGTAATAAATGAAGTTTAAGGATAAATACATATATCATAAGGACTGAATATGTAATTTCTCAAATCTCTTTTTTTTGGAATTTTAAGAACTATATTTAACAGAGTTAAATGGAAGCAAGATGAAAACCACAGGGACAAAAAAAGCAATTTTGAAAGATCAGGGACGAAAATCGTTATAAACCTCAAACCACAAGGATGAAAATAGTAGTTTACTCAAAAATTAATATGTATACTCTATTATAAAACACTTGAGAAAAATTCTTACAAACAAATTTTTATACATCGAGTACTGTTTATTGATTTAAATTACTTGAAATTCAAGATTACAAGTAAATGATACATAATACACTAATCTGTATGTTGAATTTATAACTAAATGATAAACATAATAAAATATATGATAAACATCTCTTGGGAAATTAATTAAAATACCCTAAGTCAAACCATCTTTTACTGAAATACCCAAAATCTCTCCCACTTTGCAAAAATACCCCAAAAATCCGCGATGGGAGCCCGCGATCGCGGGCCAGGGACCTTTTCTGACACTTTTTTAAACTTGCAGGGACCATTTTTGAAAAATGGAATCCCGCGATGGGGTACTTTTTGTGACTTTTAAATTGCAAGGGACCATTTTTGAAAAATTCCAGGGACCATTTATGAAAATTTTGATATTTTGGCACTGTTCACCCCATTTCGTCCATTTTACGAATTTAAAATGAAATGTTACACTTTCAACCCCTATACTTATTTACTAAATTTACTTTATACCTTTTAATTTCATTATTTTAATTTTACATTTAACACATATAATCGTTTATTAACTAAAATACGTTAAAAAATACGTTTTAATTTTAACAAATTACACCATTATAATCGTCTCTTCGATATGAGCCCAATCTTGATTTTTTTTGGATTTATATATTTTAATATATATCATATACAGTTATACACTACATAAAAAAATATTTTTTATATTTAAAATTCATACCCTTATAATTAATTATTTAATTTATGGTACATCTCTTATTTTTTTTTCAATTTTTTTTACACTCCTATCGCATTAACATAATAATCATATATTAACTAATTCATTAAATCGTTTTAAATTATTATTATTTGAATGTGTTTATAGATTTCGTCTGAAAAAGTTGCCTGCATGATTCCACTGAAAAAGTAACTGCAATATTCGTCTGCTCTTGAATAAATGTCTTTCATTAGGCAGAAAATTAGTCTTTAAGTAGTCAAACATAGCTAATTAATGAGAATTTAGATCAGATTTATATGGTACTATCAAATGCAAGTTTCTATAATATAGATATTGTTCTACATTACATGATACCAATTTTTGCATCATATGAATCACTTCCAGACAACAAGAACCAATACCCCAATAATCAAGAAATAAATGCTTGTTCATCCAATAATCTCTGTATTAGGATTATCGCAAGTTTCATAAACCTACTTACTAGGTGTTGTAAATATGGGTTTTACTAAACTTTGGACGCATTTAAATTTATATATATATGTGTTATATATAACTAACTTTTAGTAGGTTTATGTTCTTCTATATGAGATCTTCGAAATGATATATAATGCGTCCAAAATAGAGTATGTGTGAAAGAGATATCGATACTCAAAGTTGAGTAAATGGATGAAATTAGCAAAAACCAAATGAAGTAAACAGTAAGTCAATCACAATACTTTAACAAAATAAGTTAATACTAAAAATAACAATTATTTAATGTTACATAAACAACCTAACGTGGCCCTATTAGACAATGCAAATAAATTGACTCCGCCATATGTCGGCGGAAATCCATTGCCTCATCGTCGGTTTCGTTAGGGGGTACCCATATCTCCTCGTTATTTATCAACTTTTGGACATTACGGCATACCCATACACCACAATCCGCATATAACCCGGTCTGCTGGGGTACTTGGCCGGCCATCTTTGTGCGAAAGATACTTGACACTTCGCGACGTCTATGATCCCCGATCAATGAAAAGAACGTATATAGTTTTGTTTTAAACGATTGTATCTGCTCTGTCAATTGTTGTTTGCAGAGACCGTCCTTTTCGTTGTCATATAGGGTCATGACCATAGTGTCTAGTTCAAACACTCCAAGCAGCCAATGTCTGGGATGCAAGCATATGGGGATGTACACCTGAAATATTACAATATATGTCATATATGTTATTAAATAAAATAACAGTAAAACGATTTGCATACCCTATCGAGGAGAGTCCAAGAGGTCCCTTCCGAGCCATTGCATATTTCGATCACGGAGGCGGGACCTTGATGCTCCATCAGTATACACTGAAAGAACATAGTGTGCATGATGGTCCACCTCGTGTTTACGCCACGATGTTTTTGCAACAGGCTAACCCAAGAATCGACGTGCTATGCATAAAAAATAGATGGTTAGACATGTAATATAAATATATTTGATTATATATGACTATAATTTAACTTCATACTAACCGTATCGTCTAAGTCAGAGTTCACAGGGTCATCCGCAAGCAATTTTTCAAAAAACGAGGGGTTGATTTCTAAGCCCCCGTAAGGGGTGAATGTCAAGTTGGGAAGGCGATCAGTCCGGCACATCCTCAATATTTCTGATGCCGGTTGAGGCTCCGGTGAAGGCACCTTTCCCTTTTTCTTTCCTCCCTTCTTTCCCCCCGCTTTCTTTGCTTGTTTTTTAGCGGGCGGTGGTGTCGTAGATCCTTGTTGGCCAAATGGGTGACGAAACCATTGTGAAATTTTATGTGACCGCTTTAGAGGGAGCGGGGTCACCTGTGGTGGTGGATCTACAACATCCATCGAGTCATCGTCAGGCTCCGAGAAGTGCTCCGAGAAGTGATCCTGGATAATAGGAGACCCCGTCTGAAAATTACGTTACTCAATGTTTTAAGTACAATTTAGGAAATGTTCACAATTAAACCAAAACTACCAAAATAACTTACAGTATGCATTTCCGGCCTGTAATAGTTATCGGCCGAACCGCCAAAGATGTTTGTGATTGATGTGGTGGCGAACGGCGGCGGCATCTGCGAGGTGTATGCCCCCGACATCCCGGCCTGCGTGACATTGATCATTAAAATAGTTACAAAATTAGGATTATCGATATATAACTATAATGGTTACTCAGTGTCACTAACACTCTCCGGGATAGTCGAATATGATGTGGTGGCGAACGGCGGCGGCATCTGCGAGGTGTATGCCCCCGACATCCCGGCCCGCGTGACATTGATCATTAAAATAGTTACAAAATTAGGAACAAACATATAACTATAATGGTTACTCAGTGTCACTTACACTCTCCGGGATAGTAGAATAGGATGTGGTGGCGAACGGCGTTTGGGACATCCCGGCCCCCGACATCCCGGCCTGCGTGACATTGATCATTATAAGAGTTACAAACTTAGGAACAAACATATAACTATAATGGTTACTCAATGTCACTTACATTTTCAGGGAATGACGGATGGGATGTGGTGGCAAACGTCGCATGTGCCCCCTGTCCGAACGGAGCGGGGATCGGTGTCGTACTCGACAGCTAAAACAAATTTAGAACGTAATATTAATATACAAACTAAATAAACGTGGCCAACAAATTAAGTTAAACACTAACATTGACAGCGCTAAACTGTCTGTAGACTTCCTCCAGATAGTGTACACGTGTCTCTAGCGGCCCGTGGACGTAGTCCCACAGGACTTCATGTGAGCCACGCTGTGGCTCGTAGGAAGGGGCCGCCTGATATGGATTGTAGGAGGAGGAAGGGTGCGCCTGGTAGGAGGAGGAAGGGGGCGCCTGGTAGGAGGAGGAACGGGGCGCCTGGTAGGAGGAGGAACGGGCCGGCTGGTAGGAGGAGGAAGGGGGCGGCTGGTATCCACCGGAAGGGGGCGGCTGGTATCCACCGGAAGGGGGCCTGTCGTCGTCTTCCTCATCTTCGGAAGTAGGGGGACGTCGAGCCCTTTCCGCCTCTGCGTCAATAAAGGCCACGCTGTCTCTGTACCAATCTGTGCCCATCTCGTCGACAGTAGGCACAAGGCGATCGACGGGCAAGAGTGGCTGCTAAATATATGATAAAACATAAAAGAAATTAATAAGCGGGACTAACGTATGCAAATTGTAAACATAGTAAAAGAACTTACATTTCTAGACGCTTTGAAGAACTCAATCCAAAGCGACCTACTTAGGGTAACACGCTTGTCCCAATGGGTTCCCCTAAGTACTCGATCGTCGCGCTTGACGAAATATCGGATTGATGCGGGAAACATCTCCAAGATCCATATCTGGAATTAGACAAGAAGAGCAAGTATGTAAAAAGAAAAGCCAAACAGTTTGTATGTATTATTAACAATTGTTATACTACGTATCTAACCTTGAAGGCGTATGTAAAACCACAAAGATTCATCTTTGCATGTCGATCGGCGCGTCTGCCTATGGCTCGGTGCAGATTAGAGTAGCAATGTGTCCAGATATGGCTACCCCACGGGTAGCTGTTAAACAGCTCAAGGTCCTCGACGGCCCTAAGGACCGTCGATGAAGCATGCTGGCTATACTCACGGCCCAGGAAGCCCATATCCACGATCACCACCAAGCATACACGGACAGCATCGTCGTCGGTTAGGGCACTAAGGCCCTCTTTCATCTTTTCCCGGGCTGCCTTCAGCTTCAAACGAGATGCTGAAATGCCGAAAACCCTAGGAACGAAGGAGCAGTCTTCTAAGGGAGGAAGAGGGGGAGCCTCTCCAAAACGTAGTCCTGTAATTAGACAGAACTCCCGACGCCCAAAATGCAATTGAGAGCCGAAGAAATCAAAATGCATCTCCTCCGGCTCAGCGTTGGCGTCCTCGACCTCCAACTGTAGAAACATGTGTACTAGCGTAGGGTCGCCACCAGAGTAAGACACATCCATCCATGGCCCGAACGGTGTCCCTCTATAGATGGTCTCAAGGGTATCTGCGCGATCACCTAATCCCCTAAACAGTGCTCCTAATTCCTCGATGTATGAAACTTTGCACCTTACCGTCAAATCGATGTTAAAGAAATCCTTCTACATAGTCATTCACAGATGTTATAGTTAGTGTTATATATAGATGCTGCAGTTTATTTTATTTTATATAGATGTTGCGGTTTATTTTATTTCAACGTATAATAGTGTTATATATAGATAAAGTGCGGTTGTATTTTATTTCAACGTATAATAGTGTTATATATAGATAAAGTGCGGTTTATTTTATTTCAACGTATAATAGTGTTATATTTAGATAAAGTGCGGTTTATTTTATTTCAACGTATAATAGTGTTATATTTAGATAAAGTGCGGTTTATTTTATTTCAACGTATAATAGTGTTATATATAGATAAAGTGCGGTTGTATTTTATTTCAACGTATAATAGTGTTATATAAAGATAAAGTGCGGTTGTATTTTATTTCAACGTATAATAGTGTTATACATAGATAAAGTGCGGTTTATTTTATTTCAACGTATAATAGTGTTATATATAGATAAAGTGCGGTTTATTTTATTTCAACGTATAATAGTGTTATATATAGATAAAGTGCGGTTTATTTTATTTCAACGTATAATAGTGTTATATATAGATAAAGTGCGGTTTATTTTATTTCAACGTATCATATTGTTATACATAGATAAAGTGCGGTTGTATTTTATTTCAACGTATAATAGTGTTATACATAGATAAAGTGCGGTTTATTTTATTTCAACGTATAATAGTGTTATATATAGATAAAGTGCGGTTTATTTTATTTCAACGTATAATAGTGTTATATATAGATAAAGTGCGGTTTATTTTATTTCAACGTATCATATTGTTATATATAGATAAAGTGCGGTTGTATTTTATTTCAACGTATAATAGTGTTATATAAAGATAAAGTGCGGTTGTATTTTATTTCAACGTATAATAGTGTTATATATAGATAAAGTGCGGTTTATTTTATTTCAACGTATAATAGTGTTATATATAGATAAAGTGCGGTTTATTTTATTTCAACGTATCATATTGTTATATAGAGATAAAGTGCGGTTTAGGGACCCTAGTTGTCATTCTTAAAAGTTTAGGACCTAATTGGCATTCTTAAAAGTTTAGGGACCTAAGTTGTCATTCTTAAAACCGTAGGGACCTAAGTTGTCATTCTTAACATTTTTTTATAAAAAACACATATTTAACAATTTTTTTATAAAATGTGTTTTTTTATAAAAAATTGTTAAGAGTGTGTTTTTATAAAAAAATTGTTATAGTTTTATGGTTTTATGTTTGAATGTGATATTTGTATGTTATAATGTGTATGTTGTTATAGTGTGTTTTTTCATATAAAAATTGTTAAAAATGTGTTTTTTTTTATAAAAACACACCCTTAACAATTTTTTATAAAAACACACTCTTAACAATTTTTTTATAAAAAAACCTGTTTTTATAAAAAATTGTTAAGGGTGTGTTTTTATAAAAAAATTGTTAAGAGTGTGTTTTTATAAAAAAAAAACATTGTTAACAATTTTTTTTTATAAAAACACACTCTTAACAATTTTTTTTATAAAAAAACTCTTAACAATTTTTATATGAAAAAACACACTATAACAACATACACATTATAACATACAAATATCACATTCAAACATAAAACCATAAAACTATAACAATTTTTTTATAAAAACACACTCTTAACAATTTTTTATAAAAAAACACATTTTTAACATTTTTTTTATAAAAACTGTTTTTATAAAAAAAAATTAACAATTTTTTTATAAAAAAACACATTATAAAAACCATAAAACTATAACAATTTTTTATAAAAACACACTATTAAACATTTTTTATAAAAAATCTGTTTTTATAAAAAATTGTTAAGGGTGTGTTTTTATAAAAAAATTGTTAAGAGTGTGTTTTTATAAAAAAAACACATTGTTAACAATTTTTTTATAAAAACACACTCTTAACAATTTTTTTATAAAAAAACACTCTTAAGAATTTTTATATGAAAAAACACACTATAACAACATACACATTATAACATACAAATATCACATTCAAACATAAAACCATACATATCATGTTAAACATAGAACATATTCAAACATAAGTTATAAACACTATAACAACCTACAAATCATATATCTTAACTTAAAATAACATACAAAAAATAACAAATAACATAAGGAAAACATACCAAAGAGGTAATACGAGACATCTTCACAAAACCCGAACGCGTATTCCACACGACAAAATTGAGAGAGTGGGAGAAAATTGAGAGAGTTTGATTAAAAATTGAGAGAGTGATTAAAAAAATTGAGAGTGGCCGTGTCTTGGTCCCCCCCCCCCCTTATATAGTGCGGCCGAAGGAACAAGGGAATTAGGGTTTAGGGTTCGTCAAAAGGATTTTAGGGTTAACCCTGTGCCGACACGTGGCACAGGAGCCCGCGATCGCGGGAGGTCAAAGAAAGTCAATCGCGGGCAGGGACCAAAAATGCACACGCGGGCATTCTTGAGGGGGGAAAGCTGTACCGCGGGTATTTTTGAGGGACCAACGCGGGCAAAGTGGGCAAACTTTGGTGACACGTGTAGCCCGCGATCGCGGGGGTCAATGAGTCAAACGCGGGCAGGGACCAAAACTGCACACGCGGGCATTCTTGAGGGGGGAAAGCTGTACCGCGGGCATTCTTGAGGGACCAACGCGGGCAAAGTGGGTAAACATTGGTGACACGTGGCCTGGAGCCCGCGATCGCGGGCTCCATCGCGGATTTTAGGGCATTTTTGCAAAATGGGAGAGATTTTGGGTATTTCAGTAAAAGATGGTCAAACTTAGGGTATTTTAATTAATTTCCCCATTTTAAATATAAATATCATAAAATACAAATAGAATAATTACCGAAGTCTAATATAATACTTAATTATTCTTTTATAAAAAACATTACATTATTAAATATAAAACAAATTACATCATTATTAAATTTAAATCGATAAAACCGTATTATAAAATCAACAAAAACAAAAATAAAACCAAAACATACAAATCAAAATATATCTGCTGCATTGCACGATTACACTCTTAACAATTCCAAAAATAATAACTTCCAAAAATCAGTGATTATGAATAATTCCAAAAATAATAAACTTCCAAAAATCAGTGATTATTTTTGGAATTGTTTTTAAAAATGAATGGTTGAGAGTTATTCCTTTATTCTTTTAAATAACATCCATTCTCGTTTGAACCCACCTCATATTAGATGGAGGATCATACGAGAATGACAACTATTTAAAAGAATAAAGGAATAGCTTACAACCAATCATTTTTATGAATAATTCCAAAAATAATAACTTCCAAAAATCAGTGATTATGAATAATTCCAAAAATAATAAACTTCCAAAAATCAGTGATTATTTTTGGAATTGTTTTTAAAAATGAATGGTTGAGAGTTATTCCTTTATTCTTTTAAATAGCATCCATTCTCGTTTGAACCCACCTCATATTAGAGGGAGGATCATACGAGAATGACAACTATTTAAAAGAATAAATGAATAGCTTACAACCAATCATTTTTATGAATAATTTCAAAAATAATAACTTCCAAAAATCAGTGATTATGAATAATTCCAAAAATAATAAACTTCCAAAAATCAGTGATTATTTTTGGAATTGTTTTTAAAAATGAATGGTTGAGAGTTATTCCTTTATTCTTTTAAATAGCATCCATTCTCGTTTGAACCCACCTCTATTATATTATTATTTATCTTAATTCTAGTTTTAATTATTCATTCAGGAAAAAAAAATTGGAATTGCAAAATAGGGTTTTTCAGTTGACACTTTATAAACTGCTCAACTTGAATGCATCCGGTTTCTTTCAGAAACGGTAGTCTTTAAGAACGATCTTACAGATATCGGCGTCACCACCACTCGTAAAATCACCACCGTCCACTCTCCCGCCGCCGCCGCTGCCACTATCAGCCAAACCAGGAGTACAACAAGAACCCCATCAATGTCGGAGGCAAAAACAGGGGAAGAAGAGAAGCACCAGATTAATAATAAGACGACGCCGCCGCCGTCGTCGTTTGATCTCAATGATTTCACCGTTATTAAAGAAGGAGAAGCTGAGATTCTAATGCACGCAAAAAACGAAGTCTTCTACAATAAAACGCAGGTCAATCTTTTACTTATACATCGCTTAATTTTGGTGTTATGGGTGTCAAGTGTTGAAACTCTGTTGTGGATTTGCTGTATAATGTTTATTATGGTCAAAATTTGTTGATTTCATTGGATTAATTATATGTTTGAAATAATTGATTGAAAGTTGTGTTGGTAACATGCAAATTGTTGCATTGGATAGAGCAATGTAATTGGGGGTTTCTATCCTTTGAAAGCATTATGATAAAACTTTTGCTTTTTATAACCTTTGGAAGATTTAAATTTCAGTACAAGTTCATTATTGGACTTAAATCATCAAAAGAAAGAGACATTATATTTTGATTCC
This sequence comes from Saussurea involucrata, assembly GCA_033807775.1. Taxonomy (NCBI): domain Eukaryota; kingdom Viridiplantae; phylum Streptophyta; class Magnoliopsida; order Asterales; family Asteraceae; genus Saussurea; species Saussurea involucrata. The sequence continues at coordinate 88,513,741 of CM066316.1, forward strand.
CTAGTTTGTAGAGTTGATTGAGGTAGCCGGGTGAAAGGATTGTGAAGGTTTTAGGGTTTCAATTTGATAGACAAGGGCAGTTTAGTTAATTTACAATACTTTTCTTTTTGGTATGATCAAGTTGTTAAAATTACTTATTTGCTAATTAATAGCAATCTTGAATTGGGTGCACCGGAGTTCTTCATTTGGATTTATTGAGAATACTACAGTTATTTAAGAAGTAGTTATGCATTTTACTTGAACTATGTGTAAAATTGGAAGTTGCTATTTTCATTAGATGTATGAAGTATTTCTTCTGAATGTTGATTGTGGTTACTAGTCTTTTTTATATTGGGTGTTTCTTGTTGTATAATAGCCACACTATATGGGTGGATTCTTTTGGTATGATATTGAAATATTAAATACTTCGATTATATTTATTTGGTAAGTTATTTTTTCCCCAGTTTTGTGACACATAACGGGACAAGACAAGACAGAACAAAATTTTGTCGTCCCATGTTTGCCATGTAAGTTAGATTGGGACAGGACAAGACTGAGTGGGACACAAATGCAGTTTTTTTGTCTGTCCGAAATTGGTGGAACAAAAAATCAGGGAGATGGGGGACAAGATAGGTAAATTCAGGGGCGGACCCAGGAATTTTTTCAAACGGTGGCACCTTTGACGAACCTAAATTTTTTCCCTATCACCCGATGTTGTTTTAGTCTAATTCCACCGTTTCGAGGGATATTTAAAGTTTTTTTTCTTGATTTTGAGACCTTTTCAGTTTTTTCGTTGATTTCAAGAGTTTTTTTTTTGGTTTTTTGGTTGATTTCAAGAGTTTTTTTGGGGTTTTTGTTGATTACGAGGTAAGGTTGCACCTTCTAAACGATAGGATTGCACCTTTCACGAACCTAATTTTTTTTACTTTACGGCGGAGAAATAATATGGTGGCACGTGCCACCTATAGCACTTAACTAGGTCCGCCCATGGGTAAATTACTAACTACCCAGATCAAATTAAGGGGCTGTTTGGTTTATTTTCCATTAACTCCTGTATGAATAAAGCTGTCTGTATAGATTGAGAATGTTTTTGTTTGGGAGGGTTTTTCATAGATGGAAGGAACGTGCATTTTTATTGGGAGGGACATGTCTAGAAAAAAACTTGGCTTTTTGCAAGAAGCTCCCTCCTAGAAGCTTGCTGAACAAGCCACTTTCTATATCATTAAGCCACTACCAAACGATCATGTATAGCTGACTGAATAAGCTGAGTCTCATTAAGCTCATTACATACAGTTTCTTAGGATCTCAATAAGATTAGTTTCATGTAATGTGAAGTTCCATTTAGGAATTTTAAGATTCATAGTTAGTAGAACAATAAGATTTTTTCAGCAATAGTTCTGACAAAAGATCACGATTCTTTGAATAACAGGTTAACAACAGAGATATGTCGATTGCTGTTCTGAGGGCATTCATTTCCAAACGTAAAGAGGAACACGAAGCACTACTCTCTAAAAGAATGAAAAAAGCATCAAAAGTAACCGAATACCATGCTTCTGAAGTGGAAGCACCCGTCAAGCTTACTAATGGAAGCTCCAATGGTGAATGCGGACCGTTAGAAGAGATAACCCAAAGTGAACCATGTAGCACCAGCGATGAACCCGAGAAAACTTTCGAAGGAAAAGCCCAAGGAGAACTAAAACCACCGAGAGTTCTTGAGGTTTCCATTTTTTTTGGTTAAATTTTCATATGTAACTTTATTTATGTAATATGTTGTATTTTCTTGCAAATTAACATAAGTTTTGCTTCTTGGATTAATAGGCTCTGTCGGCTTCGGGTTTAAGAGCTCTTAGATATGCACGAGAAGTAGAAGGGATCGGACAAGTTGTGGCACTTGATAACGATAAAGGTGGGTCGTGGTGTAATATTTTCTAGAGTAAACTACGTCTTTAGTCCTTGTGGTTTGTTGAAAATTTCTATTTTCGTCCTTATGGTTTTGAATTACGATTTTCATTCCTATGGTTTATTATTCATTACCTTTTTCGTCCTTGTGATTTATTTTTTTTGCTTTTTTTATCCCTAATGTTTACAATTCATTTCTATTTTAGTCTTTCATGCTTAAAAGTAGTGTTTTGGCTTCAGGGATGAAAATAGAAATGAACTGCAAACCATAAGAACAAAAATCAAAATTTCAAAACCACAGGGACGAAAAACGTAATTTACTCTATCTTCTATTTATGCCACCTGGCAAAGTGCATCAAAATATAACGAAGTTTGACTTAGTTCCTATTCAAGTGTAACAATTTTTTTTCTTAAATCAGTTTTTCGAAGTTTCAAAATTTCATATTTTCTACCCATTTTGACCTATAATTTGTTGATTTTGTATCATTGACGTGGATGTCAAGTTCATCGTACACTTCGTCATAAATATTTTGCAAACGTTTCATTTAATGATTTTGATATATATATATATATATATATATATATTCTGGGTTTTGTGCAGCATCCGTTGAAGCTTGCAGGAGAAATATAAAATTTAATGGTTCAATCACGAGTGCAAAGGTAGAATCGAATCTTGCGGATGCTCGAGTCTATATGCTTACTCATCCTAAGGAATTCGATGTGGTATGATTTCTAGTAACAAGCGTTTACTATACTTATATATATATATATATATATATCGATAATTAACTTATAAACCAATTATCATAACAAGAATTTGCTGATTTTTAGCAATTATGTATTTGCTGATTTTCAGGTGGATCTTGATCCATACGGTTCACCTTCTGTGTTCCTGGACTCTGCAGTTCAATCGATTGCCGATGGTGGGTTGCTAATGTGTACAGCAACAGATATGGCGGTGCTATGTGGAGGCAATGGTGAAGTCTGCTATTCAAAGTGAGAATCTAAGTTCTCTTTGTTTTTTGAGGATTTATGAATTTACGTAATTGCCCTTCTAGCATACTTGGATTATTGAAAGTGACTTAACTTCTTTTCTTCTGCTATATCGTGAACTAGATACGGTTCTTACCCATTAAGAGGAAAATACTGTCACGAAATGGCTTTGCGGATTCTCCTTGCATGCATTGAGGTACTTCTATAACTTGCAATTTGTTTTTTCATAATTCTTTTTAATGGATGTTTCTTTTTGGGTTGTTTCAGTAAACAAATTCTATTTAAAATGATCTATTTGTTTATTATCATCATTACAATAATTCGTTGGTATTGTTAATTTTTTATGGGTTTAAAAGATTCTTTTTTATTTTTGTTCTTGTTAGGGTATTTTGGTTGCAAATTCCATCGTTCAAAAGAATTATATTTGTTTTATATATGAATTTTGTGATCTTTATATTATATAGCTCTTAGTTTGGTTTCTAAAGCTCTTCGTATCTTCCTTGAGTGCAGAGTCATGCAAATCGGTACAAGCGATACATTGTCCCAGTGTTGTCTGTTCAGATGGACTTTTATGTTCGTGTATTTGTCCGCGTATATACGTGAGTATCCTTTTTAATTAACTAAAATGACAATTTTACCCTCCGTCACAAAGTAAATATCCACAACGAAAGACACAATTTTAGAAACGTGTAGTTGTTATTCTTTTTAATTAACTAAATGACAATTTTACCTTTAATAACAGAAAGAGTAATGAATTTCTCCGTCTCATAATTAAGGGTAGAATTGGAAACCGGGTACTTTTTTTTCAAAGTGGAGACTTATGTTGGACAAACTAAAATAAAATTGTGGACGCTTATTTTGAGACGGAAGTAGTGTTAGTTTATTGTGATGAAAAAGTCGAGCATTTTTAACCGGTTACAAGATAAATGCAGTTCAGCAAGTGCAATGAAGAATACTCCTCTTAAGCTCTCATACGTATATCAATGTATTGGTTGTGATTCCTTTCATCTCCAGCCAATTGGGAGGACAGTTTCCAAGGTATTTATTCATCTTTTTCTTCGGCTTTCTTTAGCTGTTTTGCATCGGAGTTTTATATGCCAAAAAACAAGCTAATCCCGAGAACCATAAACTTTCTGAGAACCTGAAAACCAACTAATCCTATATTATTCATAATGAATAGTACAATTATTCATGATGAATAGTAAAATTATTCATGATGAATATTCATGATTATTAATAATACATGAACTAATTTGTTCCATTGTTCTCAAAATATTTACGGTTCTCATTTGAGATTTCCCCCATCGCCCTACTCTACAATATATTCGATGATAGCATTAGTTTTTGACATAATTTCTGCTTCAACGTGTAGTCTACTGAGGAATTAGCACTTTTGACTATCTTGAATTTGTTATTAGTTAACTTCTTTTTTACGTATCTTTTTTTCTTCTTCTAAAGAATACGAGCGTAAGATATCTTCCGGGGTTTGGACCTGTTGTCCCACAAGAGTGCAGCGATTGCGGCAAGAAATATAACATGGGAGGACCCATATGGTCTGCTCCCATACATGATCAAGATTGGGTGACCTCCATATTATCAGATGTGAAAACTATGAAGGATCGCTATCCTGCCTTTGATCGGATTTCTGCCATCCTCACAACAATTTCAGAGGTACATTTGTGGCATTTGTTCTAACTCGATAAAATTTGGGATAAATTTTGCATTTTTTTTCTCCTGATTATATCTAAATATTTTCAGGAATTGCCAGATGTTCCTCTGTTCCTGAGTTTGCACAATCTCTGTGCAACCCTTAAGTGCACTTCCCCATCTGCTGTAATATTCAGGTCTGCTGTCATCAATGCCGGATATCGTATCTCTGGAACTCACGTAAACCCATTAGGGTTAAAATCTGATGCTCCCATGGACGTCATATGGGATATCATGCGTTGTTGGGTGAGCACTTTCCTATTTTCAAATTTTTTTAGTAATTGTGGGTGTTTGGGTCAACTGGCACACATTTTGACTAATCCCATGGGACCCTAAAGTTAAACAGTCAGACAAAACTCTCCGGTGGGCCCTCAGGGGACTTGAACTGAAGGTCTTATCAGTTGAGCTACCCCTCGGGGTTCGTGTTTTCTAGTTTCGTTCTGATGCATCTTTAGTAATTGAAATTGATTCCTATTTTTTTGTTTTTTTGATATGATTAAGGTTAAAAATCATCCCGTGAAAGCGCAATCACCTGAGCAGTCAGGAAGTGTGATCCTAGCCAAAGAGCCTGTTCTTCAGGTATATTTGTTGAACTACAATGGAGGAAGTGAAGCCATTGATAACCTCACTTCTATCACATAAATGTCTATTTGATCAAAATTGTTACCCCCTCTGTACCAAAATAAGTGTCCACAATTCTGTTTTAGTTTATTTCAATTCTACCCTTGATTCTGAGATGGTGAAGTTCATTACTTTCTCTTTTCAAGGGTAAAATTGTAATTTAGTTGATTAAAAACTGTAATAATTACATTTTTCTAAAACTGTATGGCTTTTTCATCGTGGGCATTTATTTTGGGACGAAGGGCTACTTTAGTACTTTATACTTGCAAAGGCCTTGCTTGGCAAACCATAAGCTAGCTTATGTTTGAGCTTATTGAAAAAGTCATGTTTGGTTAGCCATAAGCTGGCTTTTTGAAACGCTACTACAAGTAGCGTTTCAATAATCTCCAAGGGCTTTTTTACACTTCTTTTTAATTTTGCCCCTTGTATTTCTCCGGTTAATTTTTTCAACATGTCTTTTCTGGTCATTTTACATTTTCTTTTAGCTTATAAGCCAATTTTTACGTAACATGATTAGTTTATCCGTTAACAACCAGCTTTTAAATCAGAAAGAGCAAGATGAGAGTGTTTTTGTTATTAATTATTTTTATTTTTTATGTTTCTTCATTTTTGCTGTGTCAAACAGGCTAATTTCGCAAGAGCTGTTGCGTCACTTAGCAAAGCTCAAGCCAAGAAGGTTGCACGTTTCCTTCCAAACCCCGAAAGGCACTGGGGCCCAAAACTAAGGGCTGGTCGCACCATAACCAGCAAACACGTCTCCTTATTGGGCGCGGATGCAGTCAATGGGATTCTTAACAATGAAGAACAAGAAACCGAAGAGCCCCAAGCCAAGCGTAAGAAGACCGAAGACCCGACTTCCATTTCATGAAAGAAAATTGATGAAAAGAGAAGGTAAACTTGGGACTTCAATACACTTCTTTTCTGCATTTCTTTGTACAAGACCATCATTAATTTATGGGTGAAACTTATATATGGCAATTTTATAACTCTTGGAAGTTTTGTTAGTTTTTCAATAACACCATTAATTCAATTTTGTTTTATTTTTTTTGGAAATGGGTGATTGGGCTTCGCTCAAATTTGTTTTATTGCTGTCATCAATTGAACCGTGAAAACCAAGTATTCATGAATTAAATTATTCAAGATGAATAACCGACTAATTCATGAATTATTCAAGATGAATAACCAAGTATTCATGAATTATGCAAGATGAATATCAATATGGATAATGAAAATGCATGAATTCATGATAAATAATGCTAGGGAATGTTGAGGTATATGTATCATGAATGATTTTCGAATAATTCGTGATAAATATGCGTAAATATTTATGAATATTATTCTTGCCGAATATCATTATTTTCATTATCCACAATATTGATATTCATCGTGAATAAATCATGAATAGTTGGTTTTCATGGTTTTTAAATCAAACTGCCTCAAATTTTTATAATATGTTATCTTTCATAGCATTTGATGATTGACATTATACGTTCTTCTGCGGGATGAAACACCATGAAACTTCACCCCACGTTACGTTTTTAAGACTTGGTTTGTTGTTTGTTCGTTCACTGAAATAATATTACAAACACCAACGTTACGAGATCGGTGTGACCACACCGGTCTTGGTTGATACAACTCGGTCCGGTCCGGTCACCGGAGGGTCACAGAAACAAAAATAATAAAACCAACTTTTTTTATTATGCTCCCGGTTGTCGAAGACAATCATATATGATCTTTGTATGCATATATCTCTTCACTTTCCGTTAGCCGCCTTAGCCGGTGGGTTGAGCTCATCCCAAGCTTCGATCCATGTAACCATGGCATCCCCAAGCTTGACAAAGTATGGGTCGATTTTCCCGAGCTTATCCTTAACTTGCTTCGACAATTCGATGTAGCAAGCTTGTACTGTGGTGCACTCTTTTGGAAGAATAGCGTCTTGGAAGAACGGGATGATCTCTTCTTGCCAAAATATGCCTTTGTACTCTTTTTTGAGGTTCACGAACGGGTTGCTAGCTTTGCTGTGCCAAATGTATGGCAACCCGGTCTTGATCCCGAGCCCCAAATGATCACATATCACCTACAAATGAATAAAAAGGTAGTGAATCGAACCTAAGTGCACAAAATGTCATGGGACATATAGGGGCTGTTTGTTTTTCTAAAAAAACCCTCTTAATACCTCTGAAATCTGAATAATCCAGACGTTTTTATGTTCAGACCGTTTGTTTAGGGTTTAGGGTCTTAAGTCTGAAATACGCCTGAAATTAGAAGAGGTAACCTAATGTCTTATAACCTCTTTAAACACCATCTCTTATTAATCAGAAGTGAAATAAGACTTCAGACTTCAGACCTCTTAGAAAACAAACGGCACCATAGAGAATTACAGATGCACAAAAGCTCGAAGACTGGCCCAAAAGCTTGGGCCTATCAAGCCCAAAACCTAGGCCCAAACTAGGGCTAAAAGTTTGATCGAGCCAAAAAAAAAATTTAAATCCGAGCCTGAAAATGCCCGATCGGGCTTATTTTCACACCCAAAGCTTAGGCCTGCCACAGAGCCAAAAAAAAGCCGGGCTCTCTTTTTTGCTTTAAAACGGGCTTGGAAGGTCTCGGGGGTTTTGTGCATTTCTAGTTGGGTCGAAGAGTTGTATTGTAAGTTGTATGTACCTTGACACACCAGCCAGCCCACATGTCGTCATAGCGGCCAATGGGCTGACCATCACCCATGAGTCCGAAGTACATGGCTGGACCAATGAGATCCCGGTCGAATGCCAGGTTCATTCCACACATAGGGAACAAAATGCCCTTTGGGAGTGTCATGACTGCATCAACATACCTAAAAAGAGCCCAAACCACATCAAACACAAAAAAATGAATCCATTGAAACCGGCTCAATAGCGTATCGACCTGACTATAACAATTGGGAAAATCCCCAAAAGACTCAAACTGCTGACCTATGGGATAGATCCCTAAAGTCAAACCACATCAAATAGAAAAAATGGATTTTATTGAAACCGGCCCAATAGCGGATCGACTAATCTCATGTGCCTGACTATAACAGTTGGGAAAATCCTCAAGGGTGCGTTTGGTGGACAGGACAGGACATGACAGACAGAATAAGGTCCACTGTCCCACGTTTGGCAGAACCTTTATGTGGAAACAAACTGGAACAATGTGGAACAAACTGGAACAGGCCTGTTCCACCCCCACCCCATGGAACAAGTTGGAACAAGGTGAAACAGACTTATGTTTTACCAATATAACCTCAAAATAAAATCTAATTCTCTTCTAAAACATCAAATAAACCTTCTATTTCATATTTATTCATTCTTTAAATTTAGCAAGGGTAAATTGATCAATGTTATTTGTTCTGTTCTATCCAGTTTTGTCTTACCACACGTGGAACAACTGTTCTGTTCTGTCATGTTCTGTTCTGTTCCACCTTGTCCTGTCATATTTGTCTGCGTATCAAACGCACCCAAAAGACTCAAATTGCTGACCAATGGGATAGATCCATAAAGTCTAGCATTTATCTGCCAGTTGAACGGACTCTCAAGATTTACTGACCCATTGACCCAAGGGTTATAATGGTTTCAAGTGGTCCGACAACGTACCTTGTGTTTCTCTCTCGAGGCTTGACGAGCTGTGTCGGTGCATCGTAGTCCGGGATGTTGAGCCAAAGACCGTGAGAGATGGCAGTGGGAACCCCCTCGCGGAGGCTGAAAGGGTAACCACGGACGAAATCCGCGCCATCGGAGAACGGGTCGTAAAGGGTGTTGAAGAAATAGGGTGTTGAAGGGTGGAGGAGGTTCCTGATGTGTTGTCTAAGTGCATCTATGTCCTTCCCAGTTGGGTCCTTAGCAACCTATTTATTATATGTATATAAATCAAACATCACAAAGATTTAAAGATGATTTCTTTTAGTATTTGAAGGGATTTCAAGACATTTTAAGCATCTGGGTATCCATAAAACAAACCATATTCATGAATCTTTGGATCAAGAAAACTGTAAATCAAATATCAAAACATGATCAAAAGATGATTTCTTTTAGTATTTGAAAGGATTTCAAGACAATTTAAGCATTTGGGTATCTATAAAACAACCATATTCATGAATCTTTGGATCAAGAAAACTGTAAATCAAATATCAAAACATGATCAAAAGATGATTTCTTTTAGTATTTGAAGGGATTTCAAGACAATTTAAGCATCTGGGTATCCATAAAACAAACCATATTCATGAATCTTTGGATCAAGAAAACTGTAAATCAAATATCAAAACATGATCAAAAGATGATTTCTTTTAGTATTTGAAGGGATTTCAAGACATTTTAAGCATCTGGGTATCCATAAAACAAACCATATTCATGAATCTTTGGATCAAGAAAACTGTAAATCCAATATCATAAACATGATCAAAAGATGATTTTTTTAGTATTTGAAGGGATTTCAAGACAATTTAAGCATCTGGGTATCGATAAAACAACCATATTCGTGAATCTTTGAATCACGAAACTGTAAATCGAACATCATAACGATAAAAGGATGATTTCTTTTTGGTTTTGAAGGGATTTTAAGATACTTCACTACAACAAAATTGGGTTTATAGGAGGTTTTCTAATAAACTAGTCTATAGGAGTTAACTTTCGTATTTTAAAAGTGTTGTAATAAGTTTATAGGATAATTTTAGACTCTTAAAAAGCTTTTCAGAAAGGGTCCCTATCGATACTGTTTATGACTGTTCGAAAAAAGTGTCTTATAAGCCAAAAGTGCTATAAAAATATGTGTTTATACTTTATAGGACATTCACAAGTGTCCATAAAAGGGCTAATAAGACACTTTATTTCAACGGTGTTCTAAAAAGTTTGTTAAGACGTATAAAAACATTCAAGAAACTTATTACAACACTTTTAAATAGGTTATAGAAGTGTTTGATCGTATAAAACAACCATATTCATGGATCTTTGAATAAAAAAAACCGTAAAAAAACAACTCACAAAGCAATCATCATCAATGGTGAAGATATACTTCTTCTTGGAAACCATGTAACCAAAGCATCGACAAGCCGAATCCTTAAAGGAAATACACGAGGCTTTCGGACCCAAGATCTTGTTGATATCATTACGATTATAGAGCTTGTAATCGAACCCATCGGGGACCTTAATCACCTTAGAAGGATCACCATCTTGAACAATGATCAAATGATATGGTTGAAAGAATGGCCTCCACATTTCAAGGAAATCGAGGTTTCGAATCGTGGGTATGACGATATCGAGCTCATCTTTCAGAGGGTACGATGAAGATGAAGAAGCCATACTTCAATAAAAACTAGAGGAAAAGAGAGGTTAATTAATGGTTTGAGTGAATGAGAGAGAGTGTGTTAAATAAGAAATGGGGAAGAAGGTTAAGTGAGATACCGAGTGAGAAGGAGGTTCCAATGGCTAGGATTTGTTCAAAGTAGTTTTGATTTCCGGTTTTATTGTTGTGCCTTGTGTTTGTGATAGGGGTTTTATTGTAAATATGTGCATGGGTCCGGGTATGGGTTGGATGTAGAGATGGCTAAATGGGTCCGATCTGGGATTGGTGGAGGGCTTGGACCGATTTGGGACGGGTTTGAGACCGCAGTTAGAATATTCCATCGAAAACAAGGCCCAATCCCGGACCGGTTACGAGACTGGCCAGATTTTTTATTTAAAATTTATTTTTTAATGTATGTTTTAGTATATTTGTAAATTTGTTTTTAAATGTATTTGATTCCAAACTGTATTTTTAAGTGTCCTTTTATTGAGTGTATTATAATAAAAAATCACATTTTTTTAGTGTATTTGATTGACCCAATTAGGAATATTTTGTTGGGTTTTTTCAACTTTTCCATAAATAAACCTATATAAAGTTTATAGTCTCTTATACGATAACTACTTACACTTTTATTTTCTTTTTAAAACCAAAGATGAATTATTGTATTTTATGATAACACTTTTTATTTAGGAAATACAGATAAAACATAATAACTGTAGAATAAAACCGACATTGTGTAAAATAAATCTTCCCAAATCAAATGAAAGGGTAATGTGCCATTTTGTTAGAACACGACATATCCAATCTTTTGCAATGGATTGGTGTTATCTACTACGAACATCTGTTCTTTCACTGTTCTATGAAAACAGTAAAACGTGTGTTTATCTTCAATTACGATGTTGATAAATAGAAACTTTTATCTGTAGACCATTCGATGCTTCAACTCTAGGAAATTTCATTATCTTATCTCCTCCAACTTCTTCCCATCTGCATCCATCAATTTAATCCCAAATCAGACTAAATTAACACTATCAGTTGTTATTACAATGTAAACATTGATCAACCGTTGTTCTATAACATACATTTATAATAAATGACCTAAAAACGTATATTTTGAAACACCACTGTCTATATGTTTGTTGTGTAAAAGAGTAACCTATGTTCCAGTACTTGTGATAACTTAGTTAAATGATGAAATGATCGATAAAAGTTTCAACCCAACCAACCCAACCCAACACGAACGGGTTGGGTTGGGTTGGGTTGCATTTTCGATTGAGTTGGGTTGGGTTGAGAATTTTCAAACCGCAATGATTGGATTGGGTTGTTAAAGTGCCTTCAACCCGGTCAACCCAACCCGTGAGCACCCCTACCTGTATCTAGTTACAAGGTAATGAAGAAATGTGGAGATTTCTACAATGGCGAGCTCTTTTCCAGGGCATCGTCTTGTGCCACCTCCAAATATGAAAAAATAGTTATCTGTCTCCAAGGGTTTATCCTGCATTTCATACCTCAATTAACTTAACTTCTTGTTTTATTAGATTATAGTGAAATTTTAAGGCTAAACTACAAATTTGGTCCATATGGTTTTTCGAAAATAATACTTTACATCCTTGCAGTTTAAGAATTATAGAATGGCCATTTTAGTTGGCAAAAACGTCTGCATTTGGTCCATCGTATCCCTTTAATGATTGTTAAAAAAATCTTTTAAGTGAGGGGCAATTTCGTTCCTTTATCTTTTTTTTTTACTTTTACCCAAATAAAACCCGCATGGACCAAAATCATAAAATCGATTTATTTTCTTTCTCATTTAACGGAATTTGTAGCACCCGTTAGAAGGATGAACCAAGTTTGGATGTTTTTCCAAACCACGATGGTCATCTTGTAATTTCAAAACTGCAAGAGCAAAAGATGTTGATTTTTACAAACAATTGGAACCAAATTTGTAGTTTACTCTAAAGCAGGGGCGGATCCATGTGGGAAGTAGTGGGGGGAAAGGCCCACATGAAAGAAAAAAAACTCTATTTTTAAGGTTAAAAATAATTTTTTTTTAACTTTCTACCCTTCGTCCTCCAGTAATATTTTGTAAGTGCCCCTTCTAATAAAAAAAATATCTGAAAATTAACAAAAAAAATTAAAAAAGCCTTCCAAAATTAACAAAAAAACCGAAAAAAACCTTAAAAACTCCTCAAAATCAACCATTTTGTTTCCTAAAAATTCATCGAAAAAGTGGATTAGGCTAAAAACACATCAGTTGACTTTGCGTGCCTTTAATACACTTTGAAGGTGCCCTCAGGAGACAAAAATCATGGATCCGTCACTGCTCTAAAGTTAATAAAGTTAAAAGTCGAGGAGAATATGAACAAACCAGCCATCTCCATGGATTGAAGGTATATGGATCCGGATATAGACATGGGTCGTAATTAATTTCTCTTGTATACACATATATTCTCCATCCTTTAGGAATCATATACCCTATTAAAAACATTAATTAAGTAAATTATCAATAAATAAGCTTTAATGTACCTTAAAACCAAAATAAAAATAAAATCAAGTTTTTCTTTTAGATAAATTTCGAATATATATAAATAAAATCGTATTTAAAATTTTATGGTCTATTTTCTAATTCGTATAATAAATTTTCATTTATTTAGGGGTTGTTTGGCAGTTGTTGAATGGTTTTGTGCAGAATGATTAAGTGGTCAAAATGCTTAAAAGGCTTTTAGGATATAGTGCAAAATGAAATATGGTTGTTTGGTAATTGTTTAGAATGAAATCAGTGTGATGAATGGCTAAGGGATGCCCAAGATGCTAAATCATTCACTTGGTTTTAGAACCATTAATAGACATACTTTTTTGTTTTCAAACAAGATTCACCTCTAAACTATTCAGAGGTTGCCTCTTAATGGAACTATTAAGAGGTAAACAAACAGGCCTTAGATTTTAGACCATGAATCACCTTGGAGTTCAATTTCTTTTGTAGTTTTCCTCATAACCCCATTTACAATTGTAGCCAATCTTGTTGTCTCAAGTATCACCTGTATAATTTACTAAAAAATTAATTTAATTTAATTTTAATAAATTTTAAAGATTTCTTGAAAATTAATTAAATAAAAGGGAACCCACAGCACGAGTGAATCTCATGGACTTGAGGTCTTCCCAATCAAGTGGGTCCTCAGGCTTCTTCTTCTCTCTAATTCCCATGTGTTCTTCCTACAAGATTTTATTTTAAAGTTCCAATTATATAATATATAAAAATATAGAGGGAGGTTCTGGAAAAAACCTCAAAAAAAACGAAAAACTGAAAAACAGGTGACTCTTCATCTGGAGGGTATGCACTTGTGCATACATGTAAATTATGTTGTTTTTTGGTTTTTATGCACAAGTGGATTACGCACTTGTGCATGTTACAAGTTACTTGTATGCACAAGTGCATACCGTCCGGATGAAAGGCTACGAAGGTGTTCTTCAGTTTTCTGTTTTTTTGAGGTTTTCCTCTGAACCTGACCCTAGAAATATATTACAATAAAATTGGGTGTATAAAACGTATATAGTAAAAAATGTATAAATATTCTAGATTGTATTATAAGAGTTAAGTTTATAAGATCATACTATAAAGTGTTATGTCTAAAGATGAAATAATTTTTATAGGTTTTTTTAGGTGTTGTAACTTGTAGCAAGTCTTTTAGAACATTTTAATAAATAAAAAATCACCGTATTAGCTATTTGATTTAAACCCAGTGTGTCGCTTAAAAAATGTGTTTTGTAAAACACATCTCTAAAGGGTATTAATACGACATTAATTTTCTATTAAAATTAAGTATAATAAAAAAAATTACTAATACGTCCAAAATATCGTATTAACTTATTACAACACATTTAAATAAGACACTTTATTTTTTATTTATTCTTATTATAAACTTATGTCGTATAAAATAGTCTATTATAATACCTAGAAATTATTGGTGTCTTATAAACCCGATTTTTTATGATAATAATTCCAATCCATGATCATAAAATCCAGAATTTAGTTGAAATTTCTATAATGAACTTACTCTAAGTTCTTCAAGAATTTTTGGGTGATCATGGAGATACTTGACAGCCATCATCGAAGAAGTCGAAACAGTCTCGAATCCAGAATACAAAATCGTGATAATGTGATCAATTATCTCTTTATCACTCAATTTGTAACGATTTTCGACACCATTCATAAATGAATTAAGCATATCTTCATGAGTTTCTTGAGAATTTCTTCGATCTTCAATCAATTCCTCAAGCATTCCGACAATTTTCTTCCTTGCCTGCACCACAATCACTCAAGATTCAATCTTTGACGTTCATCAAAACTTGAAATTATGAAAATAAATAACACTACAACTGAATCGAGTTTATAGAACACCAAAAGTGTTAAAATGTTCTTATAGACCATTCTATAGGACCTGGAGTTTGTACGATAAAACATATGTGAGTTTGTGATAAGAGCATCTCCAACATGTTTGCTATAATTTCTCTAAAATAGAAAATCAAAAGTTAAAGTCTCTAAAAATAGTTACATTCATCTCCAACAGCTTTGCTATTTTAGATATTTTAACCCAAATTATATTAATATAATATTCTCTAATTTATATTCCCAATATACTTTAAAAGAAAAACTTAATATAAAATGATAAAAAAAATTGTTATCGGTGGGTTGAATAAAGTAATTATTTCTCTTTCCTATTTAGAACATTATAGAGAATTCTCTATATTAAGAGATTTTTCAATGAATCTCTATTTTAGCAAACAATATAACAATACTGTTGGAGAAGAATAGCAATGTTGGAGATGCTCTAAGTTCTTAGAACGTCTATGGGTGTCTTAACAAGTTTGTTATGACACTTTGAAACAAAATGTCCTATTAGCCATTTTATAGGACATGTTCAAGAAATATCTTATATACAAACACCCTTTTTATATGACACTTGGTTTTTGCAAGACACTTTTTCAAAAAGCATCATATAAAATGACTAATATAACCCTTTGTTTTCAAAAGTTAAAAAAAAAGCTTTACAAGACGTCCAAAAACATCATATAAACTTATTATAACATCTTTAGATATAAGACACGTACAAATGTTTGTTCTTATAAATTTAAGTACTAGCTATAAAATGGTTTATTAAGACACTAATAAGACATTTATAATGTCTTATAAACCCAATTTTGGTGTAGTAGGACACTGAAGGATTCACCTGTAAACCGCGATGATAATTGGTGAACGGTAGGTTGATGGGTAGCGAAATAGTTCCTAATAGAAGCTTAGAGAACTCAGCCATGATCAATTCCTTTGATAAAGGACTTGATTCAATTCCAGCAATTTGATTAAGTGAAGATAGAAAAGCCATCTGTGATCAGAAAAGTGTAAATGATCAAGAAACACAAAGAAGATCGGTCCTTGAAAGGTTTATCGCTTGAATTCCATTTGCTTTCGCCATTTTCATCCGTTTGCCGTCACATTTTGTGGGTTCGGTTTTAAAAATCAAGAGAAAAACAATAAAATCCGAACATTTAAGTCGAAATTCATGAGATATTACCAAAATTACTCCCCATTAAAACATAATATTTTTACAGAAAAAGAGCATTAAAGCTTGTTGGATATTAAAGGAATTTTGGTAAACTTTGTTTGTAATTTTTTTTAATAACTTTTGAGATTTTTACTTCTTTATTTTAGAGAAATTATGAATAAGCAGTTGTGGAAGATGAGGTAATGTAAAGAATTGGAAACAAATTAATTACCTCTTTGGTTTTTTGTTGAATATCAATGATTTGATGATTCCAATTAGTGAGGTGGGTTCTGATAAAAGCATCAGTTTTGGGGAGGATTTGGTGATTGATGATGGTGGGGGTGACAAGTGATAGCAATGCACCTCTCATATTCTTGTGGGCATCTCCATAAACAGCACCAATGTTTGATTTCCCCAAAATATCAACCATGGATTGTGGGTACCCAGGAGGAATTCCTTTGCTTTCATTCATCAGTATGAATCTGTTCACTTCTGGATCCATTGATACAATGGTAGGGCATCCCAATATATGGGTTTTAAACACACTTCCATACCTATATACACACACACACACACACACATATATATCACAAAATGAATATAATATATATATATACATAGGTTTTGGTTCTGGGAAAAAACTCAAAGAAACGGAAAAATGAAGAACACCTTGGTAGCCCTTCTTCTGGACGGTATGCACTTGTGCATACAAATAATTTGTAACATGCACTTGTGCATAAAAACCAAAAAAACAAAATAGTTTACCCGTATGCACAAGTGTATACCGTCCTGATGAAGAGTCACCAGGGTGTTCTTTAGTTTTCCATTTGTTTTATGGTTTATATATATATATATAAGAGATCATGCATTAAAGAATCATAATACAAGATATCAAGATTGTAGTGGAATTAATTAATGATCACTGGAAACACCTCAACTGGTCATGTAATGAAGGGGGGTTTTTGTGGGGTTTTGAAAAAGATCAAGAAAAGGGTTTCTTTTGTTATATATACAATTCATTTCTTCATGAAAATGGGAAAAAAGGAAGAAAATTAGAGACAAAAGAACCATTGATTTGTGCCAACATAAAAGTTTTTTTTTCTTCCAAAATCACAAAAAAAACAAGATATCAAGATTAGGTTAAGAGAATTTATTTTAAAAAAACCAATCCATAAATAATCATAGTGATCATTTGAGGTGTGAGAATATATACGGAACCCGTTAAATTATTCTTATAAAAAGCCATGCGAAAGAGAAACAAGGTTCCAACATATATTCAGTATAAATAAGTCTAACCAATATAAGACACGGACACCATTAATTTGTATTATTGTATAAACATAAATGGGTTTTTTAAAGAGATCGATGAATTAAGAAAAGGGAGATCGATCGAGCGATCAATCGAGTAACCTTGCTCTCTGGGTTTTCATGAAGCTAGGGCCTTGTTTAAGGAAGTCAGTGGTCTCACCAAAAAGTGGCCAACCCATTGTACCAGGAGGTAGACCTTTCTTCTTGTACTTCATTTCATTCCATCTCAAAACAAGTGTCATCAAGAGGCAAACCCCCAAAACACCAACAAGGATCACTGTGAAAACAGCCATGGATGTGTGTGTATATATATATATATATATATATATATATATATATATATCTTAATTGATTCTTAAGAAGAGATGATAAAGATGGTGTATGGGGTTTGGGGTGATGGAGTTTTTGGTTATGGTGGAATGTGTATATATAGGCCCTATTGGAAGAGGATGTTAATTAAAAAGATTATTGGAATCTTATGGAATCGTTCATATTCGGCATTTATTTACGAGTAAATTACGTTTTTATAGCACTACAAAACAAATGACTTTTAAGAGATGAAAAACTGATAAACACGTTCGTAACCGTTCATTTATAGCACTACAAAACAAATGACTTTTACCCACAAAATTCATCCAGGAAAATTGTCGTCGGTCATTACCCAAAGATCACCCAGAAAATACTAATGGTTCGGTAGAATCTGATGTTTTTCGAGAAAATACTCATGGATCACCCAAAGAATCTCTAGGTAATATGTCATTGATTTGCATTACCCACCAATTTTTGTGACGGTTTTGTGACGAATCACCTTTTAGCGATAGATTTCCCAGGGAAAAATTCGTAGGTAAAACTCTTCCGTTTAATAGTGTAGGTATGTACATGTGCATACATATAATTTGTAACATGCACAAAATTATTTGTATGCACATGTACATACCGTCCAGATGAACGATAATCAAGTATTACTCAGTTGTTCATTTATTTTTTGTTTTCCCTTAACCCATTCTCCCTCTCTCTCTCTATATATATATATATATATAGAGAGAGAGAGAGAGTGTGTTTCATTTGCAAACCAAATCATTTGCACAAACTGATCTACAAACCAATTTATTAAGAAATAATACATATATTTATGCATAATTATTATGATTCATTAATTATGATTGAGATATATATGGAAGATGATAACACTCAGATATTTATTAGACTTGATGAACGATTAAAATTGATTTTTATAATTTGTACAAATGATTTGGTTTGCAAATGAAATGTACACTATATATATATATATATGTGTGTGTGTCTTTATACGTGGGTGCGTGTATATGCACACAAAATAAAAGACAAAATAGGATAAAGACAAAAATATGAAAAAGACTAAAATGTCCTCTTATTTAACCGAGTTAATGAATTTTCTTTATTCTGTTTGTGGCAGAGACTTGGGGCATGAAAAAGTGTGAACCACATGGACCATATTTTTAATTTACAGTTTTAACAATAAAGATAATTTCGTCTTTGTTTCCAGGTGTAACACCCCATTCCGACTAGTCTAAAGATGGGGAATGTCACAACCGAAAACGGATCAAAAATCTACCATTCACAATATAGAGCTCTAACAGAACTCCCAAAAGATTACAATACAACCATCAGTAATTATAAGGTTAACATAATCACATATTTACAAAACAAAAGCCTTGATTAAACAACTAGTCTTTAAGCATCCTAATCCATCTTGACTGTTCATCCTCCCTCTGGTTTAGATCCTGAACCTGCCGAGGTAAAACAAAACAAACCTCGGCTGAGCAAATTTGCCCAGTGAACGAATAATAACACAAGGAATGTCGAATAAGAAATATGTGACTGAAAAGAAATATTAAGATAAAAGTTGAAATCTGTTAAAATGTTAAATTCTAATATTAAAACGTATATAATTCAAAACTCAAGGTAAGAAGGTCAACCGTATCATTAAGACACGTTGTTCCCGATGGATGATCAGTCCTATCAGGCGTCTAAATGGAATGGAAGTGTCGGGCACTACACTGTCTCATTCCCCGGTAACCAGATATATCTGGTATTCGGCTCTATCCGGTAACCAACATAATTGGTATTCGGCTCTATCCGGTAACCAACATAATTGGTATTCGATTCTATGGATGCATCCAACGTTCTTTATTTGGCTTGGCCACAGCCCTTACGAGAACGCCATGACTACTTTAGCCATCATGGAGGCGTCTCAACACCCGTGCCCCGAGTATTGAGCCTATTCAAAGTTAATTCAATAACTCAAACTCAAAAAGCCCAACCAACAAGTAAACATTTGAAACAAGTCTAACAAAATCATTGAGGATTCCAATTCATATGATCGACCATGAATCTTAAAACATACCGGTAATGGTTCGTATTTCTCAAGTTCACAAATCGTTAAACCAAAACATCACATAAAACATAAAAGAATTCCGGATAACAACTTGATAACCTCCACTTTTGTGGATGTATGTCATGATCACGATTTTACGGAATAGATAATCACCACAAATGATTACCCACGTATTGAAACGAATTAGATATTCGTACTTTGGGGATGTTTTATAAATGATCACATGAAACTTGAGGCTTAGGAACGGTTCTATCCTTTCGGTTACCTACAATTACCAAAAAAATGATTTTAGACGATTTTCGGTAATAACTCACATTGACTTCAAGTTCCTACAAGCCTTTATACTTTAAAAGAGCCTACAAACCTTCAAACATACTTAAAATAACCTTATGTCACTTGATGAACACTTCACACAATTATTAGGACCTTAAACAACATTTGCAAAATCCAAATTCCACACTTCCAAACAGTAGCTAACAGCTTCTTAATACCAAAAGTTTAAGTCTTTTTCTCATGCTTAGAGGCATAACCAATCTTTCTTGTCAAAATGAAAAATGTACATATACCTCTTAGGATTTCATACCAACTGGATTCACATAATTTGGAGCTCTTCTCTATTTTCTACATAATTTATACTAACAGTGTGCAAATTTGAATGTTTGCGGAACAGGTCTGGAAAAACAGTGATTTCAAGCCATCTACAGTCCGAACTAGACTTCAGAGTAAACTACAAAAATGTGCTACACTCACAGATATTTCCATCGATATAAAGAACACCTCATTTGGACAAATGGTTGATTTTATACGAATTTCTAAACTTACCTCAGTGAATCTGTCACTTCTCACAACACCAAACTTGAAGGATTTACACTTCAATTCTTCAATCTTCCACCTATGATCATCATAGATAACTTAGGGTTTAACCCATTTGTCCCAAAACTAAAGAAATAAACAAAATATACCATGAATATACCTTATCTTGAACTCCTAGTTCTATTTCTAACATCAAATCTTCAAGAACATTAAGATTTGAGTAGAATTTCTTGAGGTTTGAGATGAATTTGAGGGTTTTTAGAGAGATAATGGTGGAGAGATCGAGAGGTATCGAGAGAGACAAATCTGATTATGGTTCAATAAATTTCAAAAATTAATTAAATTCATATAGATATTTTCAATACTTACAACTTAACCCATAATCTTTAGCTTAATTTCAATTAATTCCACCTTTGCAATTTCTTTGCAAATTTGGTCCTAACCTAGATTGTTCTATCTAACACTAGACCTTAAATGCATTTTATATAACCACATTGGCCTAATGAACAACTCTTAAAGACTAAGGTATAAGTTATCAAACACAAATCGGTTTTCGGTTACAAAATTTAGATTTATTAAATGCAGGATATTATGCCAGGTTTCGTTAAGACGCTTGAATATGTTGAGGAAGAATGCAATAATACCTTTAGTTGGAATCAAGCACTCGATATTATATCATATTTCAAGACATTTAATTTCATGTTTGTTGGTGCAAGTGTACCCAGCTTTAAATATTGTGATATATTTTTGGTACACATAAAATCACATCTCCATATTTATTTTGATGATTACAAAACACACCGCATTATTTGTTATCTAATATTTTATCTGAGTGTGCAGATATTTAAATGATCTCGATAAATTTTTTTATCTGAAGAATCCAAGTCTGAAGAGTTTCGTCATTTTATTTTAAAATGATAAACACCCTAAAATATTTTATCACTTGGATATTTCGTATCTATATAAATATATTTGAATCAAATATATATATAATATCTTTTATATATAAATCTCTGATATATATATGCTGTCTGCTACTGTTACTGTTGCAAGTTTGTGATCAGCCGAAGTTACCTGCGTTGCCATGCTCTCATTGGACAGAATTTTAGGCGGTATACCGCCAAGGTATTCGCGGTATACCGCGGGTACTGTTTCCCATCAACTGTTCTGCATGAGAAGCTTCTTTTGTCAGGAAATTTCTTCAGGCGGTATACCGCCATGTGCAACGCGGTATACCGCGGGTACATTATGCCGTTGAGTTTTGCAGGTTGACCTTCTCCCTGCAGTACCTTTTTTCTGACGCAGGTATACCGCGAAGGTTCGGCGGTATACCGCGAAATTCTCAAGACAGATTTTCATGCAGTATAAATACAAGCCTCCAGCAGCATTCAACCCCACACCAACTTCAGCATTAAGTTCTCCCTCAGCATTTGATTATTATTCTGCTGCTTTCTTACTCACACTAAATCACTTAAACTGATAAATTAATTTTTTGAGCAAGAAATCTTGAGTTGATAGCAGATTAAAATCTCACGATTAGTTGAATCAGCAACACAACTCAAGTGATCAAACTCTCTAAAAATATCCAAGTGATAAACCTTATTCAAGAGTGATTATTCATATTAAAATTTATACCCTCTTGTAAGTGTTTGAATTAGAGTGAGTGATCCACCTTAATCTCTCAAAGTAGAGTGATTCGCGTTTGTTGTATTAAGGTTTGTGTTTCTACCGTAAAGAACACGTTTCGTATTGGATCTCCGAGAAGTGTTATTTTCTCGAGGTGGACTAGCCAACTTTGTGTTTGGTGAACCACTTTAAAAATCTCGTTGTCAAGTATTCTCTTTCCCTTATCTCTTTACATTTCCGCTGTGCATTTAAATTATATCTGTTTATATAATTGTTGTATATTTACTTGTTTATACTCTGCTTTATTTTTACTGTATTGTTTGTACTGTATTTATTTGTTCAAAGATTTTTTTGAAAGAAAAAGATTTTAAATACAACCTTACCCCCCCCTTAGGTTGTCCAACATTTGGTATCAGAGCAGGTCTTTCAAAAAATATTCTGCATATTTTTCTCTTATTCTTCTAAATGGCTCAACAAACTAATATCGTGTTTTCAAAACCTCCTTTGATAGATACTGAAAAGTTTGGCATTTGGGCCGAGCTATTTGAATGTCACGTGCGTGGCAAAAATCAAAAGATTTGGAACATCATAGAAAAAGGGAATTTTAAACCCACCATTGTGAAAGATGATGTTTATATTGATAAACCCCTAGATGACTGGACTACTTCTGATGAAGCCCATTTTTGTTTAAACTTTGAAGCTAAGAATATATTATATGCTGCTTTAACAACTGACGAAATCGAAAGAGTATATACTTATAAAACTGCAAATCAAATATGGGAAAGTTTAAATAATACTCATCGTGGAAACACGGAGGTTAAATCTAGTAAAGTAAATATTTTAGTTCACGATTATGAACTATTCGAAATGAAACAAGATGAGTCAATTGACTCAATGTTTAAAAGATTTAACCTTATTGTGACTACTTTGAAAGGTTTGGATCGCACTTATCCTAACGAGGACTATATAAGGAAAATCCTACGAGCCCTTCCTTCGGAGTGGATGCAAAAGATAACATCCTTAGAAGACTCCCGTGACCTCTCCATAATGAAGATAGATGACTTAATCGGTAATCTTAAAGTGCATGAAATTGCACTTAAAAGAAACAAAGATCGGGAGCAAGTTAAAAAGAAATCAATCGCTCTCAATGTCTCAACACCAAAAGATGAGAAGAAAAAGGAGAAAGCTAGCTCCTCGAAAGATCCTTCCGAAACTCTCGATGAAGTCGCCATGTTGGTAAGAAACTTTTCCAAATTTCTTAATAATAATAATAAATTTTCTAACAATGGCAGATTTCAAAGAAACGGTAACTACCGTCGTGGTGGTGATAATCGAAGTCGTAAGTTCCATAAACGAGACGAAAAAGTTAAGAAAAATGGCGACTCGAGTGAAGACGATAAAGCTAAGCCAAAGAGAGGCTTTTGCTACTCATGTGGTGACAAAGACCACTACGCCAATGAATGTCCTAAAAAGAACAAATTCCAAAAGAAGAAGGAGAAAGCCTTCATTGGAGGCGCGTGGAGCGAGAGTGAAGAAGAAGATGACTATCAAGCCATTTGTCTTATGGCCGATAGCGACGACGAGGTAAAATCTTCTTACTCAGATTACGATAGTGATTATGAAAATGATAATGAAAATAATCTTGAAGAACTATATGAATCGTTTCATAAAATGGCCGCTCTTGCAAATCGTTACCAAGATGAGAATGCTATGTTAAAAGAAACTGTAAATGCATGTAAAAAGGAAATAAAAAATGTTAAACAAAAATCTGAAAATGATATGGATATAATTGCTAAATTAGAAACTAAATTAGGAGAAAAAGATTTTTGTAAATCTTGTGATGTTTTAAATAGAGAAATTGCATGCCTAAATAAAAAATCACATGAAAATATTATTTGTACAAAATGTGATATTCTTGAGAATGAGATTACATGCTTAAAGGCTAAATGTGCTTCATATGAAAAAGATAACATGCTAGCTAAAGCTTTTGAAAGTAGTAATAAAAAGGTTCTTAACATGCTTAATATGCCTAACCGTATAAAATGTAGAAAAGGCATTGGTTCCAATACTTGTGTTGATAAATGTTCTTGTATACCCATCAAAAGATTTTATGAATCACCTAAAGTAAATACAAGAAATCAATATGTGCAAAAACCTCCATATGTGCGTAAAATAAATAATGTAAATTATAATACGAGAAAACCGTATGCTCGCATGTACCATGATAAATATTCTAAACCTAATAATAATGCGAATGTAAATGCTTGTTTTTATGTATATGATAAATATAATCGCAAAATTAAAATGGTAAATAAATGGATTCCAAAAGGAATGTTTAGTAATGATAATCCCGGTGGTATGCGTTTATGGTTTTAAATGTGTTATATATATATATATAGTTTAAATATATTCTGTTGTATATGTTATATATATAAGTAATATATAATACTATTCATATATATATATACATACGTACTGCACATATATATATACATTTTATATAATACTATTCTTATATATATATATTTTGTTTGTCTAGACATGTGTTATATATATATATTTGTGTTTGATATATTATATATTAAAGTTGTGTAATGTATTATATATATATATATTCTGTTTGACATTATATATATGTATGTTGGTTGACTTTTGAAACTAATTGTCAAGGACCCACGAGAAATGGGGACCATAAAAGTTATATCTTCATTATTGTAGATTGATCTTGATATGGACTGGATACTCGATAGTGGTTGCACACGTCACATGACCGGAAACAATAATCTCTTTTCATCATATAAGTCATGTGATGGTGGACAGGTAATCTTTGGAGGAAACTCCAAAGGAAATATAATTGGTAGAGGTACAGTCTCTTGCAATAATGTTCAATTTCTAAATGTTAATCATGTTGATAATTTACATTTTAATTTGTTAAGTGTTCGCCAATTGTGTAAAAATAATACAACTGTTGTCTTCGAAGAAGACTCGTGCAAAATCATAAAAAATGGCAAAGTTCTTTTAAATGGCTTTGTAAAAGGAAATTTATATATTTGTAAAACTGTTGTATCTGATAATGTATGCTTATCTTCTATTAATGATGTTTCTACTTTATGGCATAGGCGTTTAGGTCACGCTAATCTAAGATTAATGCAAAACTTAAAAAATAAGGAGCTTGTGAGTGACCTGCCAAAATTAAAGTTTGATAATCATTTTTGTGATGCTTGTCGTGTCGGCAAACAACATCACGTTTCTCATAAATCAAAAAATGTTATTTCTACTCAAAGAGTTTTAGAACTTTTACATATGGATCTTTTTGGCCCGATGGCTATTCAAAGTTTTGGAGGAAATTTTTATACTTTGGTTATTGTTGATGATTATTCCCGTTATACTTGGACTTTATTTTTGAGACATAAAAATGAGGCTTTTGAAAAGTTTAAAATTTTGGGAAAACGAATTCAAAACCAACAAGGTTGTACGATTGTTTCCATACGTACGGACCATGGACGAGAATTCGATAATGATGTACAATTTGGTGCCTTTTGTGATAAACATGGTATAACTCATAACTTTTCGGCTCCTCGAACTCCTCAGTCAAACGGGGTTGTTGAAAGGAAAAATCGAACGTTGCAAGAAATGAGTAGAACTATGCTAAACGAACATCAAGTTCCCCAAAAGTTTTGGTGTGATGCCGTTGCTACCGCGACCTATGTGCTTAACCGTGTCCTAATTAGAGGTATCCTAAATAAGACACCCTATGAACTTTACCGAGGTAGAAAACCTTCCCTAGCTCACCTAAAAGTTTTTGGTTGTAAATGTTTCATTTTAAACACCAAATCCTACCTAACCAAATTTGACCCCAAAGCCTATGAAGGAGTTTTCCTAGGTTACTCTTGGAATAGCAAAGCCTATAGAATCCTAAATAAGGAAACCATGGTAGTGGAAGAATCCTTAAATGTTAGTTTTGACGAGAGTCCTCCCAAACCGAGTGCACCCTTAGCAAATGATAATATCCGTGAAGGAGATGTCTTAGCCCAACAACTTAGTACCTTGGATTTAGGTACCCAACCTTCCACAAATAATATTGAATCTAGTGATGCCCCTCCGTGCTTTATTCCACAAGGTATAGATGATCCTAACCTTAGAACCGCTCGAGGACATCCCGTAGATCAAATTATAGGTGACCTAAACCAAAGGACAACTAGATCACAAATCCTTACCCATTGTGCTTTCCATGCCTTTATCTCAACCATAGAACCTAAAACCATAGATGAAGCTTTAGGCGATGAGGATTGGATATTGGCCATGCAAGATGAGTTAAACCAATTTACTAGGAATGATGTATGGGACTTAGTGCCTAGCCCTAGTAGTCAAACCATTATTGGCACAAGATGGGTCTTCCGTAACAAGGTAGACGAGAACGGTGGAGTCACACGAAACAAGGCACGTTTAGTTGCCAAGGGGTACAGTCAACAAGAAGGTATAGATTATGACGAAACCTTTGCACCGGTTGCAAGGTTGGAGTCTATTCGAATGCTTCTCGCTTTTGCAAATGCTAAAGATTTTAAGTTATTTCAAATGGATGTTAAAAGTGCTTTCTTAAATGGTATTATAAATGAGGAGGTATACGTTTCTCAACCTCCCGGTTTTGAAAGTTTTGAAAACCCGACACATGTTTATAAATTGAAAAAGGCGCTTTATGGTTTAAAGCAGGCTCCGCGTGCTTGGTATGATAGATTAAAAACCTTTTTAATTGTTAGTGGTTATATTATGGGTAAAATAGATAATACTTTATTTGTGAAATATGTTCAAAATGATATTGTGGTTGTGCAAGTATATGTTGATGATATTATTTTTGGTTCCACTAATGAAAAATTGTGTAATGAATTTTCTGCGAAAATGACTAGCGAATTTGAAATGAGCATGATGGGAGAGTTAAAATACTTCTTAGGATTGCAAATAAAACAATGTGAAACTGGTATTTTTATTAGTCAATCTAAATATTGTAAAGATATGTTGAAAAAGTTTAACTTTGAAAATGTCAAACCCGTTGAAACTCCAATGACCACAAATTTGCAATTATCGCGTGACGAGGAGGGAAACGATTTTAATGAAAAGATTTATCGTGGTATGATTGGTAGCTTATTATATTTAACTGCTAGTAGACCTGATATTATGTTTAGTGTATGTTTATGTGCTCGTTTTCAATCTTCACCTAAACAATCTCACTATGAAGCTGTCAAGCGTATTTTTCGATATTTACGAGGTACTACTAATCTTGGCTTATGGTACGCAAAGCAACCCGAGTTAGAAGTAACATGCTTCGCCGATTCCGATCTTGGTGGATCTATTGTTGACCGAAAAAGTACTAGTGGGGTATGTGCCTTTATAGGTCTCTCACTTGTATCTTGGTTCTCTAAGAAACAACAATCCGTAGCTTTGTCTACCACCGAAGCGGAATATGTAGCCGCCGCAAGAGCATGTGCTCAAGTCCTATGGATGAAACACACACTTACCGATTTTGAGGTACACCTAACCAAAATTCCAATTATGTGTGATAACTCAAGTGCCATAAACTTAAGTAAAAATCCCGTTTTACATTCTCGTACCAAACATATTGAATTGAGACATCACTTTTTACGAGATAATGTTCAAAAAGGCAAAATCGTGCTTGAAAAGGTTGATTCGGAAGATAATTTGGCCGATATTTTCACTAAAGCTCTAAACAAAAAAGCGTTCTTTAAATTAAGACTTGGTTTAGGCATGCTTGAGTATAACCCTTGATAAATACTAACTCTCAAATATTTCATATTTTGAGGGGGAGCATCTTTCGAGGGGGAGCATAAGCGGTTTTCTTAAACCCTTTTTGCTTCGACAAAAGGGGGAGAGAAACCGAGTATGCTCTCGTGTTTAGCGTTGTGTTTGTCATCATCAAAAAGGGGGAGATTGTTGGTGCAAGTGTACCCAGCTTTAAATATTGTGATATATTTTTGGTACACATAAAATCACATCTCCATATTTATTTTGATGATTACAAAACACACCGCATTATTTGTTATCTAATATTTTATCTGAGTGTGCAGATATTTAAATGATCTCGATAAATTTTTTTATCTGAAGAATCCAAGTCTGAAGAGTTTCGTCATTTTATTTTAAAATGATAAACACCCTAAAATATTTTATCACTTGGATATTTCGTATCTATATAAATATATTTGAATCAAATATATATATAATATCTTTTATATATAAATCTCTGATATATATATGCTGTCTGCTACTGTTACTGTTGCAAGTTTGTGATCAGCCGAAGTTACCTGCGTTGCCATGCTCTCATTGGACAGAATTTTAGGCGGTATACCGCCAAGGTATTCGCGGTATACCGCGGGTACTGTTTCCCATCAACTGTTCTGCATGAGAAGCTTCTTTTGTCAGGAAATTTCTTCAGGCGGTATACCGCCATGTGCAACGCGGTATACCGCGGGTACATTATGCCGTTGAGTTTTGCAGGTTGACCTTCTCCCTGCAGTACCTTTTTTCTGACGCAGGTATACCGCGAAGGTTCGGCGGTATACCGCGAAATTCTCAAGACAGATTTTCATGCAGTATAAATACAAGCCTCCAGCAGCATTCAACCCCACACCAACTTCAGCATTAAGTTCTCCCTCAGCATTTGATTATTATTCTGCTGCTTTCTTACTCACACTAAATCACTTAAACTGATAAATTAATTTTTTGAGCAAGAAATCTTGAGTTGATAGCAGATTAAAATCTCACGATTAGTTGAATCAGCAACACAACTCAAGTGATCAAACTCTCTAAAAATATCCAAGTGATAAACCTTATTCAAGAGTGATTATTCATATTAAAATTTATACCCTCTTGTAAGTGTTTGAATTAGAGTGAGTGATCCACCTTAATCTCTCAAAGTAGAGTGATTCGCGTTTGTTGTATTAAGGTTTGTGTTTCTACCGTAAAGAACACGTTTCGTATTGGATCTCCGAGAAGTGTTATTTTCTCGAGGTGGACTAGCCAACTTTGTGTTTGGTGAACCACTTTAAAAATCTCGTTGTCAAGTATTCTCTTTCCCTTATCTCTTTACATTTCCGCTGTGCATTTAAATTATATCTGTTTATATAATTGTTGTATATTTACTTGTTTATACTCTGCTTTATTTTTACTGTATTGTTTGTACTGTATTTATTTGTTCAAAGATTTTTTTGAAAGAAAAAGATTTTAAATACAACCTTACCCCCCCCTTAGGTTGTCCAACAATGTTTTTATTTGCTCTTGATATCGGACATTTGAGGCATAACAAATATATGTCAAGATATCTTGGAAGCACTTTCATTAGCAGAAGAAATCAAACGACAATTACAAGTGTTTATAAAAATTTGGTTTGATCCTTTTTTGAAGAAATTTGATTTTTTGTGAAACGTATGATATTAACAAGTTGGATATGGAAGAATGTAAATGCAAGAAATCGAAGGCAAAGGACCACATCACCAACCCGCATTATTATGATTATGACATATTCAACACTTTTGTGGATATGTAAATTCAAGTGTTTGATGATCGCTTCAGTGAGGTAAGCACCAGACGTACACAATAATTCTCAGTCGAAAGTAGAGTCCATCGGGAGGTTGAGATGTATGTAGACCTAACATCTACCCAACAACGTAAAGCGGTTATTTCTATAAAGCCCTCTGACTTGTGCAAGAGCTTTTGCATAAAATACGTGGAAGGGAAAAAAATACTAACAAATGGTGAAAGAAGCACGAGAAACAAAAGGAAAAAAAAGTTTTAACAAAATAGACTTGTTGAAACAAAGTGAATTATATCCGTATGATTTTCATCAAATGGAAATATTACTCTTTAATGTGAACTTGATATGTGCCATTACTTTGTGTATCAAGTTAAAAGATTTGCCAATTTAAATGATATGTCGTCGACCTTGTTAGATTGATGCATCATTTTTATCCTTTAGTCTATGATTTATTGAAGTTGGCTCTGGTTTTGTTATTACAACATCTACAGTTGAAGATGTATTTCGATGATAAAACATGTCAAGTTAGATTTGCACAATCGAATTGGTGATTAATTTTTGGATATTTCACTCATTTGTACCATAGAAAAAGAAGTGTCTATCAACATCACGACTCACGAACAAAGATAGAATTAAGCGCTTTCAAAATAAGAAGGGTCGTAGAAAAATCTGTAATTAAATGGTATTTTTTCTAATTAATTTATATTTTATTTTATATTGTGCTATTTTTTTATACTAAAGAAAATTATGTGAAATTGTCTGTACTTGAGGTAGACTTGTAAATATGACTTCTAATACTATTTTAATATGATTTACTATTTTTTTAATTATAATACATATATATATAGAGGAATGTTCGTTTGCAAACTGAATTAGGTTGTGAAGTAAAAGATAAAGGAGAGTATGACACATGTCTTCATGTGTTCATATATTCGTCAAGATTAACGAAGGTAAATGTTCACGATCTATTCATTATTAATGATAAATCATTCTTTATGAATAATACCCTTCATAATACATGATAAATAGATACACCATTCATGACAGATAGTCGGACAATACACGTTTATCATGAATAATTCATGGAAGTGTAAGACAAGTGACTAGGTGCGGATGCAACATATAGAAGGTGGGCGATGGGCCCCATAAAAAATAAAAACTTTTTTTACTTCGGTTTTAAAAAAATTAACGTTCTATTTTTCATTTGTGCCCACCAATCAAAAGACCAAAGAAAATACTTCAAAATCAACAAAAAAACTAAAATCGCCTCTGAAAATCAAATAGAAAAATTGAAAAAACCCCTTGTAATCGACCAAAAAATTTATTACAGGGTTCATAACTACTCCTCTTACTACAGGGCGCTTACCTAGCCAACGCTTAAGCCTGTGCCCTTACCGGTTTATTGTTTTTATATAGCTGGAGTCAATGCTTCATGTAAGAATAACAAGACAGTCATTGCTACCAACAGTTGCAGCTAAAACAACCCTACATTGATGACCGAAGGGAGATCAGTAAGATAAGGGTTGATCTTTAAAGGAAACAAATCCGTCAAAATCAACAACAAAAAAAACTTTAAAAGTCTCGAAATCGTAAAATTTGACTAGAAACACATTAGGTGACTTTGCATACCTTTAGCATACCTTAAAGATACCCCTACTAAACAAAAATTCTAATTCCATCACTGAGTATTGAGTAACATGCTCTCATTTGTCTCCCGGTTTACCCTCTAAAATAAGTCTATAACCTAAAATTATAATTTAATTAGTAAAAAGTTGTACTAATTTTTGGTAAATTTAATATAATATTATGAGCACATGCACATCACTCCCTTGAATGTGCACATGAGAGAAGTTGAAAGAAGTCTACGAATTCGGTGGGTTCATAGTACCATCTCTTCTATGAATTTAACTCCTTTTTGGGCATGGTGGGGGTTTTAAAATGCAAAATTAAATCAAAGTTGGTTTGACCCATTTCACCTATCTTCTTCTTAATTTCCTATTTTTTTTTTAAACTTTAGAGTTTCATTCCTTAAAGTAAAATATAATCATATATTAATAAAACCAAATTTAAGGAAAAGAGTCAAAATTATCAATTTTATGTTAAATAATATACAACTTTTATTAAAGTAACTATAAATAATTATCATAACACTAGTATTTGGTACCGCACGATGCGCAATGACGAAGTTTATGTTAGGAAATGCGTAACCAATTTAAGATGAAACGTAATTTGATAATAAAATGTAATATAAGACGATGAATGTATTAGAGTATTTTTTATGAAAATAAAGCAACATGCGCGGTGACGAAGTTATGTTAGAAAATACGTAACCAAATTAAGATGAAACGCCATTCGTTAACTGTCAAATAATAAAACGCAATCTTCTATGACCCGGTGTGGTTCAAAGGACTAACATTCTCTAGTCAAATAGCTATTGTGCTATCCTTTTTTCTCAATAAGAGATCTACTTTTGAACGCAAATTATTTCTTATTTACAATTTAATTTATATTGGTTTGATTAACAAAGAGACCTTCATATTTTTTTTGTATTGTTACAATAATAATTCCGAAAAGATCCAACATAAGTAAAAAGTCCTTAAGAAAAATGTCCATGAAGAACTTTATGTACATGTTAATATGAAGATAATTGAGATAATGAAATACAGTCAAAGTTCGTAGCAATTGAGTTTAACCTGAAACAAAAAAGATATTATAACAAAAAAGATAAAAGGGTCATTTAGGTCTCTCCTTAAATCTATCTCCTACATTCTCCTTTATATATATATATATATAGGTATCCGTTGCAAACCAGTCAGTTTGTGCAAACCGTGCAAACTCATATCCACCAATCATGAATCTGCAATTTTTTTTATCCATAAGGGTATTTTAGGGCTTTTAGCATATTTTTTCATCTCCACCAATCACGTAACTTGTTTTTTTATATCCATACCTTTTTTTTATACCCATAAGGGTATTTTAGGGCTCCACCGGAAAATATAGATTCATGAAGCCAAATTATATATTCATGAAGCCAAATTTTATATTCATGAAGCCAAATTTATATATTCATGAAGCCAAAATAAAAAAATTGCAGATTCATGATTGGTGGATATGAGTTTGCACGGTTTGCACAAACTGACTGGTTTGCAACGGATATTTTTCCTATATATATTGATTGTTAGCTTACAAAGAAATATAAAAAGTTAAATAAAAATAAATTCATTTAAATAAAAAATGTTGGATTCATTGTATAAATAAAATGAAAGGTAAATAATATTTTATATAATAATAAATATATATTGGTTAATGGTTATTAATTTAAATTAAAAAAGAAAATGAAAAGTTTAACCATTTAATGTGTTGAAATCAATTAAAAATAAATCAAAATTATAATAAAAAAGATAAGGGGCCATGGTAATGGAGGCCTCTCCTTAACTCTATCTCCTACATTCTCCTTTATATATATATATATATATATATATATATATATATATATATATATGTTAGACAACCTAGGGGGGGTAAGGTTGTATTTAAATCTTTTACTTTCAAAAATTCTTTTTATAAACAAATACGGTATAAAATACAGTAAAAATACAGCAGAGTATAAATGAATAAATATACAACAATTATATAAACAGATATAATTAAATGCACAGCGGAAATGAAAAGAGATAAGGGAAAGAGAATACTTGACACCGATATTTAAAGTGGTTCACCAATCACGTGGTTGGCTAGTCCACCTCGAGAAAACACTTCTCGGAGATCCAATAAGAACGTGTTCTTTACGGTAGAACACAAACCTTAGTACAAAAATAATCACGGATATCTCTACTTCAGTTGATGAGATTTCTATGGATCACTCACTCTATTCAAACACTTACAAGAGGTGTATAATTTTAATATGATAATCACTCTTGTATAATGTTTATCACTTTGATATTTTTAGAGAGTTTGATCACTTGAGTTGTGTTGCTGATTCAACTAATCGAGAGATTTTAATCTGCTATGAACTCAAGTTTTCTTACTCAAAAAATGTTTTATAAATTTTAATAAGTGATTAAGTGAGAGAAGAAGCAGCAGAGTATTGATCAAATGCTGGGGTATTAATTGGTAAATTGGTGATTGAAACCTTCAGCAGAACCCTCTATTTATAGCCTCGTCGAGCACTGTTCATAAACCAAGCAAGAACCAAATCTTGCAAATATTGTCTGGCACAAAATCTTGCTATCACATGGGATTTCTTCTACTGATCTTCAGTTGACAACAGAAAACAGCTGTGACATTTAATGCCATATGCAGCATGCAACTAAAGTCAACAACAAACACAATCCATGAGATTTGCCACCTTTCTTCTCTTCCATAAAACCCAGATAAATAGGAATAGGAATAGTATGTAGGAAATGATGAAATCCTAAATCATATTAAACAAAAGGTTGGTGGGCCCCACAACAAAGAGCTTTCCATCTTTTATTATAAAACAAAGTTTGGTGGGTCCCACAAGAAGAATATTATATATATATATATATATATATATATATATATATATGTAGTATGAAACGATATGTATATATATATATATATATATATAATTTGATTTTTTTAATTATTTCAAAAAAAAGTATTGGGTT
Organism: Saussurea involucrata; assembly: GCA_033807775.1. Taxonomy (NCBI): domain Eukaryota; kingdom Viridiplantae; phylum Streptophyta; class Magnoliopsida; order Asterales; family Asteraceae; genus Saussurea; species Saussurea involucrata. Next base: position 88,548,067 of record CM066316.1, read on the forward strand.
AGGTTTTTGAAATATCCAAGTGGTATATTATTTTAGGGTGTTTATCATTTTAAAAAATAAAATGACGTAAATCTTCAGTCTTGGATTCTTCATATAAATTTATCGACATCATTTAAAAAGCTGCACACTCAGATAAAATATTAGATAACAAAGAATGCGGTGTGTTTTGTAATCATCAAAATAAATATGGAGATGTGATTTTATGTGTACCAAAAATATATCACAATATTAAAAGCCGGGTACACTTGCACCAACAATATATATATATATATATTGATGAGTAAACTACAATTTTCGTCCCTGATGTTTACTACTTTCTACGAAAATCGTCCCTAAACTTCAATAAGTCTAAAAACATCCCTAACGTTATGGGTTTCGCTATAAAAATGGTCCCTCGTCGTTAACTTCGTTAAAAAACTCAGTTAAGAGAGGGGTATTTTCGTCTTTTTACACATTTTGTCTTTTATTTTTTATTTTTGTCCTTCTCGTGTCTCTCTCCTAAATCTCCTTCTTCCCCATTTTTTATTTCATCATCAAGAACCCTAATTGGTACCAAAAAGAAAAAGAGATGAAATTTGATGGTGAAATTGTAAATGAAATGAAAAGGGTTTTTGGAGAAGAGAAATGGAGATGGGTGTATGTTAATTTAATTGACGATGGATGGAAACGGCAGTGAATCGGTTTGACAAGAAAACCCCACCGACAAAGAAAGCAAATTTTACTCTGCAATTCAAAGGAAATTACCATTTCTCTTCCCACAGGTGAGTGTGGTAGTGTTGGGTGGTCGAAGTTGCAAGTGGGCCGGAGTTAGAGTCACAGGTGGTCGGAGTTGCAGGTGGGTGATGTGAAGGTCTTGGTCGCCGAAGATTTTGGTGTAATGGTTAGTTGGTCACTTTCTAGATACATACATATATACAAGGATGACGATTGGGGGGTTTGCTATATATACACACAAATATATATATATATATATATATACACAGATATATATATATATACACATATATATATATATATATATACACATATATATACATATATATACACACATATATATATATTCCTCGAAGAAGATGATTTCATGTATATATATTGTGCGTATAATAGTTTTCTGTTGTTAAACGTGTGAGAGGAAGATGAGGTTGGGGAAGAAGAGAGGTTGAGGAAAAAGAGGTTGGGGAAAAAGACAAAAAATGGGTAAAAAACGAAAGTACCCCTCACTTAACTGAGTTATTTAACGGAGTTAGTGACCAGGGACCACTTTTAAAGCGAAATCCATAACGTCAGGGATGATTTTTAGACTTATTGAAGTTTATGGACGATTTTCGTAGAAAATGGTAAACCTCAGGGACGAAAATTGTAGTTTACTCTATATTGATTGATGATTATTTGATATTTAGTAGTGGAATTGGGTTTTTAATATTAAAATATATAAGTTGTTTTATTTAAATGTTTTCTATTTCTAAAGAAATTATAGATAAACGCTTAGGGTTGTTTGTTTACCTCTTAATAGTTTCATTAAGAGGCAACCTCTGAATCGTTAAGAGGTAAATCTTGTTTGACAAAAACTAAAACTCTCTTAATGATTTTGTATCTCAGGCCTCTCTTACCCATTCAGTGCCCTAATTTCATTTTAAACAATTACCAAACAAAAATATTTCATTTTGCACTATATATCATAAGAGTGTCTTAACCATTGACCACTTAATCGTCATGCACCAAACCATTCAGCAACCGCCAAACAGCCCCCTAAACTCTTTACTAATTTGTGTTTGGTTTATTTTGTCCTTCTAAATTTTATTTTAGGTTTTGTGTAGTTTTGATAAAGTGAGAGGGTTTACTGGCGTATTATTAGTGTAGATATAGGGCTCAATGCAGATGCTTATCTTATTTTGAACATACTTATTAGTTAGTTAGCAATTAATTTTACGAACTTTAAATATGAAACTTTAAGAAGTTGTATATATAATAATAATAAGTTAAAATTTTGAATTTTGATTTTTTTAAAAGCTAAGGTAAATATCATAATATAGTTAAGGCTCCCTAATCATTAAGAACATCTCCGACAAGTTTTCTATAATTTTTCTAAAATAAAAAATTAAATCTTTACAAAGAGTTACATTCATCTCCAACAACTTTGTTATTTTATATTCTTTAATTTGTATTCCCAATACACTTAAATAAAAAATTTAATATAAAATGATAAAAGATTTATGTTATTGATGGGTTGAATAAAATAATGATTTATCTCTCCTATTTAGAGAATTATGAGAGTTCTCTATATTTAGAGATTTTTCCATTAATCTCTATTTTAGCAAACAAGATACCAATGTTGTTGGAAAAGATAGCAAACAAAAACCTATTTTTTTCTATTTTAGCAATGTTGTTGGAGATGATCTAAGGCATCATTTGATTAAAAAATAGCTTATAAGCTATCTTATTTTTTTATATATGTTTGGATAACCATAGGCTAACTTATAAACTAATTTTTTAAGACATTACTTGAAGTAACTTTATGTAAATATTCTAATATTGTCCTATTAATATTAATTATTATTTAATTCGGCAACAAATAATGTAAATTTTAGCAACATTATATACATATTTCAATAAAAATGTGCATTACTTGTTATTACAAATTTATAAATAATGAAAAAGTTATATACATGTTTATTTCATTTTATCAAACAAGCATAAAGAGTCCCAAATTCTCCATAAATCATGGTCAAATCCACTCGCTTGGTTGCTTGAGACAAAAAAAAAGCACTGAATTTTAAAAAATCTTTTTTAATAGAGGGAAAGAATTAATAAAATTAATATATCATTTAACAAGTAACTAAATTAATTATAAAAGAAGATATTGGTGTTTTTTTTTCAATTAATAATAGTATATAATAGAAGAGCTCCAAGACATCCGGTACGGTAATTGCGACTAGGGTGTGCAAAAACCGAATTCTCTAAAATTCGAATCCGAACAAAAAATAACGTGTTTATGAAAATAAATCCGAATGCATTGAAATCAAAAAATCCGAAACCCAACCGCGGGGGGGGGGGGGGGGGGGGGGGATATTTGGATTCGTGTTGAGTTTGATCTTAGGCCATCCGTCCGGTCCGAAAACCCAAAATATTAAACATATATATTTTAAATATTATATAAAGTATACTTATTTATCTAATTATCTTTTGAAAATGGTAAATTATAATCGGTCGAAATGTTTCCTAATTTCTAAATTTACTATCGATTTCATCAGATTGTCAATCGATTGAATTTATATATATTTTTGGCATTACATTAATACCTGAACCCGACCAATCCGAATCCGAAACCTTAAAGTGGTCATGTGTACCTCTCCCTCTTCCCTTCCGTTGATTAAAATCATCAAAATCATGAACACCAAGAACACCTTGTATAAAATTACAATATTTTACAGATTGAATCCTCATTGCCGAAGAAGAGGAAGTTCTTGCTCTGATCAAGAACATAACATAAACCACAAACTCATACAAACACAAGAAATCGGTGTATATTAGTTTTTGTTAAAAACATTCTACAAAGTACAAAACACAAGATAAACAATAAAATTTTACAAGAAAACCACTTTATGAACAAGAAAAGAACCTTATGGGTGCGTTTGGTACACTGGACATGACATGACAGAATAGAACAAAGATCACTGTCCTATGTTTGGCAGAATTTTTATGTGGAACAGACAGTAACAGAGTGAAACAAGCTGGAACAGGTCTGTTCCACCCCCACCCCATGGAACAAGTCTGTTCCACCCCACCCCATGGAACAAGCTGGAACAAGGTGGAACAGACTTATGTTTTACTAATATAATCTCAAAATAAAATATAATTCTCTTCTAAAACAGCAACTACATGTTCTATTTTATATTTTATTTATTTGTATTTTATCTAATGTTATCTGTTCTGTTCTGTCCAGTTCTGTCTATCAAACGCTGAACAACTGTTATGTCCTGTTCCGTCATGTTCTGTTCTATCTTATATGTGTACCAAACGCACCCTATATGAACATGAAGACCCTAAACCTATGTGTATATATATATAGAGAGAGAGAGAGAGGAAGGTTAAAACGAGAATCGTAACAATTTAAGAAAACGCGAGGAGCATTCTCAACCAACCATTTGATTTATTAAGGGAATTAAATGGTAAGGGTATATGAGTCATTTGACGTTTTCTAATTTAAGTCCAAATCAAATCCTTCCCTGCACATTCTCATCCCTCATTTTCTTTCATCTATCAACTATTTTATAATTTGATATCACTTAGTTATTAATCACATATGATTTACTAAAACAAAATCACATATGATTAATAACTAAGTGATATCAGATTGTAAAACAAGATCATATATGATTTACTAAAACAAAATCACATATGATTAATAACTAAGTGATATCAGATTGTTAAACGAGATCATATACGATCACATATGATTTACTAAAACAAAATCACATATGATTAATAACTAAGTGATATCAGATTGTAAAACAAGATCATATATGATTAATAACTAGTGATATCAGATAACAGTCTTATAGATTGTAACACCCGTAATTTTCGGATAAGCATAATTTCGAATCAGTGTGGAAATCGATCTCTTAAGAAAAATATGAAAAATAGGATTTCGGATTAAATCCTAGATTTTATGGTCTTGTTGGATGAGGAATTCAAATACGAGTCCAACGGTTCTTTCCGGAGCAAAAACGGAGCTAAAACGAAGAAGTTATGGCCAAAACAGTGTTTAAGGGGAAACCGGGCGACCAGTGCCCGACGCGCATTGTGGCGCTAGTTTACTAGTACGGATACCCGCGCGGAGTTCCTGATCAGCTTATATACGCGAATTTCATCCCTCAAACTTCATTTCTTCATATCTCTCTCATTTCAACTCCGATTTTGATGATTCAACTTGCCATGGTTCCGTTTTTGAGAGCTCTTCAAGGATCTAGAAAGAGTTTGGAAGATCATTGGATGATTCAAGTGTGTTTGGTGGTGGTAAGTCTCGAATCTCCTCCCTTTCTCTCCCAAATCGTTTTCCCTTTTCTCCCTCACAAAACCCTAACCGATTTTGGGGTTTCTCTTGGAGATTGATGCGTTCCTTACCCATTTTATGCTATTGATTTCGTCTATAGATGCAAGAGCAAGTTTCATCCACGACATCTTAGAGATTTTGGGGTTTTCTAGGTTTTCATCAAAACCTAAGTGGTGAGTTCATCCTCCTAGCTTCTATACTTTTATATGAGTTATAAATGTTCCATTGATGATCTCCTAGCGTTTTCTTTCTCCAATTTCGGTTTGGATGATTTTGGAGAAGTTAGGTTAATATTGGGGTTTTTGGTCAAAATGGAGATTTTGATATAAGATGGTTGGGGAATGGTTTTAAAGTGTTGAATATGAATATTCATGGTTGAAAGTTATGAATTTAGGTTTTGGAGGTTTTGGCTTGAGGATGCAAACTTCGTCAAGGGAGCTTACGTTTGGAGAAATTCTAGATTTAGCCTAAATCTAGCAAGGTGAGTTCAAGTTGATTTGTGAAAACTTTGTACATGCCAAAAATAGTATTTTCCAAATGTTTGTGTGTTTTACTTGAAAATATCAATTGTTGAGGTATTTGGTTAATTTAACCTTTTTGAAGTAATTATCTTCATAAATGTGTAAAACACCCATATTTGGGATTTTGGAGTAATTGATGTGTAGAAATCACAATTATACTCTTAAAAGAATTATTACTCAAAATGGAGTCTATTTGATGGTTCAATCATATGTGTATAAATGATTTTATAAACCATTTGGGAGAATGCACGTTTTAGTGTCAATAACCATTTTGAGAATTATAAGGGTGTGAGTCCTTTTGGGAAACCCTTTTTGTTTAAACCGTGTCGAGTTTTGGAGTTAAGAAATGTGTTGGGGACATTTGTCCGGTTTTAAATGGCTCAATGTGGAGTCTTATTTTATGGTTTGCATTTATTGCAACTTGATGCATTTTATTGCTCATTATTGATATTTACATGCTTTGGTGTTTTAATCATTCCGGGTTGAGCACATTTTGTAGACTGTGTTGCATTGGATCCATAAGCATATGAGTCAGTCTTTATTTGATGGTCTATCTCTTTGTGCACGAGGAGTAGACTATGGGAACGCATGATTATATGCGTAGGCCGTGGGGGCCACTAGCGAGTAGGCAATAAGGGACATTGAAGTCCTTGAGGTGTAACTCGTCTAGACTGGATATGCAATAAGGTCGCCTGTAAGTCCTTGAGGTGTAACTCTACGGGGTATGCAATAAAGGCAATCTATTTATGGCTTGAGGTTGTGATGTCTTTATGGCATGGGAACTAAGGTCGGGGCTTGAGGTGTAATCCAGTAACATCACGAGTGACTTAACTTTGTGTGTCCGTCACTTTCGATGGAATCGGGTCTCCCCCGTCACCGAAAGGTGTGGTTTTGGGTATATGTTTTTATCCATATTCTCGGTGACGTACTTTATTTATACGAACTGTATTCATAGTTTATTGGCAAAGTTCTATGCCTCATCCTATTTGGAAGTTTTAAATATTGGAGATTTGTCCATACCTATATTCATTGGAATATTTAATGTCAAAATACGTTTTGAGTGAGTTGGGATCGGAATTCATTTTAGAAAACGCTTTATACGTTATGGGAACTTTTCTCATAGATTTTGTGTGCGTTGGAAAATGAGTCATTTACATCCTTTCATAAACTCTTTTGAAAATCATGATTTATGTTGCAAACCTTCTTTCTACAAATTATATAAATCATGCTATAAACTCTTGAACTCACTAGGCGTTAGCCTAACCCTTTTTATTTGTCGGCATGTACAACATGTCTCAGGTTGGGAGTAGTTCTAGTGACACGTTGGAGAGGTCGTGTGCTAGTATTGTGGTCGAGAGGTGATTTAGATTAGTGAAGTCTTCCGCACTTGTTTGGACTAGCAACTTGTGTTGTGTTAAGTGACACCCGTTTAGGTTGTTTTATTTGGGGAATTATAATGTTTTTAATTCCAAGGTATTTTGAGGAATAAATTGTAGAAATGAATTTATCTATTTTGGTTGATTATTGAATTTTAAAGTTAGTTGCTCGTTCCAAATTCGAGGGTGTTACATAGATCACATATGATTTACTAACTAAAACAAAATCACATATGATTAATAACTAAGTGATATCAGATTGTAAAACAAGATCATATATGATTAACAACTAGTGATATCAGATAACAGTCTTATAGATCACATATGATTTACTATCGTTTCCTAATCACATATGATTTGATAGGTGTTCCTAACAAACATTTCATCATATACTATCAGATTGTAAAACAAAATCGAAGCCGAATCCATTGATTTTGCGAAGTTTTGTTCCTCTATTTCAGATCCTCGAACTTGTTTGAACTTCGTTTCGCTATTAATCTTCAATTTCGTAACGAATCGATAGCAAGATTTCACGTTTGAAGCTTTTCGAAGGTTTCCGATTTGGCGATGATGATCAGTGTTGAATCGCAAAGTTAGGGGTTTAACCTTATCGATTTCGAGTGTAGCTCCGTGTAACACCCCATATTTGCTTCTTCTTGCAAATGTTAGGATAAATAATATTTTGGGGCTAAAGTTTGAAGTGTACAACTTTGGGGGCTTGGTGGCAAAAATCTGAAATTTTTATATGTATAAAAAGGGGCAAAAACCCCTAATTTCCTCTCATTCAAGATGTTGGTCGGCTGGAGCAAAGGGAGAGGAGAGTTAGAGGGCCAAAACCTGGTTTGGGTGTGTGGAAGAAGAATAGCATCAAGGATTGATGGTAGTATCTTCAAGGTATGATTTCTTCTTCTTCTTTTCGTCTCTATGTTTGACAAGACTAGCTTATGGCTTGAGGAATTGTTAATCCATTTGGTAATTGAGTTTTAATCAATGGAAGAAGGAAACAAATGTTTTGGGAGTGATTCCCTTATGTTTTGGATCAGATCATTGAGAAATCTCTTCATCTTTGATAAACAATCTCCATTCTTGCTATGGATTGGGTTTTGAGTTTTTGGGTTTGAAATCATGAATCACTAGAGGGATTTGGTGGATTTGATATTGTTTTAAATGTTGGTTGTTGATTCTTAATGCTTATTGTATCCAAAATATCGATTTGGGAGACTTAGAACCGGTTTGGGGAAGTTTGGGGATGAGAAACCCATGGTTTTTGGAAGAAAAACTCGTGCAGGGGCGGACCAGAGCTCTGCGCGGATGGAGTAGCGCCACCAGTAGCGCCAAGCTCTGCCCCCAAAACCCCATTTCCGTTTCGTTGTTCGTTCGAGTCTAGGATCGAGGCGTCGGTTGGGGGTTTGCTTTGGGGCTTAATAGGGATGTTTTGAAGTATGGTTAGAAGGTTTAACACCATTCTTGTGGTGTCCAATTCAGGTGTTCGGTTTGAACTAAAGTGGGTTTCGGAGCGTGTGTCGATGTGCTAACGCTAAGGTGAGTTCCCTTACCTTCTTTGTGTGAATGAAAAGTTTTGCTAAAGGTTTTTCATAACTGATTATGGTTACGAGCATGATGACATGATTAAACAATTTTGAAAGGTTTTATTACACATGATATGGAAATGTTTACTAATGCATGCAAATTGTTTATACGTTCGCTGTTACGTAAGTGTTGATTGCATGCTCTTGTGATGTTGTTGCTATGTGTGGAGTCGGGTTGGACAGTGGTATGTTGGACCCGGATGGGTGAGAATTATCGATGGACAAGTTAGACCGTGTGCCTCGAATCCGTTTCGTGTGCACACGGATACGGCATTGACCGAGTGCCGAGGGGATCTACTGTGGATGCCTCGAGTGTTGACCTCGCACGAGAGAGGTGATGGTAGTTGAGACCACTGTGCAATGCCTTTGTGTGGAGTCAAGCTTTTAACTGGAAGTTTCGTTCATTGTTATAACGGTTACATGTTTTAAACTACTGTTTATGTGGAACTGTTTTAAAGAGGAATTCACTAGACCTCATGGTCTAACCCTCGCTTTTCAAAAAACTAAAACCATTTTCAGGTAAGAGTCGTACTTGGGGTTTCACCTTGTGACGATGGAAAGACGTGGGAATGTAGAAGAGACATAGCTTGTTAGAGGCTTGTAGCTTATCGTTGGGCTTCCTGTAGCATCTCAGTTGTGAAGGTGATTATCTGCTGCGTATTGAGAGTAGAGATTATTGCTTTTTAGGCAAATTTGGGACCGTCCTTTGTTGTAATGTTATAAACTTTATTTTATTAAATTCTGGGTTGTTACACTCCGATTTGGCGACAATGATGAGTTATGAATCGCAAAGTTAGGGTTTTTGATGGGTTTTTGGCGAGGACGAGTGTGGAGGGAGCTCTGTAAATCAATCGACTATTTTGAAGGCTAATTTGATCTGTTCCATTGATTTGCTTTCATGTATAGTTTCACCTCTCAATCCATCAGCCAAAGCGTAAGTGTAATTTAATTATCTAACACTACTTCATTTTCGTTGAATTAATAACTGATCATGAGATCTTCATGATTATGATTAGGTATCATCATCTTCACTAGAAATTGAAGTAGGCGTGGTTCCGAATCACAACACCGCCATGGCAGATGTATCAAACAACCACCACCACCACCAACAATCATTCATCAGGTGAGGTTTATCCAAGTCCTGTGTTGGGATTCGATCGAGAAGCTAGGGTTTTAAGATACAGAGAAAAGAGGAAGAACAGGTAGTTTAAGAAGACGATTTGATATGCTTCAAGGATATTTGATTTGCTTTTTGCTTTTTGATATTTGATTTTTTTTTACCATTTTGGCCCTAATTTAATGGAGTCCGCGTTTTTCCATTAAATTGCCATTTTTTTTTCTTTTTTTCCCATCTTTTAATCACAACCACTCCATTAATATATCAAGGGTTGAGATGCATCCCTTTATTTTTTTATTTAGGTACGCTCCTCGTTTGAACCCGTCTCTCCCTATATATATATATATATATACTACTTATATATGCATGCTAGCAAAAAGTCTTAAAGACAAGTCTTTAAGCACAATGTACTACCCATTTATGCAGAAAATTCAAAAATCTCTTAATCACAAATATTTATGCATGATGTACAAACATTCGATGCATCTCATTTATATGATCACTTTTATTGAATTCAGATAGGCTTTTCCCTATTGAGGCCATGCTTGATTGCTTTTTCTTTTCCCTACTTTTATCTTTCACGTCTTAGCCCATACCAATCTGTTCACGTCTCAGCCCATACCAATCTGCAAGCCATACGCCTTCTTCCTTCTAATGGAAGATTTCCTCGACTACCTCTCCACGTCTAATACTCATTCCATACCGAAAGTACTGCAACAATACTCTCACTGTAATCGTAGACCAGATATAAGAACCGGTTGGCTGCATTCCTTCTTGCTGACGATTCTCTATTTCCTTCTTTGTATCGATCGATTTAGGGTGATCTCAAATATGCAGGGCTTCTTAGTCTTTGGTTGTTGCATCCCTTCTGGCTACTCTCTACAAAGACACAAATCGACTTTACAGGTATACCATTCATACACACTCTCGACGAAGACACAAATCGATTTTAAGGTTTCTTTGATTCTGCTCTGTTTGATTTTTGTTTGCTCCTCTCAATCGATTTTGAGTTTTGTCTTCTTTCCTCAATCGATTTTGATTTCTGTTTGCTCATCTCAGTAGACTTTTATGTTTGCTCCTCTCATTCAGGTAAGATTTTTTTTTGAAAGGGTATCGTAGGACCTAGGGTTTGCCAGACTAATCCCTGGTACAAATTGACTGCTAAGCATCCAGCTCTGAGATAATACCTCAGTGGCCACAAGTTGCTAACGCCTGAATTCGAACCCGGAGAAGATTGGTTACTAGCCACGTCCCCCAAGCCTTAACGAGTACGCCACAAGCCTTGTGGTTAAGATTTTTTATTTTTGTTTCCAGGTATACCATTTATATACGCTCCTCATCAAGTATGCACTCGTAAAGACTCATATGCTCCTCTTAATCAGGTACACCTCAGGTTTTTATTTGGGATTTTGATTTTCAGAACCACATGGGATCAATCAGATCTTTCAAATAGGAACATCCCAGCCAAACAACTTCCTTGAGTTCTCTGATCAATGTGATAAAACATAAATTACTAAATACAAACTTTTGGTTACAGGGAATCATAATTCACAACGAAACCAAACAACAGAAAAATCAAGCAGCAACAAAGATTAGAAACATTGACATTTCATATCCTATTTTAACATATGTGCTTAAAAATAGACACAAAAAAGCACAATGGGAGACGATAGCCTCACAGGGTGCAAAGTGTGAAACCTCAAATGTGTAGGTGAACTACTCCTGTTGTTTCAACTTTCTACAACAAATCGCTCAATTAGTGGATCATATCCATGAAGTTTTAAAGAAAATGAAGAAAGAAATGAATTGTTTTCTCCAAAATGTTTATTTTATTAATCTGTGTACTTTTGGGTTATCTTGCAATGTTTAAACCTTGACGCTATTTTTCTGAATGTATATTCGGGTTTTTTGTTCTCAGATCTCATGTATGCGACAAAGCGAAATATGATAACTGATTTCTAGACATGCTAGGTGTTTTATTGGTATGAGTTGGGTAAAGAACCCATTGGGTGTACACTTGAAAAACAATTAACATATATGTGAGGGTTACCAAGATGGAGCCAATTGGCTTTTGTGATTTAACCAAACAGAGATCTCTAATTTGCAAAATCATCTTACTTTAACTCCTTGTTGAAATTCTTCATTAGAAATTGGTTTAAGCATCATATTTGTTATTCCATTTGTTGCAACAAAACATCATGTGGTATCTAAGTTGTGACTTAATCTACTTATGTTTTTTATTTTACCTTACACCATTTTTTGCATTAAACATACTCAATTTCTTGATTATTGATTTGGGTTTTTCCATTTCTTGCTTGATTTTTCTCCATCACCCCATCTTATATGCTCACACCTTAAGGTACTTGTATAGGATGAACACAGAAACTTTCGTGGGTATGAGGAGCAAAAGAATTAGGTAATGAGGTCTGCTAACAATTGCTTTTAGTTAGTGTTTCTTTCACAGTTGATTTTCTGAGGTATTAGTACACATCTAATTTAGAACAAAATCTTGTATGTATTGCCTTTTTAACTTTTTCATTTGAGATTTTTAATGTATGCATATTGAACCTCTTTGAGAATGTAGTTTGGTAATTTGATTATTAATTGATGGAATGTTTGTGATATGGACTTATTTTTTTTTCTTTTGCAGTTATCGCGGGTTCAAACAAGGCAACTGTTGTGAATAATAGAGACGGTTACATGTTGCCAAAACTAAATCCACGATTATAGGGGCAGCTACATTGGAGTCTGAGACGTCTAACTTTTAGATCTGATGTAGGCATGGCGAAGGCCCTGGCCACGATTCCACTACTCCATCCCCGTCTCACGGGTCTATTTTATTTTCACTAATGAATTGCATGCAAACTTTATTTTCTTTTCACTAATAAGCCTCCCTCTTCTATTCAGTGTTTCATATCAATTGCGTGGCAGGTTCTATTTTCTTTACACTGATGAATTGAGTGCCATGTCTAGACTGAAACCGTTTTGATCAAATTTTGTAAACAGATGAAAAGGTTCATGGTGAGTTACAAAAATCTATCATGCAGGGTCGTACCAACAAGAAGCTTACACAGGCTCAAACTGCTCAGGTTTGCTTTGTGGGTCCTGATAGATTTTGCTTATTATTGTTTGTTGGTCCTGATAGATTTATATACTTGACATATATTTCAAACTTTGTAGTTAGTTAGATGCAAAAATGCATAAGGAACTATGGGTTGTAAGCAAGTTTTGGTTGTCAATGTTGATTTAAGTGTATAACATTGAGGTCTCTTTTTTGATTAAAAATTGTTGCAGTCCTAGAATAGGCCATTTGAAGTGTTTTTTTGTTTGGGATCTTCTTCTGACTTCTGTTTCAACTTATTTGTATTTTTTTCCCATTGTAACAAATTAATCCTTTTGTGAAAGGGGTTTGTCAAAACACAATCATTTTCATATTGGTATGGTAGTTGTTATATGGTCAGAATTTTAACACATTCTAAAGCTTACTTTATGGTCTAATTATCTGCATGTGACTAAAGAAATCTGCTAGATTTAATAGGATGGTAATAGTATGTGACTTTAGGAATCTAATAGGTCTTTTATGTGATATTGAAAACTGATTGTGGATTTACGGGTCGTTTACCAAACGCTTACCGGGTAAGCGCTTTTCGGCAAGAGTCACCAATCTCATTTACTTTATGGGGTAACATTCTCGGTTATCAAAATGAATTGATGGTAAGAGTTTATAACCCGGTAAACGCTTACCGGGTAAGAGTCGTAACCATCACTTACCGGGTAAGACCCTCGATTCATGCACTCCCTCTTACCGGGTAAGATTCTTGCACCTTTTTATGTTCATTAGGTAAGGTACTTGAACCGATAAATGCTTAACTTGATTATGAAATATACAAAAAACTGATGGGTTTCTTTGTTTTCTGATGATTTTTTGTTGGTTATTAAGTTATTTTAGTTGATCTACCAATAAATGCAAATCAGTTTTTCATGTTATTGAAGAATACCGAGTTTTAAAGAACATAGCATTCATAGGTTTGTTGATTATTTTTGTTATTAATTTTGTTCATTTGGATTAATGTTTGCTCAGCCTAATTAAAGGTGTGCAGCCACCGGCAATACCCTTTCTCAGATTTGAACCAACAACACTGCCGGAGAGTTGTTCGATGGTAATAATCTGATTCAAGTGTATGCTTCATAACCGTGTTTATGCAACTCTGATGTGGTTGCTTTCTTTTTGCATGATAGACGCCTATTTCTAAGATCTTTTATGTTATGTTTAAATATTGTTTAAAGTTCTGTGGAATGCATGTTTATCTGTTGTAATCGGTATTCTCGCTTGTATTTATTCAAGATTTACACCCCGGCGCATTGCACGGGTACACAACTAGTATATATATATATATATATATATATCTTTACATTCTAATTCCGAAAACCACAGGGTTAGCGTGGAGGGGGGTTCTATGTAGATGGAGGGGGTCCAAGGTTTTTTTTTATTAATTAAAATATGATATCTTATGCTTATCGTAATCATTTTTCGGAGTTATCTAAATTCAAAGAAATTTTTTCTTTGTTTTAAATAAAATTTTAAAAGATCTGTTGAAGCAAAAAATTTGCTCAAAATTCTTAAATCTTCATTGACTAGTTTATAGAATCTGTTAGAAATAGCTCAAGAATAAACAATATTTTATTTTCCTTTAATTTCTGGTTTCCCAAAAAAAGAAACATGCTTGCATATGCATCACATAATAAATACCAAAAAAAAAAGTTACAATTCTTGATATTGTTTTGTATTTTGATGTCATGGAAGCGCTCTATATTGGTCTTATTTGGTCCCAAAAACTTCAGGGTGTACAGCTTCCTCCTCCAGGCTGCAAAATATGCAATTTTTCCGCATATTGTTTAGAATTTTGGGAACAAAAATGAATATGAAAAAATAAGTTACGATCGAGTATTCAACTTACCACACACGCATGTACGTCGTTGCATCCGCACAAAAGCTCTCCGTTTAGCAAGTCAACGGCTTGAAACGTCCCTCCGCCTTCACTCCTCTATCAAATTAAACACCTAACCCAACGTCAAAAATACTCGAGATTTGTAACACTAAACCATTACTGCAACGTGTTGCAAACTAGCTGATAAGCTAAATATTGGTCTGTAAGTTAGTTCAGGGATGGACCCATAATTTTTTTCAAACTGTGGCACCATTCGACTATAAGAAACAAATATGGGGATATTTTTCAAAATCATCGTTGGTCTGTTGGTTAGTTCATTGTTTTTATTGTAATTTTTCTCAGATACATAATAAATCTGAAATTAAAAACTTAAACCCAAGAAAATGACACTAACAAGATTCAGAGTCATGTTTGGGGTCGAAAAAAAAGCCTTGAAACTAACTCTACCAAGGGAAACTTGTGTTCTCAGTGTAGTTTCAAAATACATACGGTGACACACAACAAATTGATATGTTGACACTTTTCACGACCCTGTAATTTTTTACATTACGACGGAGGAACGAAACGTTGGCACAGGCCTGAGGCCACCATATGCTCTACATTCCGTCCGTGAACTAGTTGTTAGTTGAAAAGCTAGTAGTCGGCTAATAAGTTAGCAGATAAACGGACATTGTTGGTAAAAAGTAGTTGAAAGTTAAATGACGATATAAAATGACTTAAAATTTTATACGAGGCATTTATGTAAAGTGTAAGGTGCATAATTTGACATATTTGGAAAAGGTGAAAAAGCCGCAATAAACTATATGAGGTACCAAAGGACGTCTGAGTTCATTTGTTGTATATGTTGTATATTACTTCCAAAAAAAACTAAATGAAGTAGTTTTTCGAAAAATTAGATTATATGGCTTACCAAACAGAGTTATTTCAGTAAGTTCAAAAATAAAAAGACCAGAGCTTTGTGTTTGGTACCTTGTAAAAATCGACGGCGAGAAAGTTGGCCCAACGGTTGCCGGAATCACTGTAGCAAGTCTTGGTCATGTCCAAGAGACCTTCGGAATTTTGACCGCATGCCAACACCTTCAAAGGAACGGTACGGAAGTAGTTCACCAAAACAAGTGATTTTGTTTTGTCGTTCAACGGAGACGACTCTGCCCTGTTTGGACACTCCCCGGCCTTCATTCCATCATTCCCATCTAAAATAGACACAATTAAATTTGCATAACTTGAAAATAAAAGGTACATGTATGTGTGATATTGTGAAACCACATTAGATTATTCTTCAAAACAGAGTTTGAGGAGAGAATGAAGCCCCCCCCCCCCCCCCACACACATATATATATATATATATATAGAGAGAGAGAGAGAGAGAGGGAGGGAGGTTCAAGGGAAAACCTCAAAAAAACGGAAAACTGAAGAACACCCAGATAGCCCTTCATCTGAACGGTATGCACTTGTGCATATAGGTAAATTATGTTATTTTTTTTGGTTTTTATGCACAAGTGCATTATGCATTTGTGCATATGCACAAATGCATGTTACAAATTACCTGTATGCACAAGTGCATACGGTCCAGATGAAGTGCTACCAGAGTGTTCCTTAGTTTTCCGTTTATTTGAGGTTTTTCCCTGAACCTGACCCTATATATATATATATAATTGAGAAGGCGAAGGATCGTGTGAGAATGTGAGGTTAACGTGAGAAGCGTGAGACGTGGATCTGAATCGTTGATCGCCATTAATCAAATGCCCTCCCATATTGAGAATGTGAGTCCAGTTCTCATCCAACTGTTGATAACTACTTCTCATGCTTCTCGTGTTAACCTCAACTTCCCACCGGAACTCAACGCATATTGAGAAATGGTCCAGATTTAGCAGATGTTGACCTCCAACAGAGGATAGACGGGCACGGATTGTCTAAGAGTGCTGAGAGGGGTTAGATGGGTACAGATCACCTCTGAGTGTAGAATACTTAGAGAGGTAGACTTTTTTTTTGATAAGGTTCATCTAGGCTTTGCCTAGACTACATCCTTGACAATTTGGAAACAAACAAACAAAGCGGCCGTCTGAGACTAAGCCTGGCCACAGAATGCTGACGCCTGGACTCGAACCCGGGATGGATGAGATATTCCACCACATCCCTCCAAGCCCTTGCCAACACGCCGCCACCCTTGTGGTTTAGAGAGGTAGACTTTGATACTGATACCATATGAGAATATGTATAACTCCAACCAAAGGGTCTTTGGTCTATCGGTATCCGACCCTTTGGCCTCTCAGGAGGTCAGGGGTTCAATGTGAGTTCATTTCATTTACGGTTTATAAATATTATATCCTTAAGGAAATGTATAACTCTATATTACTCTCTAAAAGAGCCCTTGAGAAGATAATGAATGTTCCAACATATACGAAGGAAAAAATAGTTGAAATTAAGTCTAGCCGATGTGGGACTCCAACACGTTCTACTCTTACTTGTGATTATCTTATTATTAGTTGTAACGAACTATCCACGCACACTTCAATATGGTTTCGATTTTGGGCTTCTTTTCTTTAAAAAGTAGTAAAACGCGAATACCAACTTAGCTTACATTGATTTTCAACCATGTAGTTCCACTGGTACGCAATTCCTTCGCTTTGCTCCTTGGATTTAACTGAGCCGAAAACAAGTAATCTTTGGTTGTTAGCCACCATGTCTTTAACCAATGGCCAATCTTGGCCACCTTTTGGCATACTTGTCACGGGAAACCAGTACTTCTTCAGCCCTGCATCGGTAAAAACTTTGGTCAAACCGTTGGGTGCTTGTACATAGTCTTCGAGGATTATTGTCACAATTTCATTCGGATTTGCTGATAGAAAAGCTTCGATTTCTTTCAAAGTGTCTATAGCCGGTTCCTACTATGTAAACACATTGCACCGGGTTAAAAATGTCATAAAATCATAACAATTGGGCAGAAATGGCTTGAGAAAACGTAATGCTTACAAATTTAGTGTAGTCGTAACATATTCCACCAAAAGAATGACATAGCCATACGGTGTCTTCAAAATCATATGTATCAAGCATCAAAGCTCGAACCCCGTTCTATTGAATACGATATTAACAAGTAATACATTAGTAAAACCTCAAAAAAAGTGGAAAACTGAGGAACACCCTGGTAGCCTTTCATCTGGACGGTATGCATTTGTGCATAAAAACAAAAACAAAAAAACATAATTTACTTGTATGCACAAGTGCATACCGTCAAGATGAAGGGCTACGAGGGTGTTTCTCAGTCTTCAATTTTTTAGGTTTTTCCATGAACTTCCTTCCTTCTCTCCCTCTCTCTCTCTATATATATATATAAACACAAAAGCTGTGTTTGACAAATTAGCCGATAAGCTAACTGTGAACTGATAACAATATATGCTTTGCAAACTAGTTGATAGTCATGTTCGGTAAAAACTAATTGATAAACTAGATAACAATGTAAAATAACATAAAATGATATATTGAAAAACTAATTTGAAAATATAAGGGGCATAGTGGTGAAAGAAAATGGAATTTATTGAAACGGTATTTAAAAAGAGCTTTTCAAAAAACTAGCTTCCGACTTATGGAACGGAGTTTGAAATAAGATTTTAAAAAAGATAGATTATATATGGCAAACATGGCCAAAATGAATTTTTTTTTTCTTTTGTTGTATTTGGGCCCACAAATGTTGTGAAAAATGAAATGATATAAGCAAGTCTACTCTAATGAGATAAAAAAACATACGTTTAGTTGTTGAGTGATGTTGTCTTCTTGATTTGTGGGTGCAACTCGCGGGGTCCCATCATCGATCGCGAAGGCATTATGTGTGGTCAAGAACGCGTATTTGTTGAACGGGAGAGAATTATTCTGTTTTTCGATCGTTCGAACAAAACGAAACCATAAAAAAGTTGGTTAAAATCTAGAGATTGTAGAGCATGAAGAAGGTGTGACATCACAGACCAACCGTACCAGATATTGTCCGCTTTAAAATCTAGGATTATAGAGAACGTTTGGCTCCCAAGCGGGGTGGATTGTAAGACCCCACATTGGTTGGGGAGGGGAACAAAAGTTGTCTTATAAGAGGGACTTGATACCTCCTTTATCAGACGCGTTTTAATACCGTGAGTCCAGATGTTGACAAAGCAGACAATATCTGGTACGATTAATCTGGAATCTTAGAGAATCCGAAGGTAAGCCGTAAGCCCAGCCCACTTGACTTTCATTCTAATTTTAGGTGATGATGTCATCATCATACATGCAATTTGTGGTTGCTAAAGTCTCCACCGACGATACGGAACAAAATGTCTCCTCAATAATAACACAATTAACTTTATAATAAATCAGAGACATGAGTTGTGGTCCAACTTTGGTTGATTCCATATTTCCATATAAAGAATTAATTATAAAAGATAGACTGTCTCCGTCGCACTGGTCTCACGATTACCATGAGGTAGGTAAATTAAAAAAAATCCACTAGGCAGAGAAGCGGTCCTATCAACGGAGAAGAATAGTCAATTATAAGGATCAAAGAGAAGATAGTTTAAAACAAATGATGTAAATTGTTTAAGCTTCTATTTGACCTTTCACCATACATACTTGGATTGAGTTAATGTAGTTGATGTGAGTCATTTGATGAACAGATTTTGTGTGATACTAAATCAATCTCTCTCTCTACTTGCCAAATAAACAACAGGGAAAAAATCATTGGTTAGGTGGCAATATATTAGTGGTTGGATAGGGAAGGTATAGGGAGAGGGGGATAGGTGATTTTTTCCCATAAACAACAAACCCTTATCATTTTCATTCTCACATATATCAACACTTCAATTATGTGATAAAAAATAGAGCATCTTCAATAGAATAAAAATCAAAATCTTTTAAAAAAAACCACCTTCGTCTCAAAGCAGATTTTCTATTTTGGAGATGATACAATTAAGTATATTATTAAAATATTTAATACAACTAATAAAATATTATTTTTCTTTTCTAAACATTTAATTTAAAGCTATTTCATTAGAAAAAATGAAAAAAAAAATCATTTGTCTCTTGTAACTTGTAAGAGCATCTCTAACACATTCTCCAAAAGTTTTCAAAAATCTCTAAATTAATGCTTACAACTCCAACATATTCTCGGGTTTAGGGATTACATCATTAGTTATACTAGTAAAATATTACATATATTTAGTAAACTATTAATTCTCTTTACTAAATTTCTTATTGGTGGAATATAATAAATAATTATTTATCTCTCATGTTAATCATTTTTTGAGAGTTCTCCAAATTTGAAGAAATTTACACTCTATCTCCTACTTTCTCCATTTTGGAAAAAGTTTTGAAGAATCTTGTAGAACAAAAAATTGGCAAAAATCCTTATTTTCTCCATTTTGGAGAATCAAATTCCAAAAAAAACTCTAAAATTGAGAACCAAAGTCAAAGTCTTCAAAAAAATTACTAAGTGATTCCATATTTTGGAGACAAAAATCATTGGTTATATTATTTAATAAAATATTATGCCTCTCATATAAACATTTAATTTCAAGGTTTTTTTTAAAGGGTATCCTAGGCTTTGCCTAGACTAATCCCTGGCTCTGATTGATTGTTAAGCATGCAGCCTTGAGATAATTCCTCAGTGGCCACAAGTTGCCAACGCCTGGATTCGAACCCGGGGTATATGGGTTTCTGAGCCACATCCCCCAAGGTCTTAACCAGTACGCCACAAGCCTTGTGGTTAATTTCAAGGTTTCTTGTTGGTGAGATATAATAAAAAAATCATTTATCTCTATTTTGGTAATATTTTTTCGGATATTTTCAAACTTAGAGAAAATTACACTCTCTCTCCTAATTTCTTCATTTTGGAGAAACTTTTGTACAAGTTATTGGTGCAAAAAATTGCTCAAAATCTCTATTCTCCATTTTGGAGAAGTTGTTCGAGATGATCTAAGAGCATCTCCAACAGCTTCCCTATTTTGGAGAAAATGGAGAATACGAGGATTTTGAGCTACAGTTTTGCTCCAACAACTTCCCTAAAACTATCCTCAAAATGGAGAAAGTAGGAGACCAAATAGTTTTTCTTCAAATATGAAAACAACCCCGAAAATGATTACTAGATGAGATCACCAATAGAAATATTTGAAAATAATTATTTAAAGAGAGAAATAATAATTTAATATTATAATCAATATTTTTTCTCCAAAATAGGAAATCTGTTGAAGATGAATATAATTTTCTTTGGAGATTTTGAACTATAGTTCTCCATTTTAAAAAAAATTTGGAAAACTGTTGAAGATACTCTAAGAGCATCTCCAACCTCGACACCAAAAAAACACCAAAAACACCAATTATGGTGGGCCCAACACCCAAAAAAACCTTCAACTCCAACCATACTAAAAAAACACCAAATTTATGGACCCCACATTAAAATAACATATTTTATTTACTATTAACTATTTTTAATAACAATAATTATAATTTGTAAATATAATAATAAATAATCAGTAATTATGTATTTTTATTTATGTTATGTATGTTTATTTATGTCTTAGTTTTTAAATTTTCTGCTATGAGATTATGCTTATCCAGTGTTATGTATGTTTAATTATGTTATAAATTTGTATTTTATGACTTTTATATTAATCTTAAATTTGTAATTTATTCTTAATATTAATATAACATGATATTCTATAATTTTTTATAATTTATTCTATATATATTATTTATTCTATATTTAATTTATATTATAATTAAATTTAATTGTATATATATATTAATTAAATATTATTAAAACCTATATATAGTGGGGGGACCCACCTTTTGCCGTTCAACACTTACACGGCAATTTTTTTTAATTTTTAGCGGCTGGTTGAAGCTTGTTCATACGTCAAATTTGAGATTTAGAGTGTGATTGGAGATGTTCTAAGTAATCATTTTTTAAAATTTTCATCATTTCTCTAGTATTTTCTCCATTTGGAAATGGTTTTGGAGAATCTGTAACAAAAAAATATTTATAATCAAAATTTTAGAGAAGCTGTGATTATTTGACTTCAGGATCTAGTAAACTTAACCATGGTTGTCCTTGTAGTTAACGGTTATGGCTAGAACTTGACCATTCGTCTGTTTCATACGTGAAACAGACAATAATCCATCGCTACGTTCAGACGATAATTTCCACTAAAAGATGCATCGACATTGAAATCAACGCTCTGCTTTTACACACACACTAAAACACACATTGAAGTCCATTCATCTGCAATGTTTCACTTTCCTTCGCTGTTCTAGCTAAAAAATTATTTGCAGAGAGAGAGAGAGAGAGACTGACCAGAAGATTGAACACCGGCGTAGCAGTTGATCGAACACATTTGGAGCCTAAAAATCCTTGAGGACACGAGAAACAATAAAGTCCAGCCTCGCAATCTCCGTCCGTTTTACAATCATCCAGTAACTACAATCGGAAATTAATCATTTCAATTTCGTTTGTTGTGTGAGATCAACCATAAGATTATGCAAATTGTTGCAGAAATTTACAGAAATTCGACTCAAAAATGGAGAATTCAACACACACAGAGACGTACCTTGCATGTTCCGTTGGAGCAAGCAGCAGCAATAGCCATGAACAACAATGGAGCTACGATCAATACCGATGAAATTCTCCGTAACTCCATATCAATCAGCTGCTTGATTCCAACGCTAAATTCGACAGGAATCCGTTCAACGCAGCATAAGAAGATGAAAATTATGAATTGAAAATGAAAATGAAAATGAAAAATGGAGATATTAATTATAGGGAAGAAAAAGCAAATCCAAATGGGAAGGGGGAAGATAGGAAGGATATTCCATTTCTAGTTGAGGAAAAATCCAAAACATAATAATATATCTAATTACTACAATTTAAATGGTAATTAGGTATATTTATTTTTAGTTTGTTTTAAATAAATATATAATAAGATGGCGAAATTAATTAATACATTTATTATTAAGAGAATTTAATTAAAATATTCAAAGTTTGTGCTTGACTTAACAAAATACCCATTTTCTTTCTTATTTTACCAAAATACTCATTTTTTCCGCGATGCGGGTCTGCGATCGCGGACAGGGACTAATTTTGAAAATTTTTGCGTCTCATATTTACACTTTCAATCCCCATCGCGGACAGGGATTGAAAGTGTAAATATGAAACGCAAAATTTTTCAAAATTAGTCCCTGTCCGCGATCGCAGACCCCCATCGCGGAAAAAATGGGTATTTTGATAAAATCAGAGAGAAAATGAATATTTTGGTAAGTCAAAGTCAAACTTTGAGTATTTTAATTAAATTCCCTATTATTAAGGGAAAAGTTTAGAAAAACTATCTTATTTTAAATGATTAAGTTATTAAACTATTTTTTTGAATGAAAAAATCAGTAAACATTCTAATTTTGAATGATTAAGTTCTTGAACAATATTTTTCAATAAAATAAATGTTCGAACCTTTTTTTTGGAGTATATAAATATATACGGCAAATGTAACAAATAAACTCACACACCCTTCTCACATTTGGTGAGATTTGAACCTCTGACCTCCTAGAAAACCAAATGATCCGATACTGATAGGCCAAAGATCCTTTGGTAAATTATCGAACTTTTAGAAGGTAGTTACTTACATTTTTTTAAGTTTTAACCCAAAAAAAATTATTTGTAACCAACCAGGATGGTTTTAAAGAAAAAGAAACTTAAATTAGTTTTTCGTTCCAAACCATATGTTATTCAAACCACACGCAAACATCGATATCACTCCCTCTCATCACTCCCCGTTGCTCCATCGTTGACTATTCTTCATATCACATATCAAGTTGTTGGTCATATCAACAATCTCCCTCTTTATTTAATTACTACAAATTAATATTTATTAATTAAATTAAAGTAATTAATAATATAAAATCAAAACTAAATAATAGTGTGTATTTAGATTAATTAAACTTTTTAATTAATTTTAATTACTATAAATTAATATTTAGTTAATTACTACATAATAATGTGAACTTGAAAAATTAAGTTTTTTTAATTAATTTTAATTCCTATAAATTAATATTTATTTAATTACTAAAATTAATATCTATTAATAGAAATTAAATTAATACTAATATTAATAACAAAATTATATTAAATAATAAAAATTAAATAATAATGTGCAATTAAATTAAATGAGTTTTTAATTAATTTTAATTAGTATAAATTAATATTTATTTAATTTGTAAAAATTAATATTTATTATTTAAAATTAAATTAATTAATAATATATAATGAAAACTAAATAATAATGTGTAATTAAATTAATTAAAAAGTTGTAATTAATTTAATTACTTTAAATTAATCTTTATTTGATTACCATAAATTAATATTTATTTAAATACTATAAACTAATGTTTATTAATTAAAATTAAATTAAATAATAATGTGTAATTAAAATTAATTAATAATTTTTTATTAGTTTTAATTACTAGAAATTAATATTTATTTAATTACTTGAAATTAATATTTATTTAATTATGATAAATTAATATTTATTATTTAAAATTAAACTAATTAATAGCATTTAATTAAAATTAAATAATAATGTGTAATTAAGTTAATTAATAATGATGGATAGAAAAAACATAATATAAAAAGAAAAACTAATATACTTGACCATCGTTCATACTTGACTACTGGTTCGATTTTGTATAAATTGTTCCTAATGATTATGCACAAGCGTCTCTCATGAACAAACATCAACTAACATATGAATCAAATAATGAAAAGGCCGTTTGTTCAAAATTTAATCCAACTAACTTCAACACGAACAAAACAAGATTTATAGAATCGTTCAACAAAACGAGATAGAATCGGCTCCACCATCGACATCGTCCAACCTCCCGAAATTCATAGAATCATTCAACAAAACGGGATGAATGTTGTTTTGCTCACAACGATAATTCATGTTTGTTACACTAATTCGCTACATCCAACAATCATCTAGTGTATAACAGGAAACATAATTACAGCTACAATCATGGATGAGGTTGTTTAGTAACTCCTTAGTAATATGGTTGCCAAAAAGTTAACTTCATGACTATTATACCCTTATACATTTATTGCATATGTTCAAACTAACTAAAAATGAAAATGAATTTTTTATTGGTCAATTATAATTTGTAAAGTTAATAACATTTGACGGGTTAACAAAATAACCTACATCTCTCTCTCTCTCTCTCTCTCTCTATATATATATATATAGAGACACACTAGACGTGTCTAAGCAAGGTGTGAAATTTTATTGTATATGGATAATGAAAGTCCCTCAAGTGTGTAGCTCGGTTGGCAAACAGGCAAAACGATTTCGCTCAAATATATAACGGGTTCAAGTTTAAAACATGTGGGAGACAAGTTTGAACTCCTCCGCAAGTCTCAACCGCTGAGTCAACTATCAAAAATTTTACTCACATGGTTCACAATCTATATATTTAGGGTTTTAAAATTTGTTAGCAGCTTAATGAGCTTAATAGGACTAACAGCTTATTTAGTAAGATATACATGACCGTTTGCTAGTGACTCCGTGATATAGATATAGGCTCACTATCTCATATACTTTTATTTTCAGTATTGTTTACAAATTAGATTAATATTTAAAAATATTTTAAATTATAATTATTTTAATATTATAGGTTAGCATTTATTATATTTTACAATTTACTTGAAATTCGAATCTAGTTTACCAATTACTAATTTAGGGGGATATTTGAATTCAAGTGTTGCATCGTTAATTTATCAAATAGCATTATAACCGTTCGTTGGCCGGGTATATAACATGACGTTAATCTAGATTCAGATGTTTAAGTGGTCAATCTTTAACTAACACAGTTATTTGAGTGATTAGTCTTGAGACATCAGTTGGTCTTTAACTAACAAAGTTATTTGAGTAGTCAGACTTGAGACATCTTTGAGTTGTCATTCTTTAACTAACACAGTTATTTAAGGTGTTGTTAAATGAACTCTTCTTTGGTCAAATTGAGATTTAGGGGTCGTTTATCAAACACTTACATGGGTAAGCGCTTACCAAGTCACATTATCTTACCGGATACATACGGCAAGAAACATAAATCTTACCCGGTAAGAGCGAAGACAAGGACCGAGAGTCTTACCCGATAAGTGAGGGTCGCCGTCTCTTACCACGAAAAGCGGCTTATCGTGTAAACTGTTGCATACATACCGTTTTTGTGGACTAAAATCTTACACGGTAAATAAGTGATAGTATTGAATTTTACCGGTAAACACTTGCCTAAGTAAGCGTTTTGTAAACGACCCCTTAATTACCTTTAACAAAATCTTAAGTGCTCCAATGAATAAATCTTACATGGCATAATATATAATAGGACCTCTTGTTTTATTTTGCTTCGTATTGTTTGACTCGGAAAGAATAGGCATTAGGTTTCCTATGGTTTATCAAAAAAAGAAATCGTTGATTAATGTAATTGTGATATAGCAACTGTGAAATAAAAAATAAAATCAAACATAACTAATCCATAGATACAAAAAAATATTCATAGAAAAACACTTCATGGTATTAAAATTTAATAAAATGAAGACCTTCCCAAACCCTTTAGAAACGGTTCTTTATGGCAACATTTTATCTACTTGTTCTTTTTGTCTGTCACTAAACCAATTCACAATTTCATATTTTAAACAATTTGATTGAAATCCAAAAGCTACAAAAACCCTTGTTGCCACAAAGATTTACTTGTAATAACTCCAAGCTATTCATAACCCCAAGGGGATTAGTCGCTACACATCATCTTGTCGGGATACCAATGATTATATCGCTGGTTGGATTCATCTGCATTGTAGCGGGATATGAAATTTGATAAACCAATAATGTAAAAATCAATGAAAAGTCTATAAGTAAGCATGACCTAAAGTCAACTGGCATAAACCAATATGTCAGAGATAATAAATGCATAAACAAAAGGCATATGCAAATCATCTAATGTCCAAACCAATAGTCATGTAAGCCATCATCAATCGAATTGCTAATAAAATTCTAGAATGATTTGGGCTTTGACTTGAGTTGGTAGCAGGGACGGATCTAGAAAATTTTTCATACGGTGGCACCATATTTTTTTCATACGGTTTTTATCGAAGTGTCTTTCATCTTTTTATCGACGTTCAATATCATCCGATGTGTTTTTAGCCAAATTCAGGTGTTTCGAGAGATTTTTAACGTTTTTTGCCTGATTTCAGGGGATTTTTAAGTTTTTTTATCTATTTCGAGAGATTTTTTCGTATTTTTTGTTGATTTCAAGAGATTTTTTTCGGTTTTTTCGGTTGAATGGGTATAAGATTTGAGACTTTTTTCAGTTTGGGACTTTAAAAGTATTATACAAATAAAACATAAAGCTTTAGATTTGAATTTTGAAGAATAAATTATATAGAAAACATATTAAAAATAATAATATAATTAATTAAATCATCACGTAAAAAATAATAAAGCAATTACATATTTAAGTAATCATAAAAAGAGTTAAAAATAAAGAAATTATTAAAAGGTTTATATATTTAATTTATTCTAAAAATGATTCATAATAACACAAAGCTGCTTTTTTTAAATAAAAACTAAAATTGTCTTAGCATGGGCTTGCAGGATTCGATCCCTAGTTGCTTGAAAACAAGAGGGAAGCTTTTGCCACTCCACCAGAGATGGATTATGTAAAACTTTGCATTAGATATACTATATATCAACATTATCCTAAATCGATACGGTGGCACCTTCACAAAAACGAATTTTTTTACCCTTCGTCGGAAAATTCTTACGGTGGCACGTGCCACCACGTGCCCCTCTTGGGGTCCGTCCATGGTTGGTAGCTATACAAGGTTCATGAAGAACCATTAATAGAATGACCACAACATTAGGATTCACTATTTCAGTTGATCATAGAATTGCTTACCAACTCACTCTTCAAGGTTTCTTGAAAGTGCAATGAAACTTCACTATATCAAAGAATTGCTTACCAACTCACTCTTCAAGGTTTCTTGAAAGTGCAGTGAACAATAGAAGAGACTCCAATCCATAAACTATAAAGAAATAATGAAGTGAACATTCAATTACGGCATGTCAGCCAAAGCCTTCAAACCAAACCAAACCAGACTCGTACAAGTTTTAAAAATCGAATCAACTTAACAATGCGACCATGAAACAAAAAAGAAAATTTGAATTGAAATAAGTATAAAATACCTGGCTTGGTGTTCTTCATACTCATAATTGAAAAGAGATTCAAATTTCTCACCATCAACGTAATGTTAATGACTAATCGGTCACAGACACACTTTGAATAAAGAAATTCAATCATCATTCAAAATTCCACATTAAGACAACCAAAATAAAAAGATGTGTGTTGGTAAATGATAGGGTTAGTTTGTTAACCCTATTTTAGCCACTTTTTAGTAGGTTTTGAGTCTGTTTTATTTGCCCAAAGTCTGTAATTGAGTCCTTTTTAGTAGTTTTTTTTAGCATTTTCTGTGTTTTAGGTGTCAAGCATGATTTAATGGTATAATCTCTGTTTTTGGATCTTATTGGGCCTGTTTTGATTTCAGATTTTGGCTGGACACTACTACGGCAATACTATAGGAGTTGAGCGCAAAAGGAATGTTGTAGGAGTGCCGCAGGATCGAACAGTTGGGCCATTTTTGGGTATCTTATGGAAGAAGCCTCTTGTGATGACAAGGCTGGAGTTGACTTTTTGGAAGGGACATAAAGCTGAATGGGACATCAGTCTTAATCTCCTTTTAGTTGCTTTGTCTCCACACAACTCCCCTATATATAGAATGCTTCTATGCTTTTGTAAAATATGCTACTTAGCTAAAAACACAAAAATCTCTCCAAGTGTTTTAGCTTTTGCTCTCTAGATTTATTTACCTCTTAATTTCTATCTAGTTACCTCTTAATATTCAGATATGTAGTCACGATTTCAGTAGTTTGTAGTCAAGCTCTCGGTTTCAAGCATTAATCTAAGTGGTTCGAAGTTAAGTTCTTGTGTTTTACTTTCCGATTCTCGCAAGTCTCCAAGTTCTCGATATTTTCTTAGTTACCTACTTAAAATCTCAAGGTTCGTGATTTTTAGTTTGGAGTCCTTCCCTCTAAAAACCGTAACCTTTGGTTATTTAAGTTAGTGTTTCAAGGTTTTTACGGTTTCAAAGCAACAAGTAGTTTTGTGACGTAACTTGCACGACAAGTTTCCATAACTTGGCGAACAAGTTACCTTGGTAGTTTAGTAATTCCGTTTCCTTGCATTCTTAGTTCTTATTATTGTTTTTATTTTCTTGTTGTTGAAATTCCTGTATTTAATTTCTGTCTTTCCATTTCTGTCATTTACATTTCTTGCAATTTAATTTCTGTCTTTCCATTTCTGTCATTTACATTCCTAGCAATTTCCTTTCAGTACTTTCCATTCATGTCATTTACATTTCTTACACCTTTCGAAAGAAGAAATCAAGCCATGAAGGGCTAATCGCCTGAGCTTGGGGTGTAAAGCAAAGTTTAGATGTAAAATATGTGTGAAAGTAAAGAGGTGTATTGAATATAACATTGTATCTAACTATTTATTTCAGGTGATTGATCTTACATTGAAGATTGCATTCAATTAATTGACAACTAATTTTATGTATGAAAATGCATTAACATTCAGTGTTAAGGTTAAGGTTAATTAACTGAAGTAATAAAAGAAGGCTATAAAGAGTTTTAGTGCCTGACAAGTACTATACTTTTACGGTGTAGGATGGTAACACTGTGTTGTGCTAGGATTCACAAAGTCTAGCATAAATGATATTGTATCGATAGCACGTTGACCAGTGTGTATTCTTGGGAGGTCGTTTGAATCGATAGTTGGTGTTGTGGCAGTCCTATAGCACTTGTGCTGGAGGACTGGCTGGATGTGTAACATCCTGAATTTCCAGTTATATTATTTTGTGAATTACAAATTAATTTGGGGTTAAGTTTGTGATTGTTTAAAAGTGTTGTTGAAATAGATTTTTCATGTTGAGGGTTTGTTATGCAATTCTTTGAAAGTTAAAAGGTTATTATGGAAATAGTCATATGACTCATGTGTAATTTAAGGAGGAGGTGTCACTTAGTTGGTTAAC
This sequence comes from Saussurea involucrata, assembly GCA_033807775.1. NCBI lineage: Eukaryota > Viridiplantae > Streptophyta > Magnoliopsida > Asterales > Asteraceae > Saussurea > Saussurea involucrata. The sequence goes on from CM066316.1 coordinate 88,577,814, forward strand.
CTAAACTAATTGTGAGAGTGTGTGAGGGGTTATCTTGTGTGTGTTCGGTTTGCTTGAGAAAAAAAAAACGAGATTTGAGATAGAGAAGTCGAGAGGAAGAAATAGCAAGGAGAAACAAAGAAATCAGTGGTGAAATTAGAGGTAAGAACTTGTTTTCTTAACTATTTGTGGTTAGGATGTGTAGTTTTAAAAGTCTGTTTATTTCCAGATTGTTGATAAAGCTGCCATTAAGCTGTTCGTTAAGCTCTTACGTGAATCAGTGTATAAATCGACTTTTGAGGTGAGTTTAATTGATTCTTGCTTAAAACTTAACATGTAAACAATTATGTATGTGTTTATTGAGCTTAAATATCATTTTATGTGCTTAATGCTTAATCTGGTAAGAAACAGCTTAATGAGAGGTAGATGATGATGAGCAGTGAACGAATCTCGCAGCCTTGGCTTGCGAGAATCAGATAAAACTCGCAACCATAGCCTGCGAACTTCTGAAACTCGCAACCATATCTTGCGAACTTCTGAAATTCGCAACCATAGCCTGTGAACTTCTGAAATTCGCAGCTTTGGCTTGCGAATTTCATGAAACCCGCAATCAGTAGTCGCGAACTTTGATGCTTTTTGAAATAAAAATGCATGATGATTTTATGTGATGTTTTCATGTTATTATTTATATGCTCTTGACATGATTTAATGATGAAGAATATGCATGAGATATTATCATATGAAGAGTTTATATCAGTTATTAAATATAGAGATTTATCTGATATTATTGGCACTATGGATGTGATAGAAAGAGTGATGATACATATTTGCGATGGCTAAAATTTACATTTGGTCTAGTGGGCAACTTAGTACGGTTTAATGAGAACCGCATACTAGCTGGGACCTATAATGTAGTTCTAGTGGTGGAGTGAATTCTGAATCATCTGTGAGTGTTCCCGGTTGTTGTGATCATCGATGAATAAAATCCCATTGGGAACCAGTGATTCAGGATGGTGAGGTATTGAAATGTGAGAGAATTACATTGAGGTGTAATTCGCATTTCAGGCGATAGGAAGTGTGAGAGAATTACATTAAGGTGTAATTCGCATTTCCGGTGTTTATTAAATAATGAAGTGTGAGAAAATTACATCGAGTTGTAATTTGCATTTCAGGCGATAGGAAGTGTGAGAGAATTACATTAAGGTGTAATTCGCATTTCCGGTGTTTATTAAATAATGAAGTGTGAGAAAATTATATCGAGTTGTAATTTGCATTTCAATATGGTTGTTGAGTTTAATTTCTTATAAATCTGGTGGGATTATAAGTAGTTGATGTTGTTATTCTATTTAATGACTAGGTGAAATAGTCATAGTGGTTGGAATTTGATTTGGTAAGATGAAAGATGCAGGTTTGAGACACCTGATGTTTTAGTTGTTGAGTTTTAAATTTGAATTGATTAACCTCACTAGGCGAAAGCCTAATGTTTTAAGTTGAATTGTCTTACCAGGTTCAGGTTCGGGAAAGAAGTTTGGGGAGTGAATTTCATATCAAACTTTGAGGTGTTGAAGGATCCAGCAATTCTTTTGGAGATTTTGGGACGAAGCTTAGATAATCTAGTTATGTTGTAAGAATAGATTAATAAGATAATTTAGGACAAGTTTAAACGTTGTATATAAAATGATGCTGTAGATCCTTGTTGTTATAAAAGTTTGGTATCTTTAATGATCATAGCATTTATTTTGGGGTTTAAATTTACCCTGTTTTTAGGGTGTTTAAGTATGGTATCAGAGCTTTAGTTTAAGCGAACTAGGTATGAATTTGAGATACCTAGACTTAAGCTGAGATGAGTTAAGTTATGATCCGTGAGTTTTGGGTAGAAGTACTAAGAATGGGTAGCCTTAGAGTCGACAGAAATACGCAAAGTTAGTACTGTAACAATGGTAATGAGAATTCTCATGTATGATATGTTCGCAATTTCAATTAGCTACTGTTATTATGAATATATTATTGCACAAGCATACTTGTTTCTAATTGTTACAGTGACTGATTAGCGGTAAAGTACGTATTGTATGTTTAGTTGTATAAACCATTAACTGATGAGTATTCTTTTATGCTCCATCAGAACGATGGTGAATACACCCCCGAGGTCTCCAAATTCTTCGATGAATAGGAATTGGTTAGACGTTACTGGAGAAAGACAGACTGGATTGGGCGGAGTTCCTGATACGCCAACAGATTTTCTTTCCTTGGGAGGAATGCGAAGTCGAGTACATCCAGGAGGTACTAGTAATGCTGATCAAACGTCGTCAGATTCAGGTATGGAGGGGCGAATAATGGATAATGTGACTCGGCTGATGAATGCTTCAATGGAGAGGCAAGCAGAGATGATGAATACTGTAATGGGGAGACAGGCAGAGATGTTTACGAATTTGATTAATGATCGAAACGTGGAACCAAGACGAACAGTGGCCGACACTAATGTGATAAATCCGACTGTAAATCCAGGAGTGGAGACAGTTAGAAGGGTTGACAGAAACTGTTCCTACAAGACGTTTCTAAGTTGTAAACCACCAGAATTCAAGGGAGATGATAATCCAGTGGTTTGTATGAACTGGATAAGAGAAATCGAGCAGGCTTTTCGCGCCTGTGAATGTACAGATGAGAGATCTAAGGTGAGATTTGGGTCGCAAATGTTACGTGGAAAAGCGTTGCAGTGGTGGAATGTGTTGTCATCAACTGTGACGGAAGCAGCTTTGAATTCTGTAACTTGGAGTCAGTTTAAAGCAAAGATTTTAGAAGAATATTGTAACGAGCACGAGATGGACCGAAATGAAGAGGAGTTTCGGAATATTAAAAAGGGTAATATGTCGGTGAGAAATTATACCGAGGTCTTTATGGAGAAGCTAATCTTGTGGGGCACGTGGCTTCAACAGAGAAAGAAAAGATTAAGTATTACTTGAAAGGTCTACCAGCAGATATGATGACAAGAGTTCGTAGTTCAAAATCTGCTACTTTGAGGGAGACGATTGAGGAAACTAAGGCCATATAAGAGATGTATGTGAAGGATAAGGAGGAGAAAGCGCAGGTAGGAGAAAAGAGAAAATGGGAGGGTCGTTCAGAACCTCCTCAGAAATTAAGATTATTCGGAAAGAACATTCGTAATGATTCTCGTAGGGAACCGAGTTGGTGTGCAAAGTGCAGAAGTAAACATTTTGGCCAATGCCGTGTGGTTGGAAATCAATGTTTCAAGTGTGGGAAGATGGGACATATGGCGTCAAATTGTACAGTGCCTGGGTCGGTTTGTTTTGAATGTTAGCAACCGGGTCATTTTCGAAAAGATTGTCCGAAGTTGAAAAGAGGAGGAGATCAGGGGAGAAAGCTGGATATTCCTAAACCAACCGGTCGTGCATTCCAAATGACTGCTGATGAAGCGAAGGGGTCAAAGGACGTGGTCTCGGGTACATTTCTTATAAACTCTATTCCTGCACGTGTGTTGTTTGATAGTGGCGCAAATTTCTCTTTTGTATCCAAGATGTTTCAACATAAACTAGCTATGCCTGTTACTACTCTAGGAGATGCCTTAGTAGTCGAAATAGCTAATGGAGTTCAGACTTTGGTTAAGGAGAGCCTGGCCGATTGTAAGATTATGATAGAGGGAACAGAATTTCCGATTAACTTGTTGTTAATGGAAATTGGGAGTTTTGATATTGTGGTAGGGATGGACTGGTTGAGCAACAACCAGGCAGAAATTATGTGCGCAAAGAAGCTGATTCGAATTCCAATGGGCGAGAAAGATAGTGTATGCGTGTACGGAGAAAAACAGGAGGGAGAAATTCCGTTGATTTCAGTAATGAAGGCACAGAAATGTTTATCGAAAGGGTGTTGGTCTTATCTAGCCTATGTTATTGATACAAAGTTAGAAAAGAAAAATATTCAAGATATCAACGTGGTGCGTGAGTTTCCAGATGTGTTCCCGGATGACCTTCCAGGTTTACCAGTTGAAAGACAGGTGGAGTTTCGTATAGATATTATTCCTGGATCGGCACTGATCGCACGAGCACCTTATCGTTTAGCACCTGCTGAGATGAAAGAGATGATGACTCAGCTTCAGGAGTTATTAGATAAAGGTTTCGTAAGACCGATTTCTTCACCGTGGGGAGCTCCAGTTTTATTTGTTAAGAAGAAAGATGGTACCATGAGAATGTGTATTGATTACCGAGAGTTGAATAAGGTAACTATTAAGAACAAGTATCCGCTTCCGAGGATTGATGATCTATTTGATCAACTCCAAGGTGCGGGATGCTTTTCAAAGATAGATTTAAGATCTGGATACCATCAAGTGCGAGTAAGAGATGAAGACGTTTCAAAAACAGCGTTTAGAACAAGATATGGGCATTATGAGTTCCTTGTGATGCCATTTGGGTTGACAAATGCTCCTGCAGTATTTATGGATTTGATGAACTGAGTGTGTCGACCATTTTTAGATAAGTTTGTCATTGTGTTTATTGATGACATACTTATTTATTCAAAGACTGAGGAAGATCATGAGCAACATCTTCGTGAAGTCTTAGAAGTTTTAAGAAGAGAGAAGTTATACGCCAAGTTTTCAAAGTGTGAATTTTGGTTGAAGGAAGTGCAGTTTCTAGGTCATGTAATTACTTCTGAAGGAGTTAAAGTAGATCCTTCAAAGATTGAAGCGATGACGAATTGGGAGACACCTAGAAGTGCATCTGAGATAAGAAGCTTTCTGGGATTAGCAGGTTATTATAGAAGATTCATAAAAGATTTTTCTAAGATTGCATCTGCTTTGACGTTGTTAACCAGAAAGAATGAGAAGTTTGTTTGGACGGAGAAACAGGAAACAGCTTTCAGAATTTTACATCAAAAACTGTGTGAAGCACCTATTCTTGCCCTGCCAGAAGGGACAGAAGATTTTGTGGTATATAGTGATGCTTCAAAGATGGGTTTAGGATGTGTGCTAATGAAAAGGGGCAAAGTGATTGCCTATGCCTCAAGACAGCTTAAAGAGCATGAAAAGAATTATCCTACCCATGATTTAGAGTTAGCAGCAGTGGTGTTCGCTTTGAAGTTGTAGTGACACTATTTGTATGGAACGAAGTGTACTCTTTATACTGATCACAAGAGTTTGCAACATGTTTTTGATCAGAAAGAATTAAACATGAGGCAGCGAAGATGGTTAGAATTGCTTAAGGATTATGATTGTGAATTGCATTATCATCCTGGTAAAGCAAATGTCGTAGCTGATGCCTTAAGTAGAAAAGAATATGGTGGGTGTTTGAAATCGGTAAATGTTAGAATTGATGTAACGTCAAGTTTGATGGAAAAGATCAAAGAAGCACAAGTGATTGCTTTACAAGAGGAAAATCTGAAAGAGGAAGTAATGGGTAAGCAACATCTTCAGTTGACTGAAGATGGTCGGGGGATTAAATTGTTTCAAGGAAGAGTTTGGGTGCCTAAAATGGGAGGAAATCGAGAGTTGATTCTCGAAGACGCTCATAGATCTAAGTATTCCATACATCCTAGGAATACGAAGATTTATCGAGATTTGAAATTGCATTATTGGTGGCCAGCGATGAAAGTAGATGTGGCTCGAAAGGTAGAAATGTGTACAACATGTTCGTTAGTGAAAGCCGAACATCAGAAACCTTACGGAAGTTTCCAATCCTTGGATATTCCGGAATGGAAGTGGGAGAAGATTACCATGGACTTTGTGACGAAGTTACCAAAGACGCAAAAAGGTAACGACACAATATGGGTAATCGTGGATAGATTAACTAAGAGTGCTCATTTTCTAGCAATGAAAGAGGCATCACCAATTGAGAAATTAGCAAAGTTGTATATTGATGAAGTGGTGTCAAGGCATGGTATACCAGTGTCGATAGTGTCAGATCGTGATAGTCGGTTTACCTCGAGATTTTGGCGATCATTGCAAGAAGAATTGGGTACTAAAGTTAATTTGAGTACTGCTTTTCATCCACAGACCGATGGACAGAGTGAGCGGACTATTCAAACTTTGGAGGATATGCTCAGGTGTTGTGTTTTAGATTTTGGTGGTAACTGGGATACGCATCTACCGTTAGTAGAATTTGCGTATAACAATAGTTATCATTCGAGCATCGGGAGAGCACCCTTCGAAGCGTTGTATGGTCGTAAGTGTAGAACTCCGGTGTGTTGGCTAGAAGCCGGGGAGAAACAGTTTGCTGGTCCAGAGTTAGTACAGCAAACAACAGATAAAGTAAAAGAGATTCGACAGCATATGAAAGCAGCCCAAGATAGACAGAAAAGTTATGCTGACCCGAAGCGGAGACCAAAGGAATTTCAAGTTGGGGAGCGTGTGATGCTCAAGGTATCCCCATGGAAAGGTGTGATAAGGTTTGGAAAACGTGGGAAGTTGAGTCCTCGTTTTCTAGGACCTTTCACCATTGTTGAAAGAATTGGGTTACAAGCTTACAAGTTAGATCTTCCACCAGAATTGGAAGGAGTTCATAATACTTTTCATGTATGTTATCTTCGGAAGTGTTTAGCCGAAGAGGAGGATGTGATTCCACTCACAGATGTGAGGATAGATGAAAAGAGTCGTTGTGTAGAGGAACCAGAGGCAATTTTAGAAAGATCAGTTAGAAAGCTACGTAGTGGTAAAGAAGTAGCTATGTTGAAAGTACAGTGGAAACACCATAGAGGTACTAATATAACTTTAGAGTCAGAGGAGAGTATGAGGAATAGGTATCCTCATTTGTTTACCTAGCTTTGATTTCGGGGACGAAATCATTTTCAAGTTGGGGAGTATTGTAACATCCTGAATTTCCAGTTATATTATTTTGTGAATTACAAATTAATTTGGGGTTAAGTTTGTAATTGTTTAAAAGTGTTGTTGAAATAGATTTTTCATGTTGAGGGTTTGTTATGCAATTCTTTGAAAGTTAAAAGGTTATTATGGAAATAGTCATATGACTCATGTGTAATTTAAGGAGGAGGTGTCACTTAGTTGGTTAACCTAAACTAATTGTGAGAGTGTGTGAGGGGTTATCTTGTGTGTGTTCGGTTTGCTTGAGAAAAAAAAAGAAAACGAGATTTGAGATAGAGAAGTCGAGAGGAAGAAATAGCAAGGAGAAACAAAGAAATCAGTGGTGAAATTAGAGGTAAGAACTTGTTTTCTTAACTGTTTGTGGTTAGGATGTGTAGTTTTAAAAGTCTGTTTATTTCCAGATTGTTGATAAAGCTGCCATTAAGCTGTTCGTTAAGCTCTTACGTGAATCAGTGTATAAATCGACTTTTGAGGTGAGTTTAATTGATTCTTGCTTAAAACTTAACATGTAAACAATTGTGTATGTGTTTATTGAGCTTAAATATCATTTTATGTGCTTAATGCTTAATCTGGTAAGAAACAGCTTAATGAGAGGTAGATGATGATGAGCAGTGAACGAATCTCGCAGCCTTGGCTTGCGAGAATCAGATAAAACTCGCAACCATAGCCTGCGAACTTCTGAAACTCGCAACCATATCCTGCGAACTTCTGAAATTCGCAACCATAGCCTGCGAACTTCTGAAATTCGCAGCTTTGGCTTGCGAATTTCATGAAACCCGCAATCAGTAGTCGCAAACTTTGATGCTTTTTGAAATAAAAATGCATGATAATTTTATGTGATGTTTTCATGTTATTATTTATATGCTCTTGACATGATTTAATGATGAAGAATATGCATGAGATATTATCATATGAAGAGTTTATATCAGTTATTAAATATAGAGATTTATCTGATATTATTGGCACTATGGATGTGATAGAAAGAGTGATGATACATATTTGCGATGGCTAAAATTTACATTTGGTCTAGTGGGCAACTTAGTACGGTTTAATGAGAACCGCATACTAGCTGGGACCTATAATGTAGTTCTAGTGGTGGAGTGAATTCTGAATCATCTGTGAGTGTTCCCGGTTGTTGTGATCATCGATGAATAAAATCCCATTGGGAACCAGTGATTCAGGATGGTGAGGTATTGAAATGTGAGAGAATTACATTGAGGTGTAATTCGCATTTCAGGCGATAGGAAGTGTGAGAGAATTACATTAAGGTGTAATTCGCATTTCCGGTGTTTATTAAATAATGAAGTGTGAGAAAATTACATCGAGTTGTAATTTGCATTTCAGGCGATAAGAAGTGTGAGAGAATTACATTAAGGTGTAATTCGCATTTCCGGTGTTTATTAAATAATGAAGTGTGAGAAAATTACATCGAGTTGTAATTTGCATTTCAATATGGTTGTTGAGTTTAATTTCTTATAAATCTGGTGGGATTATAAGTAGTTGATGTTGTTATTCTATTTAATGACTAGATGAAATAGTCATAGTGGTTGGAATTTGATTTGGTAAGATGAAAGATGCAGGTTTGAGACACCTGATATTTTAGTTGTTGAGTTTTAAATTTGAATTGATTAACCTCACTAGGCGAAAGCCTAATGTTTTAAGTTGAATTGTCTTACCAGGTTCAGGTTCGGGAAAGAAGTTTGGGGAGTGAATTTCATATCAAACTTTGAGGTGTTGAAGGATCCAGCAATTCTTTTGGAGATTTTGGGACGAAGCTTAGATAATCTAGTTAATCTATTTATGTTGTAAGAATAGATTAATAAGATTATTTAGGACAAGTTTAAACGTTGTATATAAAATGATGCTGTAGATCCTTGTTGTTATAAAAGTTTGGTATCTTTAATGATCATAGCATTTATTTTGGGGTTTAAATTTACCCTGTTTTTAGGGTGTTTAAGGATGTTATAATACCTTTTTACTCAATCACTTGTTTTCATCTTTATAGAGCTTTGCACCCTATGCTTCTTCTCTAGAATTGATTTTTAGCTGATAACTCAAACCAACCAATCAAACAATCTGTTTTCGAAATCGCCATCTGAAATTAGTTTTTAAAGACTGGACTTTTGAAAGGCTTTCACAAGATTTCCCTGTGGATCGATATCTGGTATTTTACCATTATTACTTGTTACGAGACGATAGTAGTTCAAGGTGTATACTTGCACTGAGTCCTATTCTAAGTGAATCTCTAAGGTTGCATAAATCTTACAACAAGTTTTTGGCGCCGTTGCCGGGGATAACTTCGCTGACAGAATTTCGTTTTAAAGTTTTTAAGCTCTAATTTTTCTACCACCTTTTGAAAAACAGTGCATGCCCAGAATATTGCACGAAGAACTTTTTCAAATTGATCCTGAGATTGAACGCACTTTTAGACAAGGAAGGAAAGCACAACGAGCTGCTTTAGCTCGCAACTCTCCAATGATGTCTGAAAATGAGTACACCTCGGATGAAGGTGAAAATAACTTCAAATTTGGGCCGGATGGACAACCTAATAATAGACCACCCGCCAATAATGGAATCCCTGACATAAATTGGGAAAATTTCGACGATCGAGAAAATCTTGAAAATCTTGGCAATGGAAATCTTGGAAACGGACCCATTCCTGGAAATGGACCATTTCCTGGAAATGGACCAATTCCTGGAAATGGACCAATTCCTAGAAATGGAGCAATTCCTAGGCAAATCCCTCGCCAAATTCCTCGTCAGATTCCTGAAAATAGACCAATTCATAATCTTGAAGATGAGGAACAAAACATTTTCCGGCTTGCAAATTCTAAAGACGGAGGTATTATGGCTTATGTTGTTCCTGTTTTAAATCAATTACATTCAGGAATACTAAAGCCTACCCTCGAAACTCATCATTTTGAACCCAAGCCGATAATGTTTCATATGCTCCAAATCAACGACCAGTACGCTGGTTTGGCACACGAGGATCCTCATTCTCATCTCAGGTCTTTCATGGAGATTACAGATTCTTTCAAATTGCCAGGTGTACAGGATGATGCTTTAAACCTAAAACTTTTTCCATACTCTCTAAGAGATAAAGCAAGATCCTGGTACAACTCGCTGCGACCAGATTCTATAATCACATGGAACCAAATGGCAGAAAAGTTTTTAAAAAAATATTTTCCACCCACCAGGAACGCTAAGTCCAGAAACGAAATCTGCACTTTTAAACAAATGGACAATGAAGCAGTTCCTGATGCATGGGACAGGTTTAAAGAGCTGTTGAGAAAATGCCCTCACCATGGCATTCCGTATTGCATTCAGCTAGAGACATTTTACAGTGGTCTAGATATCAATGCTAAACAAATGCTTGATGCTACTGCAAACGGATCTTTCACAGCTTGTACCTACAATGAAGGATATGAAATCCTTGAAAAGATTTCTGACAATAATGGACAATGGTCTGATCCACGTGTACTACCACCTAAAAGAACAACAGGGACGTCAGATTCTGATGCTTACTCAACATTAACCGCACAGTTGGCAAATATGGCGACTCTAATTCAAAATCTAGCCACACCTGTGCAGGCTAATGCTGCTACAGCTATCCCTGGTGTTTTGCCAGTACAGTGTACCTTTTGTGGAGATGGACATTCTTTTAAAAATTGTCCAAGCAATCCAGAGCAAGTAAACTATGTGCAAAACAACCAAAAAGGAGGACCTTTTTCTCAGACTTACAATTCTGAGTGGAGGAATCATCCAAATTTTTCATGGCATAGTCCTTCTCTCAATCAACCATCACAAAGACCACAAGGACAGTCCAATTTTCAAGGACAATCCAATTTTCAACAAAGAAGTCACAACAACCAACAACCCAATTTTCAAAACAGAACATCTTCTTTCCAAAACAACAAGCCCAATCAGCAGGCTGAGTCATCTACTTCCTTGGAAGCAATGATGAAATGGTTTATGGCCCAAACTCAAGCCTCAATTAAAAATCTCGAAACTCAGATGGGGCAAATGGCTTTGGAAATGAAGAAAAGATCGGTAGGAACTCTTCCTAGTGATACAGAGATTCCACGTAGAGATGGAAAAGAGCAGGTTAAGGTTGTGACTTTAAGAAGTGGAAGGCCTTTAGAAGAAAATCCCAAAAAAGAACCAGATTCTGCTGCTACAATACCAGATTCTGCTGCTACAATACCTACAGACCAGTCCTGTAGCACTAATGGGACCAAAGCTAGCGATAAGCCTGTTAATATTCAAGTCATTCCTACTAAATCAGACTACCCCTTACTGTTCCCTGATGCACCTAAGAAAGTCCAGACTACCAAAGAAAGTGCAGTAATGGATGTGTCACACTCTGGTGGCAGTCCTACGACACTCCTTCAGCCCAGTCCTATAGCACCCTGCAGGACTGAAGAGATTCCAACTGTGAAACCCACACAAGCACCTCTCCTTCACAAGATTGACCCCTCTAGTTCAGTCACTCCTTACATTCCTTATCCCCAAAGGATGAGGAATAATAAGGAAGAAGTTCAATTTAAAAAATTTCTTGATGTTTTTAAACAGTTGCACATAAACATACCTTTGGTTGAAGCTATTGAGCAGATGCCAAATTATGCAAAGTTTCTAAAAGACATTTTGAGCAAAAAGAAAAAGTTGACTGAATATGAGACAGTAGCTCTGACTGAAGGATGTAGTGCCTTGTTGTTCAGTAAAATTCCCCCTAAACTGAAAGATCCTGGATGTTTCACAATCCCATGTTCTATAGGAGGAAAGAAAGTAGGAAAAGCCCTTTGTGACTTAGGTGCTAGTGTAAACCTTATGCCTTTATCCATTTTCAATACCTTAGGCATAGGTGAAGCTAGACCTACCACTGTCTCCCTACAATTGGCTGATAAGACCATAGCCTGGCCTAAAGGAAAAATTGAGGATGTCATAGTCCAAGTTGATAAGTTTATCTTTCCAGCTGACTTTATCATCCTAGACTTTGAAGCTGGCAAAGATATCCCCATCCTTTTAGGTAGACCTTTCCTAGCCACCGGAAGAACCTTGATTGATGTTCAAAAGGGAGAGTTAACTATGAGAGTACATGATCAAGAAGTAACTTTTAATGTGTTTGATTCTCTCAGGTACCCTGAAGAAAGAGAGGAATGTTCCACTTTGAGCATGATAGAGAATTGGTGTCAAGACAAAAGCTTGGGAGAAATGTTGGGAATGGAGGACTCTGACAAGGAGGAAGATTTTGAAGACCTGGAACCACCACAGGAAGTTGCTGCTTTTGAGACCCTAGATCATAAGGATAGGAAAACTCTTGTCCCATCCTTAGAAGTTTCACCAGATTTAGAACTAAAACAACTTCCCTCTCATTTAAAATATGTCTTTTTAGAGGACCCTGGGAAGTTGCCTGTCATTATTTCATCATCACTAGATCTAGAACAAGAGGAAAGATTGGTCAAAATGCTGAAACTTCACACAAAAGCCATAGGATGGACCATTGCTGATCTCAAGGGCATAAGCCCAACTATTTGTCAACACAAAATCATTTTGGAAGATAAAGACTACTCATCAGTTGAGCCTCAAAGAAGACTCAATCCTGTGATGAAGGAAGTTGTCAAAAAGGAGATTTTAAAATGGCTTGATGCAGGCATAATCTATCCTATTGCTAGTAGTACTTGTGTCAGTCCTGTGCAATGTGTACCCAAAAAGGGTGGGGTAACTGTTGTACCAAATGAGAAAAATGAACTTATACCTACTAGGGTAGTGTCTGGTTGGAGGATATGTATGGACTATAGGAAGCTTAACAAGGCTACCCAAAAAGACCATTTTTCATTACCTTTTGTTGACCAAATGCTAGACAGACTGGCAGGAAAAGAGTTTTATTGTTTCTTAGATGGCTACTCTGGTTACAATCAAATTACCATTGCGCCTGAAGACCAAGAAAATACCACTTTCACTTGTCCTTTTGGAACCTTTGCATTTAGAAGAATGCCTTTTGGACTGTGTAATGCTCCAGCCACTTTCCAAAGATGTATGATGTCTATTTTTTCTGACATGTTAGAAAACTCCATGGAAATTTTCATGGATGACTTTTCTGTTTATGGGACATCATATGACCTTTGTTTACAAAACCTGGAAAAGAGTCTTAAAAGATGTGAAGAAACAGACTTGGTTTTAAACTGGGAAAAGTGTCATTTTATGGTAAAAGAAGGCATTGTGTTGGGACATCTCATATCAACAAGAGGCATAGAAGTTGATAAGGCCAAATTAGAAGTCATTTCAAATTTGCCTGAACCAACAACAGTCAAAGGTATCAGAAGTTTTTTAGGACATGCTGGTTTTTACAGGAGGTTTATAAAAGATTTTTCAAAAATTTCAAAACCTCTTTGTTTATTGCTACAGAATGACCAAGTGTTTAATTTTAATGAAGATTGCGGAAAAGCTTTTAACACTTTGAAAGAAGCATTGGTCACGGCTCCGGTAGTAATAGCACCAGATTGGTCCCAACCATTTGAAATCATGTGTGATGCCAGTGACTGGGCAGTTGGTGCAGTCTTAGGTCAAAAGAAAAATAAAATTTTCCATCCTGTTTACTATTCCAGTAAAACTCTCAATGATGCTCAAATCAATTACACCACTACTGAAAAAGAATTATTAGCTGTGGTTTTTGCTTTTGAAAAATTCAGATCATACTTGATTGGTACTAAAGTAATTGTTCACACAGATCATGCTGCAATCAAGTATTTGATTTCTAAAAAGGATGCAAAACCTAGGCTAATAAGGTGGGTCTTGTTGTTACAAGAGTTTGATTTGGAAATAATTGATAGGAAGGTTGTGGATAATCAAGTGGCTGACCATTTGTCTAGATTGGAAAAACAAGACAAACCTGTTTTTAGTGGTGAGATTTGTGAGACATTCCCTGATGAAAGAATTTTGGCTATACAGCATACCAATGCTCCTTGGTTTGCCGACATTGTAAATTATTTAGCATGTGGAGTCATTCCTAAAGAGTTTACTAAACACCACAAGAAAAAGCCCATCTATGATTCAAAGAAGTATCTGTGGGATGACCCATTTTTGTTTAAAATTTGTGCAGATCAGATGATCAGAAGATGCATTCCACAAGAAGAAATGACATCAGTTTTACAGCACTGCCATACAGGACCTTGTGGAGGACATTTTGGAGGAAGTTCACAGCAGCCCATGACAGTGCCACCAACCCCGAAATCCATGTTGCAGATCCACTCATCTCCTACTCATCCTGAGTAGGACAGGTTCTGCCATTCTCCCCTTTTAAGTTGTAAATAGTTCTTTGTTTCAAGTTATATTCTGAGGTTTCGGCTTTAGAGTCTAAGTCTTTTCTTGTATTGTGTCTTAATCCGTGGTTATAGCTGAATAAGCTCGACTTGTTGGGATCTTTTGCTGATTTGTGTGTAATTGTTGTTAGTATGTCATATTTAAATCGTTAAATCATGTGTAGAAAGCAAGTTTGAGGTGGGAATTTCCCATTCTCATCTTTGCTTCTCTGTTTCAATGTTTTTCTTGGGAACTGATTTTCATGACTCTGCTTGTTTTATAATCTGTATGCATGCACCTCTGTTTTCACCACTGCCTTGACATGATTGGTATGTACTTATAGCCACAGTAATCTGATGTCTTGTTTGTTTTGTTGTAAACTGCCATCATAGCCCACCTAACAGCTTTCCAACCTGTTAAGACTAAATCATCAAGGGTATTTTTCCTCATAAAGCCAGAAATAAAAATCCCAAACAGACCCCCTCTGCTCCTAATTTCCGTGACAATGGGGACATTGTCCATTTTAAGTCTGAGGTTGGGGTAAGATTTGCCTCACACATCTTGAGGCAAACCTCACAGATCTTTCAGTAGCAAAGTGCTCTTTTGTGCTTAAAGAGTGTCAAAGACACCAAAATATTAAAAGAGACCAATGAATCCACTCTATTCCTCAATATGAGATGAATGGCAGTAAAATTGTGCCATTGAGTGAACAAAGTGAGGGAGTGGAAAAAGGCAAAGCATCAAAATCAAAGGAAAAGCCGAATGCATACCCAAATTTCAAAAAAATTGTATGTCTTGATGATTTTTGTTAACACTAGGAAGGTTCTGGTTGGTTATGAGGGTGTGTTTTTGGGCTAAGATGAATAAATTCAGTTTATGAAGGGCTATTGGCTTCATGCTATGAATGTTGTGAGCAGGTTTGTGCTTAAATAGTGGTTCGCATTATGATTATGGATAAAACAGGGGCTAATTTTTTTAGGTTCTTAGTTTTTTTTAGAAGCTTGAGTCTTTATTTTGTCTATTTTTGTTGTTTGGGGACAAACAACGTTTTAAGTTTGAGGTTGTGATAGGGTTAGTTTGTTAACCCTATTTTAGCCACTTTTTAGTAGGTTTTGAGTCTGTTTTATTTGCCCAAAGTCTGTAATTGAGTCCTTTTTAGTAGTTTTTTAGCATTTTCTGTGTTTTAGGTGTCAAGCATGATTTAATGGTATAATCTCTGTTTTTGGATCTTATTGGGCCTGTTTTGATTTCAGATTTTGGCTGGACACTACTACGGCAATACTATAGGAGTTGAGCGCAAAAGGAATGCTGTAGGAGTGCCGCAGGATCGAACAGCTGGGCCATTTTTGGGTATCTTATGGAAGAAGCCTCTTGTGATGACAAGGCTGGAGTTGACTTTTTGGAAGGGACATAAAGTTGAATGGGACATCAGTCTTAATCTCCTTTTAGTTGCTTTGTCTCCACACAACTCCCCTATATATAGAATGCTTCTATGCTTTTGTAAAATATGCTACTTAGCTAAAAACACAAAAATCTCTCCAAGTGTTTTAGCTTTTGCTCTCTAGATTTATTTACCTCTTAATTTATGTCTAGTTACCTCTTAATATTCAGATCTGTAGTCACGATTTCAGTAGTTTGTAGTCAAGCTCTCGGTTTCAAGCATTAATCTAAGTGGTTCGAAGTTAAGTTCTTGTGTTTTACTTTCCGATTCTCGCAAGTCTCCAAGTTCTCGATATTTTCTTAGTTACCTACTTAAAATCTCAAGGTTCGTGATTTTTAGTTTGGAGTCCTTCCCTCTAAAAACCGTAACCTTTGGTTGTTTAAGTTAGTGTTTCAAGGTTTTTACGGTTTCAAAGCAACAAGTAGTTTTGTGACGTAACTTGCACGACAAGTTTCCATAACTTGGCGAACAAGTTACCTTGGTAGTTTAGTAATTCCGTTTCCTTGCATTCTTAGTTCTTATTATTGTTTTTATTTTATGTCTTTCCATTTTTGTCATTTACATTTCTTTCAATTTAATTTCTGTCTTTCCATTTCTGTCATTTACATTCCTAGCAATTTCCTTTCAGTACTTTCCGTTCATGTCATTTACATTTCTTACACCTTTCGAAAGAAGAAATCAAGCCATGAAGGGCTAATCGCCTGAGCTTGGGGTGTAAAGCAAAGTTTAGATGTAAAATATGTGTGAAAGTAAAGAGGTGTATTGAATATAACATTGTATCTAACTATTTATTTCAGGTGATTGATCTTACATTGAAGATTGCATTCAATTAATTGACAACTAATTTTATGTATGAAAATGCATTAACATTCAGTGTTAAGGTTAAGGTTAATTAACTGAAGTAATAAAAGAAGACTATAAAGAGTTTTAGTGCCTGACAAGTACTATACTTTTACGGTGTAGGATGGTAACACTGTGTTGTGCTAGGATTCACAAAGTCTAACATAAATGATATTGTATCGATATCACGTTGACCAGTGTGTATTCTTGGGAGGCCGTTTGAACCGATAGTTGGTGTTGTGGCAGTCCTATAGCACTTGTGCTGGAGGACTGGCTGGATGTTATAATACCTTTTTACTCAATCACTTGTTTTCATCTTTATAGAGCTTTGCACCCTATGCTTCTTCTCTAGAATTGATTTTTAGCTGATAACTCAAACCAACCAATCAAACAATTTGTTTTCGAAATCGCCATCTGAAATTAGTTTTTAAAGACTGGACTTTTGAAAGGCTTTCACAAGATTTCCCTGTGGATCGATATCTGGTATTTTACCATTATTACTTGTTACGAGACGATAGTAGTTCAAGGTGTATACTTGCAATGAGTCCTATTCTAAGTGAATCTCTAAGGTTGCATAAATCTTACAACAGTAAACATATATACCATCCAGGAACCATTCTCCATCAGAAGAAATGTGAACTCCTTAGCTCAACAGCTTCACATCTGGTTAAACTTTGAACAAAGCTCCCTCATGAATCCAGATCTATCCCTACCCAGATCATCATCCAGTTTCAGACAGTCATCCGCATCCAAAATAGACCAGTTATACGAGAAACTCAAAAATAAAAGCTTACTCTAATGAGATATTTTCCATTTTGATGTCATTTAAGATACTTGATTAGAGTGAAACAAAAATTTCATCAATAATCCAATGTTCAAACACATAAAACTATTCATCTTAGAAAACACAACATCATGAAATGCATCGATTTCTCGCAAAATAGAAGAAATAAACAAACCAAAATTTCACCCTTTTTATGCCAACACCTGCATCAACTAAAATAGAACCCACCTTCGTAAAATGCGTCTGCTACCATAGCTTCCACCGTCCTGAAAAGAATAAATTATTACATTAGTGTTAATGTTAATGTTAATCAAGTAACTCAACATATAAACGAAATGTCGTATAGATGATGTTCAAAAAAATGATTCGGAATGTGATGATTACGAAATCATTGTGAGAGATACACTCACAAGGAGATTATTTTAACATATGTAGCAATGTGTTCCTCCAAGATACCTTCACGTCTATTTTGACCCACAAAAGTCAAATGTTGACAATTTAAAGAACTACATTGTTGCATAAAACTGATGATTCTCATACAAAAAGTGATGAAAACATGATAACATCGAATCAAATTGAGATTACTCAAATACCCATGAGCAGTCTCAATAGGGAGAAATCGCCCCATTCTGATTCAGATTGGGATTCCACTTCAATCCATATGGGCGAAATTGTTGCTTAAAGAAGAGGGGGAGATCGATAGGGGAATTCGATTTCAGTCCAGATGTGTGTATGGATGAACAAACCCTATCCCCTCTCCTTCCTTTTCTCTCCCGCTTTCTTTGTATACAATGTTATTCCCTCTTAATCATATCTCCCCTTTGTACGATCAACTGATCACACCCACTTTTGTTTATTTCCGTTTTTCTTTCTCTCCCTCTCCATCTTCTTATAAATAGAATCTGAGCTTTCCTTCCCACCGCCGATTTGACGTAGAAATATTCAGAAGAAATCGTGGAAGAAATTTGGAAGAAATCTTGGGTACAACAATCGATATTTATAGGGCTCCATGAGAGTTCGTGGGAGAGAAATTCGTTGAAATCGTGGTTGCATTCGTGTGAGAGGGAGTTGAAGAACACGGAGAAGGAGACAACCCTGCAACGGTTGTGAGGAATCGTGGAGAAGAGGAGGAGGTTGTGTGTGGAGAGGGGGAGATAAGGGAGTCAAAGACAAGGGCTTAAAGGAGAGAATCTGAATACTGAGCTTGTTAATTTAAAATGAATTTGAACGAATGTGATTAAAAGTTAGATGAATTTAAACGGTCCAGATTAATTCAAAAACGGTTACACGAACATGGGTCATTATAATTATCAATTTGAAAATCCTTGGTTTACGGACTATGAAGTATAATTTATTTATTGATTTTTACTGCCATTTTAAACTATATATTTGTATTTAGTTTTTCATTTTTAATTTATAGTTTAAATTTTAACCAAACCGTTTGAACTACTTACGCATCGTTTGGTAAAATAAGCTAGCTTATTTTTTACGTACATGTTTGGATGGACATAAAACTAGCTTTTTGATAAACTACTTGGAATAGCTTATGAGAAAACTTTTGTGATTATTCCAATTATGCCTTCATTAATATTAATTATTATTTATTAACTATTAATTATAAATAAATATAATTATTAAAATCAAATTATTATTAATTAATAAATATTAAAATTAATACTAACTGAAAATTATAAATTATACATTGATATTAATTTTTAATTATTTAGAATGATTGATAATCATATCAATTTTTTTAATATTAATCAATATATTTTAGCTATTAATTATTATTAGATAGTTTTTTTATATTATATGTAACAGTTATTTAAAATCATATGTTAATGTAGAATTTTTCTAAAATTTGCTTTAACAAATTCAAAATTTATAATATATATAATAATAAATTTCAAATTCTTTTAACTAACATATTATATTATTTACTACCTTGTTTATATTAATTAACATATTATATTACCATAAATTTATGTTAATTGTATGACTTCAATATCGTTTTGTACTGGCGGTTGCTCTGTTGTGTTTTATCTATGGTAATAAATCGGTTTTGATGTTGCTGTTCAAAAAAAATAACCTTAGACCACTTTGTTTTAAATCATACGGTCTGAAAAACATCAAACCACGGCTTAAAAAGGCTAAAATCATACAGAGCAGATTGCTAACACCAAAAATCATACCTACACAAAAAGAGATTAGGTGTGGGTATAACCATTTTTTAAAGTTAATATCAAAATACAACTATTACAAATGTATTTATAATATCAATTACGTTTATCTCGAGCTCGAGTCTAATAGTTGTCGAGCTCGAGTCGATCTCGAACACAAAATAAAACTCGCTTAAGTTAACGAGTCGAGCTCTATAACACCGATGTTCGACTCGACTCGTTCGAAAGCTCGATTAAGCTTCACGAGTCGAGTCGAGCCGAGCCATTCGAGCATACACTTTTTCGAGCCTGACATATTTATATGTTTACAAATTATATAATCAAAATATAAAAGTTATCGATCTTAACTACATAAACGAGTTAATCGATCTCGAATTCGAGCTCATAAACGAGCATCGAGCTCGAGCTCGAACGTTGAAAAATTAATCGAGCTCGAGTTGAGCTCGAGCATGGTATTATTTTTTCGAGCTCGACTCGAATAATCTGCGACTCGACTCGACTCGGCTCGTTAACACCCCGCTAGTTATGTGGCACAGGGCCTCCAAATTTGAAGGGGCCCAAAATTCTTACATATTCTTATCATATATAATATATGTTATTATGTTAAGACCAAACAAAATATCCCCTAAGTCGTACGCCTGAAACTGTGAAACAAATCAAATTTGTTCGTGAGTTCGTGGTTCCCTTACTTCTCGGTTGTCGGTTCTCTCCCTTCTAATCGATTCATTCTTGTTTCCCGATGGCAACGACAACAAAACGATCCTCCGATTCCTGACTACAAATCATGTCGATTGACATGATCAAAATACGACTATTTCTTCCTGTTCGATTTCACCAACAACGACCATAAAAATCAGGTTTAAATCCGCTCAATACATCGATTTCATACTCAGTTTATGTTCGTCTAAACGTCTTCGATTTCTTTCTGTCGATTGAGTGATTTTAGTCTTTCAGTGAATTTTTTTATTTCTGTTCATTATTCAGTATTTCAGGAACATCCATGTCCTTTAGTCCTTGAGCATTAGATTAAGGTCACGGAACAATGCTGAAATTGGAGAAGTCAACTAGTCAAGTCAGGTGTATTCTTTCTGTGCACTATCTTTTAACTAAAGGGCCGTTTACCAAACACTTATCCGGGTAAGCGCTTATCAAGTCACTTTACCTACCGGATTGATATAGCAAGGACAAAAAATCTTACCCGGAAAGAGCGAGTGAAAGGGACGAGAGTCTTACCCCGGTAAGTGATGGCGATGACTCTTACCACGGTTAGCGCTTACCGGGTGAATTGTTGCATACGAAACCGATTTGTGACTAAAATCCTACCCGGTAAGTAAGTGATAGTGTTAAATTTGACTAGTAAGCGCTTACCCAGGTAAGCACTTGGTAAACGGCCCCTAAGTTATTTTCAATTGTAGTGTAATAGTTTTTTAATCATGTCTTCTAGAGTTAGAAAACATGTTTTTGGATTTCAAAAACGTAAAAAGGAAAAGAATCGAAGAGATAATTCATATAAACTAGAAGATTTTGTTTCGAAAAACGTTAGAAGAATCATTATTTAAATGAATTTCATATGTTACTTTATCATTTTAAGAAAAAAATGTTCTAATTTGTAAGACTTTTAACACGATATATGCTATGGACTTTTATAGTTTTTTTTTTATTATTTGTCCAATTATCGATAAATAATTTTGACACAAGTGTAATAGGGCCTCTAAAAAGATTGGAACGGCCATTATTAGAGGTGGCCAAAAACCGGTCCCAGATAAGTCGGGTCTAAATCGGTCCCGGTCTCAAATAGTGATTCACTGGTCGCGGTCCTTGTCCCAACCCAAATACGAAGGCCCAATTAAGGTGTATGAGGCCCAGTCTTGGTCATGGATCGGGCCTAAGGGGGTGTTTGGGATTGCTTATTTTTTTGACTTATTTGTTTATTGTTTTTCCTCACCGCAAATAAGTTATTTTTAGTATTTGAATTGGGAAAAAAAAAGTGTTTATGACTATTTCCCACCACAAATAGGTTGTTTTTGGTAAGTTAATCCATTTTAACTTATTTGTCCAAATTACATTTTTACCCTCAACTCCTTTTTAGTCCAACATAAGTTGATAAACACTTTTAAAAATAAACATAAGTTGTTTTAAATAAGCAATCCCAAACACCTCCTAAATGGGTTCCACATTTTTTAATTTTTCTAATTTATTTTTAACAAATAAAATATATTTTTTGAAAAAATTGGTCAATCAAATACACTTAAAAATAAATTTAAAACTATACTTAAAAACACATATAAAATAAATTTGTAAATATATTTAAGTATAAAATCCGGACGGCACCATAACCGGTCCTATAACCGGTATCGTGCCTGACCTTGTTTTTGGTAGAACATTGTAACCGAGCCTTAACCGGTTGGTCTAAACCAGTCCAAAACATTCCCAGGTTGGGCCGGTCCCAAGTCGGTCCCGGTCTCATTCCTCTCCCAATCGCAAGTCGGGCCATACACATTTGACCATCTCTTGTTGCTATGATGATATTTTCACCTATTATAAATATGTAATTACAAATCTTTTTAATCAAGTATTTATATATATATATATACATATATAGAGAGAGAGAGAAAGTTTCAAACGAAAACGCTAACTATTTACGAAAACACGAGAACGGCCACTCATGTACAAAATCACATGTGATTTTACACTACCTGGATTTTGTACAAAATCACATGTGATTCACGTCCAGATTTCCAGGTAGTGTAAAATCACATGTGATTTTGTACGTGAATCACATGTGATTTTGTACATGGACGGCCGTTCTCGTGTTCTCGTAAATAGTTAGCGTTCTCGTTTGAACCCGTCTCTCTCTCTCTCTATATATATATATATATATATATATATAAAAGAGCTTTTTTATGAATATAATCATAACATGTGAAAATTAACTTTTTATTTTATTTAAACAAAAAATTAATATGTACAACCCATATTGAAATAAAATACACGAATATGATAAATATATATATATATATATATATATAGATTAATGATACCATATAAAAAGCAAACCAAACATATTCAATAAATCTCAATCGTTTAACAATAACATGTATGCAACAAAAATTTCACAAACGAACATCATTTGAGAGAATCGTAAATCGGTCTCTATTTGGTGTTGGAGAAGAAGGAGTTGATGGTCGGCATGACCTCCGGCTGTCGTGTACGTAAGAACCTGCGAAGTCCATGTTCAGCGTATTTATGACCCTCTTCATGATTTTCGAGCACAGCCATTGTACGATGAGACTTGTCCACCCTGTAATTAACATCAAACAACAATAAGGGTGTTTGATCAAACTTCAAACGAGAACAGCAACAAAATAAGATAATAAGAAAATAGTCAAATCACATGTAAAATCACACGTATAAAATCGCAACGTGTGGTCACAGGCTATGTTGGTGACACACCCTTGTGTTGAATATTAATGTAAAATCACATGTGACATCAATCAAGTCTTTTATCAAATAGTTATGGACCATTACTCAACAACGACATAAATCGACTTGTTTCTTTTATACGAATTTGATATTTTAACAACGTGAAATAACGTTACCTGACATCAGGGTTCATGAAAACATTTCTCGTAAGTTGGAAAACACACATTCCCGTCACGAAAGTCATCGCGGCCATTAGCGGATAAACCTACATAATTTAAATTGCGTTTTTAAAACATACATTTTAACGCAAAGATCACACAAAATTTCTTTACATGAAATTATGAAAAACATATACAATAACTACGGTTTCGATCATGCGTTACCTCGGGTTTCACCCAATGCGGCATTTTCGCTACTTTCGAACACGAAAAACTTCTAAAATATCTGTTGATCGAATGATATGATGAACTCGAAAGCAATTTAGAAATGTGTGATTAATGAATAGCATATTGGCATATGAGTGTATGTATGTATATATACATATAGATATATAGATATACGTGTGTGTATGTATATGTATGGTCAATGGGTTTGACTTGAAATCAAGCCAACAGATTTGCGTTCATTTTTAATTTATGAAACGTATTTTTAATTAACAAATTAAGGGTTTTGCTTTTTTATATTCATTACTATACTTTTGTTTCAATTAAAACAGAGGGTTGGTTTTTGGTGAGAAGTACCAAATTTGGTGAGAATTGTGAGAATTGGTCGTCAGATGAGAAATGAACGAACATCAGGATGAGATGCACCATATCAAATCTTTTTTAAGCCGCAATTCATGGGATGGTAAGCAATTCTCACCAAAAATAATACTTCCCACGTGATCTCATGCCTTAAAATAGATTAAGAATTAGATCAAGGGAAAACCTCAAAAAACGGAAAACTGAATGAACACCCTAAGAGCCCTTACATGCATTTGTGCATATATGCACCAATGCATAATGCACTTGTGCATAAAACCAAAAAGTCAACTATTTACATGTATGCACAAGTGCATACCGTCCAGATAAAGGGCTCCTAGGGTGTTCTTCAGTTTTCCGTTTTTTGAGATTTTTCCTTGAACCTCCCTCTATAAATATATATATATAGATATATATATATATATATATTCTAAATTAGTATGTAACTATTGGGTAGAAATAGAGGTTTAAACAAAATACAGCCTGTATTTAAAAAGGTGAGTGGAAATGAAAACCGGGTGCTGGAGCCTCTTGATTTGGTTACGGGTCAACCCAATGGATTGGTCACACAATCGACGAGAACGTCCGCGTGTATGCCATTTCTAGATGATGGCTTTATTTGGAGGGTAATTTTGTCTTTTGATTTTAACAATGAGCATTTCTAAAGTTATGTTTAAAATTTCAAAATTTTAAAAAAAAATTGCATCCAATTCCAACAGCTATGTTATTTTAGCAACTCTAGTAATAATTATCTTATTAAAATATTCAATTAGTTTAATTATATTATTAAAATGTTCAATATATGGAAAGTTGAAGAAAAAAACTTGTTTTTTAGGGTAATGATTAGTTTTTAGGAAAAACCATCTAAATAGATATTTCTCTAAATTTAGAGATGAGTGAATTAGAACATCTCCAACAGTTTTCCCATTTTAGAGGAAATGAAGAATATGAGGATTTTGTGTTGTTTTCTTGCTTCATCAGCTTCCCTAAAACTATCTCCAAAATGGAGAAAGTAGGAGAGAGAAAGAGTTTTTCTCCAAATATGAAGTTAACCCCAAAAAATGATTACTAAGTGAGAGCACCAATAGAAATATTTGAAAAATATTATTTAGAGAGAGAAATAATATTTTAATAGATTAATGAAATATTTTAATATTATAATCAATGTTATTTTCTTTAAAATGGAGAATCTGTTGGAGATGAATGTAATTTTTTGGAGATTTTGACTATTAGTTCTTCATTTTAGAACAATTTTAGGGAATCTGTTGGAGATGCTCTTACACCTGTGGTCTCGTTTACCCAAATTTTGGATTTGATAAGTACACTAGGTCTTTAACTTTTTAATTTACTTTCACTCATGGTTCTTCTATTTTAATTTACTTTCACTCATGGTCCTCCTATATTTTAACATAGAAGGACCATGAGTGAAAGTAAATCAAAAGGTTAGGGAACACCACCGTAGATAGTGTACTTTAGGGACCAAATCCAAATTTTGGGTAAACCACAGGGACCACCGGTGTTTTAGCATAGAGGATAACATAGTTGTTTGAGTAACAAAAATGTTAAAATATCACTGTTTTCCATTTTAGCATAGTTGTTGGAGATGCTCTTAATTATGTGATAAAAATATTCCATATATTTAATAATATAATTTATTTAATATGTATTTTAATTTAAGAGTAAACTACAAATTTTGTCCCTGGTGTTTACCAAAACCTTTGAAAGTGGTCCCTAAACTTCAAAAACTGCAAGTATAGTCCCTGGTGTCCTGAAATCGCTTTGAAAGTGGTCCCTGCTCACTAACACCGTTAAAAAAACTCAGTTAAGTGAGGGGTATTTTCGTCTTTTTACAGTTTTTTGTCTTTTTCTGTATAAATAAAATAAGAATAAAATATTTTATATTTATATAATTTATATATATAGTTGTATATATATATATATACACAGTGAATCGGAACCTAACTCCGGTCACCTTTCCCGGCAATGGTTCGCCCACCACCAAGCATGAAGTTGTTGATTTCGAAAAAAAAAGAAACATCTAATTTCATATTCCCACGAATTTTAGCACCAACCCAAATTCACAAAACTGAAAATTTGCTCAGAAAAACCAATTTGACATATTGATTCTTCAATGGATAAATAAAACACATAAAAAGTTGAGATCCGATTTCTTCATATACACTACAAACAGCTAACACCTAATGCCTTCACTCCCCATCATCATCAAAGTTGGATCTTCTCTTGCTTACTTTCCACCGCAACAAAACCAATAAAAACCAAAACCATCAACAAAAACAAATTGGTGCTTAAAAAGATGCATATATGAGTAACAGAGAAAAGCTAACTCACAGCATAAGTTAGAAATCTTGGTACTTCTTATTACACGCAGCCTCTTAACTGTAGAAACAAACATGCTGCAAAAAAAGAAAAGGTCGAGATTATGAAAAAAGCATCTCCACAGATCTCATAAACCACAAAGGGGATCAAATCTTACAGGAAACGTTAGAGCATCTCCACATATCTCGTAAACCACAGGAAGGGAGATGGAGCGAGGGTTGGTCGCCGGAGATGGCGACCTGATCGCCGGAGATGGTTATTGTGGGGTTACATTAGAGTAAATTACAATTTGGTCCCACTAGTTTAAACTAAAGTAAATTATAATTTGGTCCTTAATATTTTATGGTTTTTACAAGAATAAGACAAAACAAAGGAAAACTACAAAAAGAGAGAAATAAGTACGGTTTGCCGAAAATACCCCCGACTCTAACGGATAATTTTAACGGAGTTAGTGAGCAGGGACCACTTTCAAAGCGATTTCAAGACACCAGGGACTATACTTGCAGTTTTTGAAGTTTAGGAACCACTTTCAAAGGTTTTGGTAAACACCAGGGACGAAATTTGTAGTTTACTCTTAATTTAAAAAACCTTGAGTTGTGATTGTGTATATAAAATACTTCTAGTAAAAAACTTTTAAAGAAAATGCAAATCATAATTAATTACAGATTGAATTAATTCCCATAGTTTAATTTTTGAGTAAATTACTGTTTTGGTCCCTGTGGTTTGTCAAAAAATACGAAACTGGTCCTTTAACTTTAAAAATTACTTTTTTGGTATCTGTGGTATGCATTTCGTTACGAAATTGGTCCCTCGAGCGGACGACCTTCTATTTTCTTCGTTAAGCTCGAGGGTAAAATGGTCTTTTTACCCTTTTTCATTTATTTTAACATTTTTTAATTAATTATAGAGTAAATTACAGTTTTGGTCCCTCAGTTTTTCCAAATTTCTTTTATTTTTTAATTTTTTTTCTTGAATCTTAATCTTCTTCAAGAAGATTATGAAGAACACCATGAAGAAACCATGATAATCAAGCTTTAAATCCAATTCAAATAACACCAACAATATTTAACAATCCAAATCCAATCCTAAAAACACCATTTAAATCAAAACCCTAAATCAAAATATCATTTACGAGACTTGAAGATCATCTTTGGCTTGATCATCTTCATCACCATTAAAGATCAAATTTTCTTGAACTTTTTGACAAGCAACATGGGGTTTCTGGATTTTGGGTAATTGCGATTATGGAAGAAAACTAACAACTTTACATGGGTTTTTAGAAAATTGTTGTTGAAGATGAAGAAAGGTTGTGGGATTTTGGTTCTCAAATTCGGTTGTTTAGTCTATTTCTCTATATCTCTATCTCTATCTCTATCTCTCTGTATATATGTATATATAAGGTGTTGTTTGGGTTGCTTATTCTCTTTCTCTCTCTCTCTCTCTCTCTCTCTCTCTCTCTCTCTATATATATATATATATATATATATAAGGTGTTGTTTGGGTTGCTTATTTAAAACAACTTATGCTTTTGGTACTGCTTCCGATTCATCCGAGATTGGTTTTATTTTCTGATCTGGAGGTATATCGGAGGTTGTCACCTACTGTTACCGAAAAATTATCGAGGCTGTGATGATATTTTTAGTTATGGTTCTTGATTTTTATTAGGTTATTATATATGGGTTTGATTTAGATCTTTAGGATTTCAATATGGTTTGAATTAGGTACTTAAATCTGAATTGTTCTTGGTGGTATGTGTTCTTGATCATGGTGTTCTTCATGTTCTTGCAGAAGATGAAGATTCAAGAAAAATAAAAGAAAAATGGAAAAACTGAGGGACCAAAACTGTAATTTACTCTATAATTAATTAAAAAATGTTGAAAAAAATAAAAATATATAAAAAACCATTTTACCCTCGAGCTTAACGGGAGGAAATAGGCGGCCGTCTGCTCGAGGGATCAATTTTGTAACGAAATGCATACCACAGATATCAAAAAGGTAATTTTTGAAGTTAAAGGACCAGTTTCGTATTTTTTAACAAACTACAGGGACCAACATAGTAATTTACTCTTAATTTTAATTTAGTTTTCATTAAAAACCTGATTATGAGGGGCACACGATGAGTCTTAGTGTTAACTTCAAAAATCCTGAATGTTATGGAATTAAAAGGTTGTGGATCAATAATGTAAATAATTCATTTTAGAAATAGATTCCATAATTTGAACAAACCATAAGGACTAACAGTGTAATTCACTCTTAAAGCAATGCTCACTTTCAAATTTTCATACAAACAATATCAGAGCATCTCCAATACAAAGTTCTTATAAGCAAAAAGTGATGTGGCTTGTAGTAATTATTATTGTGGAGAGTTCTTATAAGATTCTTATCCGTTTTGGGTTCTTATTTAAAACTTTGGTTCTTACCATGAAGTTTGTATAAAATGCAATGTTCTCATTTCTATTGGTACTTAAATATAATATTTGATATTTATTTATAAATATAAAATAATTATTGATGTAGACAAATACATGAGACCCACAAAAATGAGGTTCTTATAAAAACTATTATTGTGGACTTTTATGTGAATTTTTAAATTAATAAGGTGGAAATGAGATGACACCAAAAAATACAAAAAAAATGTTCTTATAAGAACCTCCATTGGAGATGTTCTTATGATTTTCATCCAATTAAGAAATCGAAATATTGAATTTTAAATGGTACGTTCATCTATACTATATTATAAAGTATTTGACAAAAACTCTTAAAAATAAGTTTTTAAGCACCAAATATTGTTTAGTGATGCACATTACTTAAAATTCATATTACAAATAATGATGTATAAGTACAATTTTTAATTGAATTCATAACTAACCGATAAAACATAATCAAAATATAGAATAAGCATCTCATTTAAATATAAACAATCTAAAATATAATTAGGATAATCATTTAATTCTAACAGAATAGTTAATTATTATTTTTTATAGAAAATATTGTATTATTAAACCTAAATTAAATAAAAGTAAGAATTAAATGAAACAAATTTCTTTAAAGGAACATCATCACTCTCTCAAAACCAAACAAAAATATATTATAAAATCGACAAAAAAAAAGTAAAACATTGAAATAAAAATATATCTTACTGTATTGCGCGAGTACATTTATAATAAATCATAATATGTCTTAGATAATTAATAAGTGAAGTCGTAAAAGATTAATTCTTCGCTAGCATTGCAACAACCTGATCTTCGGGCTTTCGGTTCCTCGGGAAACTTTGCTCGTTTAATTCTTCGCTAGCATAGTTCTTTGTTTTATATTGATGTTGCTCGTTTTTTGTTTTTCTTCGTTGGAGATGCCGAGATTTGGGGCTTAGGTCGTGTGGTTGCTTTTATTGGTGCATCTTCGTTTGGTTGTTGCTTTTGTTTCCGATTTTTGCCTTGGTTTTCTAGTTTTTTTTGCTTTTTGCAGTTTCGTCTTCTGGTTGGAATTTTGTCTTTCGTTTTTTAATAATTTTCTTGGCGTTTTAAAGAAAATAAACATAGATTTGAAAAATTAGTTATTTATTTTTGAAAGTACATTTATTTTAGGACAATCATAAATAAAAATATAGACATTTATTTTGAAACAGATAAAATATAAAACGAGTCTGATTTATTTCCTTCTATAGAATGACTTGCTTTTGAGTATTCAATCTATATTACTTGTTAATCACATAATGTTAAGGTTAACATGTCGTTTTCATTCTATTTTAAAACAAAACGACGATGATTCCCCAGATATCATCAACAAAAACTCATTTGAGACGCATGAAAAATGAAGTGAGTTTAAGTGTCACATTAGTGACGGAACAGGTGGCCGTTGGGAATAATAGCTCCCGCCTCCTTTTTCTTTTCTTTTCTTTGCTTCACCTCAACTCCTTGCTTCAAGAAACAGAAACCCCAACAGACAATTTTCAAAATCACACAAATCAATATCAATCTCTCTCTCTCTCTCTCTATATATATATATATATATATATATATATATATATACACACATACCTATATTTATATTAGCACTTCAAAGTTCAAAATCTAACAACCAGTAGGTAAGACATCTTCAAGCTCTATAACACCCCCCACCCCTAACAGAAAAGCTGTGAGCTTGCCATATCTCAGAAGCCAAATCTGTTTCCGATTTCAGTTTCGAGGAAGTTTCAAGAACGCAAAACGTCGAGATGAGAATCTTCATCTCCGCTTGTGTCTTTCTCGTGATCTGTTCGTTATCAGGTACTACGCGTTCAAACTGATAAAACTCCATGAACACGACTATCTCTAACAATTTGATCGTTTTGCAGCTGCTTTCGATCCTCTAGATCCAACCGGAAACATAACGATCAAATGGGATATAATGTCGTGGACTGCCGATGGTTATGTGGTAAGAAAATTGCCATTAGTTCCTTCAAGATTCTTGATCTTTTTATTGAAAAATTAAGTATATAATATTTGGCAGAAATAGCCATTCCTCTCTCCATAATTGGTCTTCTAGTCAATATTCAGCCAATCCCTTGCAGTCTAAACATGGTCCGCAAGTACAAAGACCAAATCTGTAATTTTTGTCTACATTCGCAAGTATTGACCCGCAAGTTGCATACATGTTTAATTATTTTACAAATTTGGCCTCTGCACTTGTTGAGCATGTTCAGAAACTTCTTTTTTCAACCTTTTGACCCCTCCGCCAATTGAGAAGTTGCCACTCGCAAAAATATTGATTTTTTGGTAAAATGGGGAAATGAATGACTAGGAGACCAATTTAAGGGAGATGAATGGATATTTCTGCCAATTTCCCTAATATTTCTATATGACAAATATTAGCGTAACCTTCTGGGAGGTTGGGCTGTACCAATAACCCGGATACTGTTGAACCAATGACCCTTTGGTGATTGTCTATAGGCATCGGTAACGATGAACAACTTCCAGATGTACCGCCATATCCAGACCCCGGGTTGGACCCTCGGGTGGACCTGGGCTAAGAAAGAAGTCATATGGTCCATGGTTGGGGCTCAGACCACAGAACAAGGAGACTGTTCCAAGTTCAAAGCCAACATGCCTCATTGCTGCAAGAAAACCCCAACCGTTGTCGACTTGCTGCCCGGTGTCCCTTATAACCAACAGTTCTCGAACTGTTGTAAAGGCGGGGTCGTGGCGGCATGGGGCCAAGATCCATCGGCTTCAGTATCGGCCTTCCAAGTCAGTGTTGGGCTAGCAGGGACCACAAACAAG
Source organism: Saussurea involucrata (assembly GCA_033807775.1). Taxonomy (NCBI): domain Eukaryota; kingdom Viridiplantae; phylum Streptophyta; class Magnoliopsida; order Asterales; family Asteraceae; genus Saussurea; species Saussurea involucrata. The sequence continues at coordinate 88,608,921 of CM066316.1, forward strand.
ACGGTCAAACTGCCAAAGAATTTTACACTTTTAGGCCCCGGACCGGGGTATACGTGTGGACCGGCGAAGATTGTTCCTTCCACCACTTTTCTCACTCCTGATCGCCGAAGAAGAACACAGGCCTTGAGTAAGTTTGACTTTTTCATGGTTCCTAATAAAGTACACGGTTTGAATTTGACTGTAATGGAAACAGACGCTTTACTCTTCGGGGTAAAGGTCAGGTCTGCGTACATCTTACCCCAGAACCCAGTGGGACATACCGGGTACGTTTGGTTTGTTGACTTTGACTTTGACTTCAGGTCAAAGACTAATGAGTGGCTTATGTACAAATGTAGTGACATGGAACGTGACGTGCACGTATTCGCAATTTTTGGCTACAAAACACCCGAGTTGTTGTGTATCGTTTTCATCGTTCTACAACGAAACTATCACTCCGTGCCCTACGTGTGCGTGTGGTTGTGAAAACAACAACAAATGCGTCAAGTAAGATTATGACTTTTTGAATCTGGATTGCGGTTTATACAAGTTTTTTAGAACCTAGCTATTATACCTTCTGCTTGCACACTTGCACACCATCGAATAGTTAATCGTTATTGTACTTACCTTTCTTTCGTGCACCAGTCGGGGGTTTTCACGGAAAATGCCCCTCGATCTTAGTGGTTAAGGGAAGGTTTGCGTACCTCCTTACCCTCGCAGACCGTACTTTTTTTTGGTCTCTCAGATAGATATCCCAGAAAACTGTAACCGCAAGAAATCAACCCGGGATAAACTCAGTGGCCACAACTGTTTTGTACGCCCGGGATTGTACCCTGGCAGATGGGATATTTCACCATATCCCCAGGGCCTCAACCACTACGCCACAACCCTTGTGGTTTCCCGGACCCTACTTTTGGTTTGGTTTGGTTTTTTAAATTTTTGAGATCCTTAACGGTTGATGATGATTATAGGAGCGATTCTAAGCTTCTAAGCGTTGTTGGAGTGAATACACCAAAGAAAGACAATTCACCGTTGGTTCAATGCACTCGCCATATGTGTCCCGTGAGGGTTCACTGGCACGTAAAGCAAAACTACAAAGACTATTGGCGAGCAAAGGTGGCGATAACGAACTTCAACTATCGGATGAACTACACACAGTGGACCCTCGTGGTTCAACATCCTAATCTCAACAACGTTACTCAAGTTTTTAGTTTCGATTACAAGCCACTTGTTCCATACGAGTCTATAAGTAAGTAGCGCCTAAAAAGTTCACTAATTTAAGAACAAAAAATATTTTGAGAACTGAGAGAACCGATTATTCATGATGAATACACCTAAATATACATTAATATCATTCATCATGAATATCATGCGTTTTCATTATTCATGATATATTCATTATGAATATTCTTGAATACTTAGTTCTCAAAATATTTACGGTTCCGGTGTGTGCGCTGATGTGGACATTAGCACACAGCCACACACCGATCCGGATTCTGTCGAAGTTCGACAAACAACGATGGTAGCTACGTGCTAAAGGGCATTTTCGTAATTTTGGGTATGCAGATGATACGGGTATGTTCTACGGGATGAAGTTCTTCAACGACCTACTAATGGAAGCAGGACCAAAAGGAAACGTACAATCAGAGGTTCTACTACAAAAGGACCAAAACACATTCACTTTCAAGCAAGGTTGGGCGTTCCCGAGGAAAGTCTACTTCAACGGTGACGAGTGCATGCTTCCTCCACCGGAATCATACCCGTTCCTACCAAATTCCGCTCACAAAACCCTAGTCATTCCATTAACATTATTCGTTTTTTTGTTCGTCTTCTTGCTCGTTTAATTTCGACACCATTTGTCTTCCATTTTGTTAGTGGTTCAATTTTCGAAGCTAAAGCATGTAACAAGTGACACAAAGATTTTGTATGTTTGTTAAGATATACGATTTAAGGCAACATAAGTTACCGAATAGACGTTATAAATTTCGAGTATTTATATTACAAATAGTTAACAGAACATCGTAGGTTTTTCTTATCGTACTACAACTATAAATTAGCACTAAAGACTCCAACACTCTACAAACCAATTCACGCAAGAAAACCGTTGCAAATAGGTGAATTCACCCACAAATCGCATGCTCGAATTTTCTTGAATAAAACGGAACGCGCACCTGGGACCCACGAAGCATGAAAAACGCACGAATGCCGATTACTCACTCAAAGATCAAGAAAACGGCCAGAGACGTAATCAAGATCGTGAGAATCGAGAAATTTAGCCGAGATCCGGCATTCGGCAGATACGGGTAGGCTTCCGGAGGCGGCATAACGCAATTATCGCCATTGAAATAAACTCTACGTGGAAAAGCCCAACCTTTTTCAAACGTAAAAGTCGATTTTTCTTTGCGGAAAAGTAATTCTGACTGAACGTTGCCCAAAGGTCCAGCTTGGTTAAGAAAATCGTTATAGAATTTAACGCCCCATAGCATAGCGGTATCATCTGTGAAGAAATAATTAGCAAATTAATCGCTGATTAGATGTGTTTTAAGAACTAATTAATCACCAAGAAGACGATTGCTTACTTATAGAAGAGTAGGGGGTGAGCGGCTTGTAATTAAAGCTGAAAATTTGCGTAAGGTTGTCAAAGTTCGGGTGCTGAACGACTAAGTTCCATTGCGAGTAATTCATCCGGTAGTTGAAGTTTGTAATCGTGACTTTCACCCGCCAATAATCCTTGTAGTTAAGCTTCACGTGCCAATGAACACGAATCGGGCACATATGCCGTGTGCATTGAACGAGGGGTGTTAAGCTGTTTTTACCCGGACCATTAACAACCGAAGCTAGATATGGCGAGCGTGGGCTGCAAAACAGTCGGGAATTAGATATGACGATAAGGGGCTCTTTGGTTGTTTTCCATTAAGTCATGTATGGATAAAGCCGTCTATGTGGATTAATGTATCTATATAAATTGGGACGATTTTTATTTGGGAGGGTTTTTTCATAGATGGAAGGGGCGTGTTTTTTAATTGGGAAGGGCAGGTTTGGAAAAAAAAACTTGGCTTTCTACATAAAGCTCCTTCCTAGAAGCTTACTGAATAAGCCAAGCCACTTTCTATATCATTAAGCCACTACCATACAGTCATAACCGAATAAGTTGCGAGTCCCATTAAACTCATTAAGCTGCTAACAAACACATCTGAAAGATTGTAAAAGAAAAAGATTTACGAAAACCACATACTTCCTCCGTCCCAAACTTACCGTCCATGTTTCTATTTTAGTTTGTCCCAAAATAAGCGTCCACTTTTATAAATGTCTACTTCACAATTCTACCCTTAATTAGGAGATGGAGAAATTCATCACTCCCTCTGTTATCAAGGATAAAATTGTCATTTAGTTAATTAAAACGTGTAATAATTACACAATTCTAAAACTGTGTTTTTTTCATTGTGAACATTTATTTTGGGACGGAGAGTGTATGACATTAAAGATCAGAAAATGGAAGGAAAAGATCCCGCTACTTTCAAGTGGAATATACTGAGTTCGTTTTGTTTAGTAAAACGAAAAAAAAGGACTTACTTTACGCAACTTCCGGGGTGCGTAGCATTGTTTTGGCATCCACAAGTGCAAGTCGGGCACGGTACTATGGTATCATTGTAGAACGATGACAGAGACACGCAACAAGTCGGGGTTTTCTGAGCCAAAAACTGTGAATACGTACACGTAACATTCCAAGTCACTGCAAAAACACAAATAAAGAATTAGAAACCGTAAAAATATACAGAACCCCATCAGATTACTCCCCAAAATAGCCCCGAGAATTTGTCCAAGTCTAGTTGATGCGGGACTCCAACAGAAACATCCGAAGGGTAAAATCGTAATTTCCAAAACACGAATAAAGAATTAGAAACCTTAAAAACATATGGAACCCCATCAGATTACTTCCCAAAATAGCCCTGAGAAATTGTCCAAGTCTAGCTGATAGGGGACTCCAACAGAAACATACAAAGGGTAAAATCGTAATTTCAAAAACGTGAATAAAGAAATAAAAATCGTAAAAATACACGGAACCCCATCATATTACTTCCCAAAATAGCCCTGAGAAATTATCCAAGTCTAGCTGATGTGGGACTCCAACGGAAACACCCGAAGGGTAAAATCGTAATTTCACACGGTACTACAAGTTTCGATCAAAAGAATACTCACTCATAGCTTGAGTCACTCGTCTTCCATCAGGACTCATGAACTTTGACGGTTTACCAACTACAGCCGGTCCACAGGTGTAGCCAGGACCCGGTGCAAGCAACGTGTAGTTCTTGGGCGGTTTAACCGTTTTGTTAGTGGTTCCAGCCGCACCAACGCTAACCTGAAACGAGCTAGCGTAGTTATTGGGTTCTTGGGCCCACGAGTTGATAACTCCGCCTTTACAGCAATTTGAGATCTGCTGATTGTAAGGAGTCCCCGGAAGTAAATCAACGATTGAAGGAGTTTTCTTGCAGCAATGCGGCGGTGAACTCTTGTATTTCGAACAATCTCCTTGTTCGGTGGCTTGACCACCCATCATGGTCCATATCACCTCTTTCTTAGCCCACGTCCAACCTAAGGTCCACCCCGGAGGCGGGATGTGGCGGTATTGTTGGAAGTTGTACATTGTAACAACGGCCTACACAAATTATGAAACCAAGCGAAAAGTTAAAGAACATTTCGAACATATTTATAAGAGATCTTGAATGGCCATACACTTTGACGATTAAGCCCATGTTTGGCAACCATAAGCGAGCTTATTCTTTGAGCTTACTGAAAGAACCCCGTTTGGTTAGCCATAAACTAGCTTATAAGCTAGCCTTTTCAAAAAATATTACTTCAAGTAGCATTTTAATAAGCTCCACGGGATTTTTCCACTTTTTCCAATTATGCCCCTTATATTTTTCTAATTAATTTTTCAACGTGTAATTTTACGTCATTTTACATCGTTATCTAGCTTGTCAACTATTCCCTCCTTCCTAAAATAAATGTCAACAATGAAAAAAGAAGCACAGTTTTAGGAATACGTAATTATTACACTTTTTAATTAACAAAAGACAGTTTTACCGTTAATTGTAGAGAGAAATTGTTTCTATCACATAATTAAGGGTATAATGGGAAAATAAACATTTAGTTCTGAAAATTGATACTTATTTTGGGACAAACTAAAATAGTAATGTTGACACTTATTTTGGGAGAAAGGAGTAGTTTTTACCGAACACGACTAGTTTTAGCTAACAACTAGTTTTTCAGCTAACAACTAGCTTTTCAGCTAACAACCAGTTTTTCAGAGTTGGCTAGCTTATCAGCTATTTTGCCAAACATAAACTAAGAAGATTAAAACAAGGGAATGTGGAGTTAATGATACTTACAACATAGCCGTCGGGAGTCCAACTCATAATGTCCCACTTGATTGTGATATTTCCATTGGGGTCAAGTGCATCGTAGGCCTCTACAAGTAAAAAGAGAGACTTTAAATGGCAAGTCCCCACATGTTCCACAAGAAATAGCCTCAAAAGTCATATAATGGCAAATAGAGAGCAAACAAAATCACCATATACTACCCCCCACCCCCACCCCCCTAAGCCTCGGGTTGTGGGCTACTAATAACTTCCACCGTGGTTTTAAGTTGGATTCGAAGTTATTGGGCAAGCCCACATTAGTAGTAAAAGTGAAATGTATGTCCCTTACGAGTCCTTGGATATGTGGTACCAAAATCTTCCTCATATGGTTTTAGGGTTGGATAAATACATAATACATTAACACTCCGTTTTAAAAGAAAAACAAAACATAGATATCATGATCTTAAATAACATATACACTATCAATAGTTTCAAACTCTTCAACTCCTTTTGAAAAATACCATCAATGTGCAATGAGTTATTTTTTTACTATAATAAGAATTTGTTCTTTGAAAACCTTTACGATTAACTCAATCTTGATTCTTGAATTACAAGACCCCACTTGGAAAAAGTTAGTAATTTCTTCTTTGTTCAATGATTTCTAAAAGATTAGATATACAAATTAGGGTTCAGAATCCAATCCAGCATATATATATGTAGATATTAATATATATATATATATGGTTGAATTCCGGTGAGAAGTTTATGTTCACTTGAGAAGTGTGAGAAGTGGTTATCAACCGTTGGATGAGAAATGGATGCACATTAGAATGAGATGCACCGAGATAAGATGCACCGAAATGCATCGGATCAATTCTTTTCTAAGCAGCAATTCATGGGAGGGCATGAGATTAAAAGAGATTAAGGGTTCGGATTCACTTCTTATGCTTCTCACCGTTAACTCAACTTCTCACACATGATCCTTCGCCTATATATATATATATAGGGATCTAAACTTGATCACTTTTAATCAAATGCCCTCCCATGAATTGCGGCTTAGAAGGGAATTGATCCGGTGCTTGGTGCATCTCATCCTAATGTGCATCAATTTCTCATCCAACGGTTGATAACCACTTCTCATGATTCTCACCGTGTGTATATATATATATATATATATATATATTCACTTGACATTTACTGATCTTCATATTCTTCTTCCAGATAAACATGTTCACTAAAAAGCAACAAAACTCAAACCATTTTTGCATAAATTAAAGAACACCCACCCAAATGTACCAATTTGTTTCATTAAATTCACAAATCATCCATATTTCTCAAACCCATTAGCCAATCAATCCCCACAAACAGATATCCTGAGAATCAATCATTAAAGATCAAACCCTTTTCAGTTTTTACAACCCAAAAACCAAAATCATCAAAAAACCACTATCCCATTCACCGATACTTCAAATCTCTCACACCCATCTCTCAATTAACCTCTAAAATCACAAATCTAGACAACAAAAAGCTCATAGCAATCCAATCAACCAAACCCATCAAAACCCAAATCGATTAAACCGAAAATTAGAAGCTTCAAGAACTCAAACGAATTCAATGACGAAAGCAAAAAAGAAAAAGTAAATTACAAGTTGAAACCTGTGGGAGTGAAATTGCATGAAGAGAGAAAGATGACGAGAAGAATGGTGGAAATTGAGAATTGTGTGAGGGATCTGGAGCAATGATCCATTTCTTGATGAAAGATTTGGTTGATTCGTTTGATTTTTTATGAGTGGAAGGAAAATTTTATGGTGGGGGCGGTGGATGAGCTTTTTGGTGAGTGACGAGAGCAAAACCTTGTTGAAGAGGTTTAAAAAAGAGAGTGGGAACTTAAAAATAATAATTAAATGTTTGTAAAACTGCCTGGATAATTGCTGTACAGGATGTGTTTTTTTTCCAGTTATTTGACTTTCTCCCGAACATTCTTTTTGGGTTTTTAGGGGTGTTAAAAAAGATTAATGTATTTATTCTTATTTAGACCATCTTAGTCACTAAATCTTACATTAAACACTAAATTTAGTGTAAATAATATTATTCACATTTTCAATGGGATCTTTATTTTTCACACTAAATCTAGTGTAATTAAGAGTATTACACTAAATTTGGTGTAACACTATTTATTTACCCTACTTTTAACCTTGGTGTAAAAAATAGTGTGATCCATTGAAGAAGAATTATTATTAATACTAAAATTTACACTACTTATTACACTATTTTTTAAATTTGATGTAAAATATAGTGTGACTCATTGTAGATGCTCTTATTAATTTCATTTTTATATGCATTTTTTAAGGGAACATTTAATAAGAAACTAACAAAAAAACAAGTAGGTTTGTTAAAACAAAATCAACAAAGAAAAGTCAAAATCTCTATTTATAAGGTATGGAAAGGAAGGAGGCTACAAACGAACCCAAATCCACATAGGACGTTTAACAAAATGGAAGAAATAAATGAAAAACACACTGTCAACTGAGACCGACTAACACACAAAAAAAACTGACGGGTTACACCATAACGCCCAAGGGCTAAAGAAAGCTTTAGGCACGACCGTACGAAAAAATAACCAATCGGGTTAAACTTTTTACATACATTAATATTAAGACTTGTTTTTTAGAGTTTTTCCAACAACTTTTTTAAAATGGGGATTTTTACTCCAACAGATTCTTCAAAATCTTCTTTGAAATAGAGAAAATATGAGAAATAAAATGAAAATATTCAGATTTAGAGATTTCTCCAAAGATGATTAGAGCATCTCCAACAGATTTTTCAAAAGTTCTCTAAAATATAGAACCAAAAGTCAAAATCTTAAAAAAAAATTACATTCATCTCCAAAAGATTCTTCGTTTTGAGAATCTAGCATTGACTATAATATTAAAATATTTCATTCATTTATTAAAATATAACTCTAGGTATTTATTTTCAAAGTTTTCTCTTTGGTGCTCTCACTTTATAATCATTTTTAGGGCATCTCCATGTTTGGAGAAAAAAACCTCATCTCTCCTACTTTCTCTATTTTGAAGATAATTTTGAAAAGAGAATTTAATTAAAATACCCAAAGTTTGACTTTGACTTACCAAAATACCCATTTTTTCAACTTTTGCAAAATACCCAAAAAATCCCGCGATATGTCCCGCGATCGCGGGATAGGGTTCATTTTGAAACATTTGATCTCGCTATAGTGGGATGAGTCCCCGCGAAATCACCAAATTGAAGGCAAATCACATGCACCGCGGGACACTCTTCTACGATAGCGGGAGAATTATTTTCAAAACTGGTCCCTGGTCCGCGATCAAGAACCCCATCGCGGAAAAAATGGGTATTTTGGTCAAATAGTTTATAAAGTGGGTATTTTGGTAAGTCAAAATCAAACTTTGGGTATTTTAATGGGAATTTAATTAAAATACCCTAAGTTTGACTTTGACTTACCAAAATACCCTTTTTCTCGCTGATGTTACCAAAATACCCTATTTTTCCGCGGTGGGTCCCGCGATCGCGGGCTTGTGCCCACGTGTCACCCAGGTTTGGGCAAAACGACCCGCGGAGCCCTCCAGCTATGGCCGCGGTTTTTACTAAAATTACGACATATTAAAATATATATATATATATATATATATATGTGGTATATATAATTAACTCTTAGTGGGTTTATGTTCTCCTATATGAGAGCTTCGAAACGATATATAATGCGTCCAAAACGGAGTATGTGTGAATGAGATATCGATACTCAAAGTTGAGTAATTGGATGAAATTAGCAAAAACCAAGTTGGGTGTGGGAAGGTGTCCCACGTAGGAAGAGAGAGTAAACTTTCTTTGGTTTATAACCAAAGAAGTGTGAGGAGTTAACAAGCTCCTTGAATGGTTTTACTCTAACTCCTACTCGCGCGCAGGGGGGGTCGATTGACGATTTCGTAAGCTAAAATCGTCGAACTTGTGTGCGGACACGAATGCAGCTCCAAAATCTCGTGCTCACGCAGCTCGGTTTTGCTAAAATTTCTTTTGGCCAGTTTGTATTTTTTTTACTGAATTGTGTTTGCGAATTTCACAAAAACAGAAAGGACCAAAAATATAATTTTTTTGGCCTACCGCGGCCAACCTCCACGGGACAGGGACCAAACTTGTCACCGCGGCCATAGCTGGAGGGCTCCGCGGGACATTTTGCCCAAACCTGGGTGACACGTGGCACAAGCCCGCGATCACGGGACCCACCGCGGAAAAATAAGGTATTTTGGTAACATCAGCGAGAAAAAAGGTATATTGGTAAATCAAAGTCAAACTTAAGGTATTTTAATTAATTTCCCTATTTTAATTAATTTCTCTTTTGAAAAAGTTATTGGAGCAAAATATTATAGCATTTCCAACATGTTCTCTATAATCATTCTAAAGTAGATAACCAAAATGAGGATATGTAAACAAAATTACATTTCATTTCAATTGATTTTTTATTTCAACATTAATTACATTATTAAAATATTATATCACTATACTTTTTTAACATAAACTTTACATAAAATAATAATAATTTAATATTATTGGTGGAGGTGAATAAAAAATTTAGATAATTCTTTAAATTTAGAGTTTTTTTTATCTTTTTTCTCTGTTATAGAAAATATTATAAAAAAACTATTGAAACAATATAGAGAACAAAACCTCAAATTTCTCTATTTTAGAAAATCTGTTCAAAATCCCAATTTTGAAGAAGTTATTGGAGATGCTCATACTTATCAAAGAGACATTGTTTTTTTATTCATTATACCAATGAAATTATTTTAAAATAAATGTACCGGAGAAAAAAATAAAATTTTATGAGTTGTATTAAATATTTTAATAATATAATTAACTATTTAATATAGAGAATTTATTGGATATAAATGTAACTTTTTTTCTTTTTCCATTAGGCCATCAGTACTCTTTCAAAGATTTCAGCTCCACATCAGCGCCACATCAGCTTTTCTCAATCCCTCACTCAATCCCTAAGGCCATCAGTACCCCATGGAAAGAATCTTTCAAATATTCCACTCCACATCAGCGCCACATCAGCTTTTCTCTCATCTCTCACTTCATCCCTAACAATCCCAAAACACCCGTACCCCATTCCCTCAAACCCTTTTACCACCTCATTTATTTTAATTCTTTTATTTATACATTTAATTATTTAACAAAATAAAAATATTTATATATTTTTTAATAAATAAAAATAAGATAAATAATAAAAATAAAAATTCATACCATTCATTAAAAATAAAAATTACAAAATACAAAACACTATCAATCATGAAATTTTTGAATTTGCTCTTTTCTCGCTAAATTAACCCTCAAAGCTTTTCCCGTAAGGTGATCATGTGGGGCCATGAAAAACTCGAAGTCTTTATCAAATCGGTTTGCGCGTTCGATTTCGCGTTCTTGATCCAACCTATGTCGTTCGAGTTTTGAGCGTTCGATTTCGAGATCGAGTTTTTTCATTTTGTATTCCATTGTATCATCAATTTTGTCGTTGAACGTCGTCAACAACTGAGTAACACTTTCGTCCGTATTCGCCCCGGACGTATTACTCGTTGATGATTTTTTTGCCTTGTTTCTCCCGATGGGTCGTTGAATTTGCTCGCCATCGTCATCATCGGAAGGTTGGGTACGTTTTGAACCCCGCGATGAAGTTGTCGTCATCGTTGGAACGGCTCCCCATTTTGGACATTTTTTTAGAACGTCTGACACGGGGTTTTGACACCCCGCGAATCTAACCGCAAGTGTACGGTGTCGAATCAAGTAATAACGTACGAAAGTACGAGTATCGAACCAAAGGAACTAGGAACTAAATATCACAATTACTACAAGAATATTAATTGGACTGTCAAATTTGGAGAGTGGTTTTATAAACTAATGAAATGCAGAAATTAAAATCAAGCAAACACAAGGCAAACAGAACAGCTTTAAAGACTTTGACAGAGAGAAAAGTTGAGGGTTGGAAATCCTCAGGTTTTACACATGCACCCAATCAACTCAAACAGTTACCAGTTAATCCCCTAAATGAATCCCAAATCTTTTAAGATCACCGTCGTTTTCTTTCGAATAACAACGGATTTTATTTTGAAAAGGATTAGTTCAATCTCTCGATCTCACTTCTGGATTCCAAAACACATTAAGCACTCGATTTATGTTAAATTGGGTAGATTTTATCTCTCGATGTCAACCTAACGGTTTAAATGGGACTAAAGCTTACTTGGTATATCTCTATCACCGTTTTGGGCTTTAGGCATGCAATTCCTAATTCTATATAGTAGTTAATTCTCACGAACTTAATTACTAATCAACAAATCAATTGTAAAATGGCCAAGATCACAAAAGCATTAAGAACAAAACCACATGCTTCATTTAATAAGGAAAAAACTTGATAAACGTTCGAGTCAATTCGTTACATGCTTAAAAACCGAATCATTCCAACCCCCAACACGAACCGGTTAGTTCATGTCGGTGGTGGATTCAAACATAGGAAAAAAGTATTCAAAAACGAAGATAAACATGATCAAATGCGAAAGGTGAAAAACGTGATAACAAGTGATGAAAACTCCCTCTCGTGTTCGTCTCTACGTTCCGTCTTGAATGTACTCGTGATCGGCTCTGTATCGTGACCTCGAGGACTCCGAAAAATCTCCCAAAATCGCCCCGGAAACTGCTCTGGCCGTCCTCGAAAAGTTGCGCGAATAATGACCTAAAATCTAAAAAAACGAATTTTATTTCTGCGTGCCGCGGTTTGCAAACCGCGCGGCGGTGTGGAACAGTGTGTGCCGCGGTTTGCAAACCGCGCGCCGCGGTTTGGGAAATCTGCACGCCGCGGTTTGGGAAAACTGCACGCCGCGGTTTTGGGCTAGGATCTCGGGCTTCCGTTGGGCTTCGTTTTGGCTCTCTTTTGGACTCTTTTTAGCTTTTTTCTCGAGGATTACCGCCTTTTAGAATACCTGCACATTCCACTCGATAAACCATAAAATACACGCCTTTTTACTTGAATACAAGCCAATCTCGTTGGTTTGAGAACCGAAAATAACGCCAAAAAGTGGCGTTATCAACGTCCCAAGCTTGTTCGTGAGTGAAAGCAACTTTATGGCGTGCTAGATACCGTTCGTGTGCCGTTCGGGATATATCGGCCTCACTCATCCCGCTTGATCTATTATTGAGCAAGTTGTTGTAGATGCCGTCAAACGAATTAACTCTTTTATTGAGGTCGTTGAACTTGCTATTGAGTTGATGGGTTGATCTATAACCTGGTTCACGACCCATGCGAGTAAAGAACACATGCCCGATTCGGCCCCAAAAATTTCCTACATTTATGTAAAATTAAGTATAAGAATAATAATAATAATAATAATAATAATAATAATAATAATAATAATAATAACAACAATAAAAATAATTACCACCGCTTTGTGCGTTACCGACCACGGGGTCCTCCGAAACGTCAACCCACGCCGACACTAACGCGAGTTCCTCGGCTTTACTCCACGTTTGTTTGGCGGCTTTCTTTGGTCTCGGATTTGATGGTTCCGGGTTAGATTGTTGTGTCGGGATAGATTGTGGTGTGTTCGGGGTAGAAGGTTGGGTTTCCGAAACAATGTCGTCGTCGAGATTGAAGTTGGCCTGAGTAAAACCTTGTTCAATTAACCCAGGACGTGTAAACTGGTAAGGAATTTGTTGGTGAAATTGTTGGTGAAATTGTTGGGGAAATTGTTGCGGATATTGTGGCGGATTTTGTTGCGACCATTGTGGCGGAATTTGTTGCGAAAATTGCGGATGATAACCTTGTTGTGTAAACGCTTGGAAACCAAGCTCTTGATCTTCTTGCGATTGTGGTGTATTCGGTCGGTTACGACGGGATGTAGGTGTTCTGTTTGAATTCATGATGAGAGAGGTGTGAAAAATAAGAGGTTGAGAGAATTTGAGAGAGTTTGAGAGGTGTGAGAAATAAGATGTTGAGAGAATTTGAGAGGTGTGAAAAATAAGAGGTTGAGAGGTGTGAGAAATAAGAGGTTGAGGGTTAAATATATAGTGGGATTAAATTGAGAAAAATAATTTTTTTTAGTAATAGAGTCGTTCAACGGCATGAATTTTAAAAAATTTAATTAAATTTTTTTTTTAAAAACCCTTCGGGATGGATCGGGATCCCATCCCATACCGCCATCCCCGCAACCTCCGTAGCCCATCCCCGCATCCCCGCAGCCATCCCCGAGGGCCATCCCGCTTGGGGTACGGATGGCCTAAACACCCTTACCCCATTCCCTCAAACCCTTTTGCCACCTCATTTATTTTAATTCTTTTATTTATACATTTAATTATTTAACAAAATAAAATTATTTATATATTTTTTAATAAATAAAAATAAGATAAATAATAAAAATAAAAATTCATACCATTCATTAAAAATAAAAATTACAAAATACAAAACACTACCAATTATGAAATTTTTGAATTTGCTCTTTTCTCGCTAAAGTAACCCTCAAAGCGTTTCCCGTAAGGTGATCATGCGGGGTCATGAAAAACTCGAAGTCTTTCTCAAATCGGTTTGAGCGTTCGATTTTGAGTTCTTGTTCCAACCTATGTCGTTCGAGTTTTGAGCGTTCGATTTCGAGATCGAGTTTTTTCATTTTGTATTCCATTGTATCATCAATCTTGTCGTTGAACGTCGTCAACAACTGAGTAACACTTTCGTCCGTATTCGTCCCGGACGTATTACTCGTTGATGTTTTTTTTGCCTTGTTTCTCCCGATGGGTCGTTGAATTTGCTCGTCATCGTCATCGTCGGAAGGTTGGGTACGTTTTGAACCCCGCGATGAAGTTGTCGTCATCGTTGGAACGGTTCTCCATTTTGGACATTTTTTTAGGACGTCCCAAGCTTGTTCGTGAGTGAAAGCAACTTTATGGCGTGCTAGATACCGTTCGTGTGCCGTTCGGGATATATCGGCCTCACTCATCCCGCTTGATCTATTATTGAGCAAGTTGTTGTAGATGCCGCCAAACCAATTAATTCTTTTATTGAGGTTGTTGAACTTGCTATTGAGTTGATGGGTTGATCTATAACCTGGTTCACGACCCAAGCGAGTATAGAACACATGCCCGATTCGGGCCCAAAAACTTCATACATTTATGTAAAATTAAGTATAAGAATAATAATAATAATAATAATAATAATAATAACAATAAAAATAATTACCACCGCTTTGTGCGTTACCGATAACGGGGTCCTCCGAAACGTCAACCCACGCCGACACTAACGCGAGTTCCTCGGATTTACTCCACGTTTGTTTGGCGGCTTTCGTTGGTCTCGGATTTGATGGTTCCGGGTTAGATTGTTGTGTCGGGATAGATTGTGGTGTGTTCGGGGTAGAAGGTTGGGTTTCCGGAACAATGTCGTCGTCGAGATTGATTGCGGGTGAAGGAAGATTGTAGTTGGCCGGAGTAAAACCTTGTTCAATCAAACCGGGACGTGTAAATTGGTAAGGAAATTGTTGGTGAAATTGTTGGGGAAATTGTTGCGGATATTGTGGCGGATTTTGTTGCGACCATTGTGGCGGAATTTGTTGCGACCATTGCGGACGATAACCTTGTTGTGTAAACGCTTGGAAACCAAGCTCTTGATCTTCTTGCGATTGTGGTGTATTCGGTCGGTTACGACAGGATGTAGGTGTTCTGTTTGGATTCATGATGAGAGAGGTGTGAAAAATAAGAGGTTGAGAGAATTTGAGATAGTTTGAGAGGTGTGAAAAATAAGAGGTTGAGAGAATTTGAGAGAGTTTGAGAGGTGTGAAAAATAAGAGGTTGAGAGAATTTTAGAGAGTTTGAGATGTGTGAGAAATAAGAGGTTGAGGGTTAAATATATAGTGGGATTAAATTGAGAATTTTTTTTTACAAAGAGCCGTTCAACGGCATGATTTTTAAAAATTAAATTAAATAGATTTTTTTTAAAAACCCTTCGGGATGAAACGGGATGGGGAACCCGGATTCCATCCCTTTCCGCCGAACCCGCTTGAGCCGTAGCCCATCCCCGCCATCCCGCAGTCCATCCCGAGCCCCATCCCGAGCCGGGTACTGATGGCCTTAGACATATTCTTACATTCCTAATGTATAACTTAATTTGAGTTTACATAAAAATAAATGCATATAATATTACCTTTTTTTAATAAAAAAATCATTATAATATTTTCAATAGATTCTTTTTTGAAATTCAAAAAAATTAAAAAGAAGTTGTAATTAACACAAGTTGATAAAAAGGCATACAAATGTACTTTCAAGTTGGATAAATGGCTCATTGTTAAAGTAAAAGAGAGATAGAACAACAATAGTAAAGAGAAAGAATCGTAATTCTCATTAATCATAAGCCCTTTATATAGGGATGAGTTACAAGTAGATAACTACAAGACATTTCAATTATAATCTATATCTATCCCTATCTCTATCGTCATATCCTTTAGACGATGGCACATTTATCCTACAACACTCCCCCTTGTGCCGAGTCAAAGGAGTGAAGGTGCACAATTGTTGCCTCGTTAAAACCTTACGCCAAAATAAAAACCCAGTGGGAAAAAATAAAAATATGACGAAGGAAATAATACAACGCACTAGCTTCTTTGCAATACATAGACTTTTCCTTTAGTCTAGTTTTCTCTTAGATTCGTACATTAATCATGAGAGTTAAGAAAACATGATGGTATATAAACAGTTGCCTCACTAAAACCTTACACCAAGGAACAAAACCCAATGGGAAAAATAAAACTTTGGTTGAAGGAAAGAGCACAACATACCAATATTACATATATAGTAAACTCCCCCTTTTGTCTACCACTCCCCCTGATTCGTGCATTAATCAAAGGAGGTTTAAAACATTTCCATTTTAATACTTTCTACATGTTTCCCAAATATGGTTTTACGTATTGATTTGGTAAACAAGCATGTCACATTTTCCTCGCATCTTATTCAGTTCACTTGAATCTTGAGGAGAATTGATTATATAAAAACTTAAGCAAAATATGCTTTGTGTTGTAACCCTTGATGTATCTTACTTTCATGTCTTCGATACATGATGCATTATTTCCATACATGCAAGTTGTATAGTGATCAAAATCAAGATTACTAGCTCCTCTTATACGTGTAATGATAGTCCTTAACCATATACAATCTTGAATATTCTCATGGAGAGTAAGATTGTTGATAATATAAGAAGATAGCTATTAAGGGTTTGCTTAGTTTACTTCCAAGCAATCGGCATATTCCATATGATAATTCCTTATCCAGTTTGGGAACAACCTTTATATCAGTCAAACATATACCTAATATCAGCAAATATATACCAAGGCATTGTTTGGTGTTTTTCTATAAGGCCAGTACTTTTGCCGCTCACAATCTAAGTAGGTATTGAAGTTTCATTATCAATCCATTTTTCTCCATAGGGAAATTATAAGCCCACGTCAATGGTGTCAAAAGATTAATTTGAAATCATTCCAATGACGTTGCGTTGGCGCTGAGCTAAATCTAGCTGACAAGTTCAGTGAGAAGTACAATATATGGTCAAGTGTATTATGTTGAGTACAATAATGCGCCTATTGTACTTAGGTATGGAATTCCAGCTCCTAACACCTCTTCGTCCTCATCCTTTAGACAGAATGGATCTTTCCTTATATCCAACACTTTGACCGATCATGGGAGTGCTAATTGAATGCGCTTTGTCCATATTAGGTCGCCTGATCATTTTCTAGACATACGCGGATCGGTGGATTAATATTCCACAAACTCGGTGTCGTAGCTCAAGTATCTAGACAAAACCAAGTTTTCCCACGATCTTTCATCTCAAAATCAGATTTCAAGTAGCTTGTGTTTTCTCTTATTTCATCAAGAGTGTCTATTATGTTCATTACATCGACATATAGAGCTACTATGAAAATCTGGAACTTTCTTTTCCTAACAAATACGCAAGGGCACAGTTCATCGTTCTTATTTATCGTTTCCCAATCAAGTATTCACTCAGGCGGGTATACCACATCCGCATAGATTGCTTTAATTTATAAAGTGAGTGTTTCATATTTATTGTAATCACATTTCATAGTTTAAAGTTACTTGATATTGGTATAATGCCCTCAAGCACTTTTATATGTAGTAACTACATCGTTGAGCTGCAATTTCTAGTCCTTCGGAAACTACTTGGCTAATTAATAGCAGAACGTTCTCCATCACGAGAGCCTTATATATTATGACTTAATTATTCTCACTACGCTTCCCTGACAAATGATTTATCTATGTCCTACAGGCTTTACACTTGGTCGGTTAGCACTACCGAACCAACTACCTGTTCATTTGTCAAATAATTATCATCGATTGCTTTTTTTCATTTAGGTCAATTTGCTCTTTGTTGACATTCTTCAACTGAGCATGGTTCGATGACATCGTGCTCTATTATCTCATAAGCAACGATATATGAAAATATATCATCATTTAGTATTTATGATCTGTCCATCGACTCATATTCATTTGAGATTTCTTTTATCTCTGGAATCAATATTAACTTCGGAGCGTCCTCCAGTAATGATTCATAGACATAGATTTAATTAGAGATAATCTCATGTATTGATGATATATGGTTGTGCCTTACTCCTCTCTTCCTTTAGATGAGTATCTATCGAACCAAGTAGCTTCCCCCATTTCCTTTTGGGAGCTACGACCTCAACCACACCTCCACCATGTGTGACTGCAACGTACTTCCAGCTACGTTGTGCCCTTGTTTGGGGACTTTTGACCTTGCGAGTATATTTGCAGCTCGTATATGTGATCTTGTCACTCTAGATAATATTAAACATATCAGGTATCGAGTCTGATTCGTTTGACTTCGACTTTACATTGTGAAGTTTTTGGGGATCAAAATGAGACATAATTGAAATATTCAATGGCACTTCCTGTCGTTCCCATGGAAAATCCTTTTTCCTATCTCCCCCTAACGACAGGAAGGTTGTCTCATCAAAGTGACAACCCGCAAATCTAGCGGTAAAGGGATCACTCGTCAAGGGTTCTAATTTGCGGACAATTATTGGGGGTTCATATCCAACACTTGATGACTCGTCTTTAAGACCCATTTTCGTACGTTGTGGGGGCGTAATTGGCACATATACAACACAACCAAACATACGTAAATGTAAAACATCAGGCTTATATCCAGTTACCAACTGGTACGCATAAGATTGGTTGGTTGGTTGTGGGTCTAAACACGAATAAGTAAAGTTGCATGTAATATTGCATAACCCCATGTAGATATGGATAAATTGGTGCGCATAACCAATGTCCTAGCTACCATCTATATTCTTTTGATGACAACTTTTATCATTCTACGAGACCATTATATATACATACACATGAGGTATAAGTAACTCTACATTAATCTCTATACATATGCAATAATCATCAAATCCTTATGATGTCAACTCTACATTATATTGTAGCTTATACTATTTCATTAGTATGATTGTGATATATGAAAGATGAAAAGATGTTATGATTCACATAATCTTTTGTGAGTTCCTTGCCACAAAGATTGAAATGCATTTTGAGACATGACATTTCTTTGTCAAAATCAGTTACCTTCTTGTAATCAAGTAAATAGGTTTCTTTCCACTGTATGATTAGTTAGAGAAGTATATGATACTGAATATTCCCGAATTTCCTTTTTTTTGGGACTATCCACGGTTTTTGGGGGTTTCTAGTTACTATCTCTGACAGTTGTGACTGATGTATCGTCTCAAAAAATTTAAAGTATTTAACTGTATCTTAACATCTAGTGTTTTTTTTTTCTATATGGTCAAAATGGTTCGATGATTTTTGTGTATTTTATTGTGTTTTTTCGAACCTATCTTATGATAATCAAGTACTTTTGATTCAAAATGTCGTTGAAAATGGAGAACATATTATTTTCTAAAGTAGTGAATTATGGTTTATACTTATTATGTTATGTATGAAATTTCATTATCATAATAGTATTGTATTTTTGTACTCTTACATTTTATTGATAATATGTCATCATTATTTCAATTTGCAACAAGAAATCACTCAATCTATTGGATTTCCAGGTAGCAGGGGAATCACATGGATTACTTGAATCCCTACAAACCTTAGGGCTATTTACACCCGTTTGACAAAATCCAAATCGATATCTTGCGATTTAATTAATTTGAATATAACATTGTTAATTATATATCTTTTGGCAGGAGGCCGAAAAGAATAAGGGTTTGGCATATGAAGCCAATTTCAATGTTTTAATATCTTAATACTATTTTAAGAGATTTTGTCATTAAACAAATCAATATTAATTTTTATTTTTGACATAAAATCAAATTCAAACTTTTAACATCTTAATAGTATTTATGGATCTTTTGGTAAGAGACCAAAATGTATGGGGGTTGGAAGTGTAACTTCCGAAAATTAGTTGTAAGATTGAAATTAATGAGTAGGAACTCGTAATCAAGATAAACATTTGATTAATATTTTAACATTTTCATGTTATTTTTAGAGCTTTTGGTAAAATACCAAAATATATGGGGATGAAAGTGTAACTTCCAAATTTAATTATAAGATTGAGAAAAATGAGTAGGAACTCATAATCAAGATATACATTTGAACTGGTGCATTTAAGTATGGTCTAATATTATACATTATAAGATTTTAATAGTTTTTGGCAAGAGGCCAAAAATGTAGGATTAAAAGTATAACTTCTAAAATTATTATAAAATATTATAAGTAGAAATTTATCATTAGGATAAATATTTGAATTTATGATCACTATATTACGAGTGATTATCCCATCATTTTCTTCAATAACAGGATATACTTTATTTAATTGGATAACACAAAAAATAAATAATAGATATATCAAAATAAAGTGATTTAATTGGCACATTCCAACAATAAATATATAAAATTGATAAGATAAATTCGTTTGCATAATACTAATAAACATTTGAGTAAATAACAAACAGTGTAAATAAATAATAATAACAAATCCAATAAGATTAAGTTAACTAGTCTAATAGTTAAATCAAATAATTATGCATGTTTTAATATATTTAATATATACATGAAATTGTTGTTTGCAGATGCAACATAGAGATAACATATATTTGCAGATAAGAAAGAGATTATAATCAAAATTTCAATTGACATGAATATCTTTATTTATATCATATTTATCATTCAAGAATATAATTGTAAGCAAATAGCTATTATAATTATTTTTAACTAGAAAGAAGAGCAAATATTGACCTAAATCATGGTCAAGGTAATTACAGGATCCACGTTACCAAACCAAAATCCAAACAAAACATATGAATATGAATTGTTTAATTTTCACAATTTATAATATTTCGTCTAAACTCATTTCAACTTTATTGTAATCTAATTTGATAAGCGTTTGAACTTAATTATAACTATTTTGAATTAAGATAAATATTTGAAATATAAGAAAGAAATTATACTCTAGATAAACATGTAAATGTTTTTTTTATAGAAAATTAAATCAAAATAAAACTGTAATTAAACTAGATTAACATTATTTAATAAATACAATCAATAATCTTACGAAAATAGCATGTAAACACAAATCGTTCCTGATAAATAAATATTATTAACATGCATAATTAAGATGACATATTCACATAGACTCTCATACCGCTAGGCCAAAGGTCTTTTGGTAAAAGTTCAAGCTTTTGCAATGAAAATGAAATCTCATTCCGTCAACTTAGGCTATGTCTAGCAAACTAGCTGATAAGCTAGCTGTTGACTGATAAGTTAGCTGATGAAGAAGTCACGTTTGACAAAAACTAGCTTATAAACATGTAAAATGACCAAAAAATGTATATTCAAAAAATTGTCAATTGCAATATTTAATATACAATTAAAGCTAACTTATAAACATGTAAAATGACAAAAAATGGTATATTCAAAAAATTGTCAATTGCAATATTTAACATATAATTAAAACAAACTTATAACAATATAATATGTTCATTAATACAACAATGTAGTAAAAAATTAAATAATACAACATGTTTATTTAAAGAACTTTAAGTTTATTAGCATGTATACTATAAATTTTGAATTTGTTAAAACAAGTTTTAGGAAAAACATATATTAGTTTATAATTTTAAATAACCGTTAGATACAATATGAAAAATTAATTAAATAATAATTGAAAAGATAAATAGTAATTGATTTACGGACCTTTCTGTAAAAGATTTACTAAACTCACTTAAACGAAACAATGATTATTTCAACCAACTAAAATAAAAAAAAAATCAAATAAACTAATAAAACAAAATAATTATATACAATTTCCTTTAATAGTTATTTTTTTCGAGTGCAATTGACAATCATATGAGAAATTACTCATTGTTTAATTTTCGGATTCATATGAAATGCAAGGGATAGTACAAACATATGTGATTGTCATTTGAATGGAAAAAATAAACAATGACTAATCAAAATGGTACACCCCTTTCTTTTAATTGGGTAATGGTACTTTGGGTGCGTTTGGTATGCAAACATGATAGGACATGACAAAATAGGACATGATAGAATAGGTGTTCCACGTTTGGTAAGACATAATTGGACAGAACAGAACATATAACATTGACCAATTTATCCTTACTAAATTTAAATAATGAATAAGATATGAAATAAAAGATTTATTTGATGTTTTAGAAGAGAATTAAATTTTATTTTGAAGTTATATTGGTAAAATATAAGTCTGTTTCACCTTGTTCCAGATTGTTCCATGGGGTGGAGGTGGGACAGACATGTTCGAGTTTGTTTCACCTTGTTCCACTTTGTTCCACATACAAGTTCTGCCAAACGTGGGACAGTGAACCCTGTTCTGTCCTATCATGTCCTGTCCAGTGTACTAAACGCACCCTTTACTACTAAATTTTTGATACATCAAATGAAAAATGACATTCATTCCGTTTTTTACGCGTTAAAGATTCATTCATTTAAAGAAAATGTTTTAAGGATTAATCGCTCAACATATGAAAGTGCATTGAATTTTTAAGGTTTTAGGTAGTTTAAATATTTTACTTATTGTATTCCATTAAATTCAAGAATTTATTTATTTCATTCAAGAAATTTAAGGATTTATTTGTTAAAAGATGATATTGAGAACCTTAGGGGTTGTTTCGCAGTTGCTGAATGGTTTAGTGCAAAATGATTAAGTGGTCAGAATGATTAAGAGCCTTTTATGATATAGTGCAAAATGAAATATGGTTGTTTGGTAATTGTTTAGAATGAAATCAGAGTGATGAATGATTAAGGGAGGCCCATGATGCTAAATCATTCAGATGGTTTATGTAATAACCGAGATTTCTTTTAGTAGAAAAGATTAAGTTTAGTGGAAAGTTTGTTGTAAAGTTGAAAGTCTAGGGGCTGATTTGTAAATTGAAAGAAGAAGTGGGGTTTGAGTCTAATCCTACAATAGTATTGGCAGGTAATTCCTATTTTCCAATATGTATTTTTATGTTCTGCTGATCATGGTGGTGTTCTTGGGGTTTTGGTTTAAAGTTGGAAATGATACCCTAAGAGGAGGATTAAGCATACTTTTTACTAGACCTGGTAAAAAATGACACGACACGCTAACCCGACACGAATTAAACGGGTTTGGGTAATACATTTCAACCCGTTTAAGTAAACGGTTTGACACGACACGACACGAAAATTAAACGGGTAAGGTTAGAGTCAAACATTTCAACACGAACACGACCCGAGTAACCCGTTTATATATAAGATATATATATATATATATATTATGGGCCGCATCCTTTTAGTTACATTTATTTATGGGCTTGAACACTTCCACTATAGTATTCAGATTACTAGATTAGCTGATTAGGGCACCTTCAAAAAACGTTTTTCATCCTCTCCAGTCTCCACATCGACAGCTTCAGCCGGCGCCTCCTTTCCCTCTCACGCTCATCGACAGCTTCAGCCGGCGCCTTCTTTCCCTCTCACATCGAACCCTCTCATCGACACTTCAACAACTTCAGTCGGCGGCGTTCTCACATCGAACCCTCTCATCGACAGCTTCAGCCGGCGGAAATTGGAGGTGAGTTCTTGTAAGAAAGGCATAACTTTCTTGAATTAACCTAACTTTCCCTGCAATTTAATGGAATCTTGATCCAAATTGATGAACCCTAATTGCTAAAAAAGCATGACTTTCTTGAATTAACCTAAGTTTATGCACCTTCACAACAACAGTGTTTATTATTTGTTTAGGGCTTTATGGATTTGTTCCCAACAGTCAACAGAGTGAAAAGTTTGGTAGTTTTATGACATTTTAACGACTTAACACCATTTTTGGCAGGGGTTTGTTTATGGGTTTGTTCCCAACAGTGTTTATTCTTGGTTTGACATGCTTCTTTGTTTAGGAGTTTGTTCCCAATAGTGTGTATTCTAAAAAATTAATGACTAAATTCAAGCTTAAGACACCATATTTGCTTCTGGTGTGATTTTCTTGTTTTACACACACACATATATATATACATATATATATATATATATAGAGGGAGGATTTGGAAAAAAAACAATTGAGACATACATTTGTACCTTAAACAATTGAGAAAATGTATACATTAAACATAGCCATATTAATTTACAATTATTTGATTGAAATTATATAGAGATTTTAGACCTTGATATTGTAAATTTAGACAATCGTTTTGTTTGGAGCAGAATTAATATTTGTTTGGCTGCACCACTCACCTTATTGTTACAAAAACATGTGTCTACAATTGATATTAGCAATCCTTAATTACTCAAATCATACCCACATTAAGATCGATCTGATCCATGTATTAGTGTTTAATTACCATAGATTTAAGGCATCCCCAATCATCAACTAATGGCTTTTCATACTATATATAACAGTAAAAAAAGCAAAGTTAGTTAACTTTCCAATACTAAAATAAGATTCCATAAGACTATACAAATTAACAGTCACCTTTCGTTGAAAATACACGAGATCTGCGTCTCTTTGATTAAAAAACAATTGAGACATACATTTGTACCTGTATCATTTAATTATAAAGCATCAGTACATGAATTATAACCTAACAGCCTCTTGTTTTGTAGATTCAAATATGGATCATGTTCCTATTAACTTGTCTGCTGATGAAGCGGAAGAAGAGGGCGTTGGTGCGTTGGTGCAGATAGGCTAGAAGATTTGGCAACAGCTTCTAAGAAGGGCAAAGAAGCAATTAAGCTTAAACCCATACTCTCTGGTAAGCCCATTAAACGCCAACGTAAGCTTACTTCTAGTGTTTGGGATGTTTTTGAAATGATTGATGAATTAGATGTTAATGGAAATCTACAATGCAAATGCAAGAGATGTGGGGCTAAATACATTGCTGAAAGTAAGTATGGGACAGGGAATATGCGTAGGCATATTATCGGAGTTCGTTGAAACCAGAAACTGTTGAATCATTGGTTTGTCTTAGAGATTGGGTTTTTAATGAAGGTAAACGTTTCTTTTACCAACTTTAAATTTTATGCGTTGATTAACTTACTCAATTTTAAACATTTCTTTTACTCAATTTTAGCATCAATGCAACCGGATGAAGAGGAGCTATGCAATTTGCTTTTTAATTTGAAGGATGAGGATGACGAGTGCAACCATAAAGAATCAAAGAATCAAAGTCTTCAAACTCAACTATCCGGATGAAGAGAAGTTATGTTTTGGATTTGGTTAGAAATTGGAAGTTGAAACTTCAAAGTTTTCTTGGGTTGTAATATTTTTTTATGTTTTAGATTTTCAATGCTTTGGATGTTTGAACTTTAACTTGTAAAATTTGGATGTCTAATGCTTTAATTTTCGATTTTTAAGTTTTAATTTTGTATAATGTTAATTTTTAAACGGGTTAGCAGGTTAACGGGTTTGCGGGTCAAACGGGTTTGCGGGTTAATGGTTTAACAGGATAAACGGGTTAATCGTGTCGTGTCGGGTTAGGCGGGTAAAATCAGGTCGTGTTTAGGTTGAGATATTCTGACCCGTTTATTAAACGTGTCGTGTTCGGGTTTGACACTCCCAACCCGTTTAACCCGTGAACACGACACGAACACGACACGACACGTTTAACAGGTCTACTTTTTACGATTAAGTAGCAAAAGATTTTAAAGAAATAATTTAAGAGATGTTTGTGGTGTTGTGTTATCTCGAATCGTATTGTTTAAAAGCTTAACCAGAGATATCGAATCCGAAATTTTAATGAGTCCGGAACTGGGCTTTAATAATAATGTTTCGGAGTTGAGTTATCTAAGATCCGGAATTTGGCTAAGATGCAAAGATCCGGAACTTGTCAAAATCATGAGATCCGATATTGAATTATATAGGATCCGGAAGTTGGTAGCAAGACCCGGAATTGTTTTGACTTGGACCACACTAAGAGAACCGGAAGTTGTGTTGTGGGTTAAGTCCCGGAAATAAATTAATGGACCAGAAGTAGTGATCATTGGGCCGTGAGCCCAGAACTTTTATTTATTAGTTCGGAGTCTGCTGGGCCACGTGATCCGGAGTTGTTTTCATCAGATCCGGTAATGCCTTCTTAAAAAGGGATCCGGAGTCCCACATAAACCGGAAGTTAAAACCATCCAGCTTGGGCCTGATGTGGACCCGGTACAAATATTGGAGATCCGGTATTATAGCAGAAGTCTGAAATTAATTACCTTTGTGGGCCTCTCGATCCGGTAACACTTCAAAAGGGGATCCGGTACTATAGTGATCCGGTATCATGTTGGGCCTGGATATTAAAGAACCGGAATGTGTTTACCTTGGGCCATGATCCGGAAATAAATTTCAGATCCGGAAGATTAATTTAGTTTGGGCCGGTGAGCAGAGTCTAGAACCCGGTGTTTAGTCTAAAAGTGTAACTTACCAACTTAGGTAATTTTTGTTAGATTAATAATATGCGTTTCCTAAATTTTAGGCGTTCCATTTAGAAATCAGAAGCTTAAGTAAGAAGCCTTGAAGCGGGAAATTTCCAAAGCGCCAGGTGAGTTTTTCTAACCCAAAATACGTGCTTTTAATGTGTTTTTCTGAAGTAAGTAAGTAAAGAGAAATGCCATGCTTTATTCGTATGATTTTATTGCATGAAAGTTTTATGTAAAGTTGAATGAGATGTATGCATACATTGTGGTAGACGTAAATTGGCTAAGTCGGAGGGAGGTTCCGCCAGTACTCATGTCGGGGGGAGGTTCCGTTTATGCCATGGGAGGTGTGACCCAGTAAGGCAGCGTGAGACTGACTCGTTGTCACTCTTGAGTGACTTCAGGGTGCCATTTACGGGAACGGATTTATCTGTGAAAGTTTTATGTAAAGATATGTGAATGTTTTATGTAAAGATGCTTGAAAGTTTTATGTAAAGATGTTTGAAGGTTATAAACTGTTTTTAAATGATTTGAGAACCGTCAGGAAGGAGCTCACTGGACCTCATGGTCTAACCCTCGCATTTTCCAACTAAACATTTTCAGGTAAGCAGATAGTAGGAGGCTCAGGTAAATGAACAAGAGCAGGATAGAGTACAAATGTAAATAGAGACAGTGTCTTTGACACTTATAGACACTAGTAAATTCTCAGTTGTGTATAGGTTGTTTCCGTCAACCTAAGTTTTGAGACAGATGTAATGAAATTTTTGGGACCCAATATTGTAATTCTTTAAATTTAAATGCTATGTATGCTTTATTTAGACTGGGTTGTTACAGTTTAAGAACCATTAAGAGGCAAACATTTTTTTTGCCAAACAGGATTTACATCTTAGCAATTCAGGGGTTACCTCTTAATGGAACCATTAAGAGGTAAACAAACAGCCCCTTAATCACTCAAAAGTGAATTATTTCCAAATTCAAATAAGAGTAAATTGCGTTTTTAGTCTATATGATTTGTTAGAAATTTACATTTTTGTCTTTGTATTTTTAAGGTTACGACTTTCATCTCTGTTATTTACAATTCATCGTTGTTTTTGTTCTATATCATAGAGTTTTACATTTCATTACTAGTTTCATAATAATTTATTGATGTTTTTATCCCTCATACTTAAAACTAGAAGTTAGCTTCAAGAACGAAAATAATAATAAATTGCAAATCATATGAACGAAAGGGAAATTCACTCAAATAACCATTATATCAATTGTCTCCTAGTCACTTCTGTAACATCCTGAATTTTCAGTTATAGTATTTTAATGAGAATTAGGATTGTTTGTATTTTTAGTTTTAACTTTGGATTATGTTGTGATTTATAATTCAAAATGGGGTTAAAATGTTAGTGGTAAAAGTTAAGTGTCATTGTTGGAAGGTTGAAACTTGGGGGTGTATTTGGTCACAATTGGAAAGTGTGTGTAGATAAGGTAGCTGAAATCAGATTTTATCTGATTTCTTATGCTTAGGGTCGGTTTGGAGAATCAAAGAGATAGAGAGAAGGAGAAAAGAGAAAAGAGAAAAGAGGAAGAAAACAAGATTTGTTCATCAAATTGGTAAGGAAATCTGATTATGTTTTTTTTATTAGTTTGTTGAGAATGAATGATGATGGACGAATCTGTGTATTGGATTGAATTACAGAATCATAAACAACAGATTTGAAGAATCAGAATTGTGCAAAGTGGGTAAAACTTCCTTAAGAGGTGAGTTCATTTGTTTATTGCGTAAATCAGTGTTTTCATGTTAAATTAAACCTTGAAATAGCTGTATAAATTAGTTATGAACTGTATGGGATGGTTTGGAATGAGCTGAATCGAACAGACATGAAAATGGATCGGATTTTAGGCTGCAGACCCGACTTTTCCGGATGAATCGTCGTATCCGGAAAACACCAATATAAATGTTTCCGGCCGCAGGAAGTATCCGGGTAAGTTGTATTTTATTACAAGAATCCGGATGAAATTAGTTACCGGGTAAGTTCGAATTGATTTAGGTATCCGGATGATTTTAGTATCCGGATGGCGTCCGGATTAGAAAAGTATCCGGAAAACCCCTGTTGCCCGGACACTTTTGTGAAATTGAAAATGTTAGATTTTGATGTTTGGAAGCAGATTCTAGCGGAACCCCCGTGCTAAGTCGCCGAATGGGGGACATTTGAGGATGAAAATACGATAGGTTATCTAGTATTCTTAGATTTGAGAATATGTTATGAGCTGTAATATGTTGTTATGCAGATACGTTAGTAAAGTGTAATGGATCCATAGGCACTATGTTTGTTTTAGCTAGAAGTTGTCATCAAGTCATCGGGGGCAACTTAGTACGGTCTAATGGGAACCGATTACTAGCCATTGACTATATGATATAATTTCTAGGATTGTGTGTACCTTGAATCATCGGGGGCCCCGGTTGTGTATCGCGATATATTAAATCCCATTGGGGCCATTGATTCTGAGGTGGGGAGGACGTGAAATGTGGAATAGGCAGATTTTGATTTGTAATTCCCATTTCGAATGGAAGATCGGAGATTTCCATTTTTATAGGGAAGATCAGAGATTTCCCAATTTGTGAAAGGAAGATTAGAGATAGGCATAAAGTATTTTGTAATCTCTACTTCCGGATTAAGAAATAGGCAGGTTTTGACTTGTAATTTCTTGAATAAGAGTATTAATCCTTGAATATGGGATCATTCGTGATAAACTCTTGGTAGCAATATTATGGCTAAATGAATTAGTCATAATTATGGAAGTGGGGTAGATTCCCAGTAGTGAAAGGAGTTGTTATATGGTAAGAAAAGGAGCAATCAGGTTTGTTGTAACTGTTTACATTGATTTTGCAAATGTTATTATTGAAACGAATGTTCTCACTAGGCGAAAGCCTAATGTTTCAAGTTGAATTTTCTTACCAGGTACAAGCTCCGGGAAGTAAGCAGGGATGTGTGATGAGAAATTTTGGAAAGATTCAAACTTAGAGATGACGGAGGATCTAGCTATTCTTTTGATGTTTTTGGGACAAAAGCTAGATAACTTAGTTAATCTGATTATGATGTATGATTAGATTAATAGGTTATTTGAGTTAGATGCGTTGTATATAAAATATTTACAATTGATCCTCAGGTTATCAAAGTTTGAAGTTTTATGATCATAACTTGTGTATTATTCAATGTTTAAATTGGCCCTGTTTTTAGGGCGTTACAACTTCTCTTCCCGGTTTTACACAAATGTCATTACATCCGTAATATCCAAGTACGTAACTTGCGAACCTGGCTAAACTACAATTTTTTTCAAGAAACTGGACAATTTTTCTTTAAAAAACGTACTTGGGTCCGTAGATTTTTTTTAAAAATAAAAATTGACCAGATTTTTTTTATCGTTTAGCCAGATCTGCAAATTACGGACATGGATATTACGGATATAGTAATATTTGAGTCAATTTCCGTGAGCGAAAACCACAACTTCAAAACCACAAAGATAAAAATCGTACTTTCTAACAAACTATAAGGACAAAAACGTAATTTACTCTTAAAGTAATGCTACTTATGACTTTTAGTAACTTGGTGCACAAGGGGAACAAAGTGGACCGATACTTGGGCTTGTATCATAGGCGTAGCAAACCGGAGACCATGGATCTAAAACACACACCCATTTTCTTTATTCAAATAGAATCAAATTGGAGCACAACCAATTGGACCGCTAAACCTAACTGTCTTTAAACAGTTTGATTTTCATTTTCATTTCGATTTCTCCCCCTTTTCGTTTTCCCATTAATCTGGATCTTTTCTTCTTCCTCAGTTTCTATATTCTATTGAGATTATAGAACCCTAATCAAGCCCGTTTCTGATTTGCAAATTGCAAGAACCCTAACACCAAGATTCTTGTTTGTAATCGGAAAGAAAATGAAAATGATCGTTCCGGGGTTCTGTTAGGGTTTTGTTTTCGTGTGTTGAATTCTTCCAATTGTAGTTTCAGTAAGATTTGATCGAGTTAATGGAGACTACTCGTTCCGATACGGGATCTTTCGCTCAAACGGAAATTAATTGGGACAAGTAAGCAACCCTCATTCCCTTTTTGAATTTATTTTTTCAACTTGATAATCGTTACTTATGAGTTATGTCTATCATCAAGGTGGTATTCGTTTTTTTTTCTATCTGTTTTTGGTGGTTTTTTAGGGTTTTTTCTGTATCATATTGCAATTTAGGGGAATATTTTGATATTGCATACGAATTTTTATTTCCCTCTGTTAAAAAGGTGCTGTTTCCAATTTTGTGTTGAGGCAGATTGATTTTCTAACTTCGAATTTGATTTAATTGGGTGTTTAGATGATTGGATGCAACAAAGTGATTATAGAAAGGAAGTGATAGTTAGGTAATTTAACATTTATATAGATTCGGCCTGCAAACTTTCCCAAATGCCCAAAAAATTTATGAACAAAAAAAATTATAACTACATTAATTGTGATAAACCAGTACCAGAGATTTGGCTGAGTTTGGTATGGGGTTGAACCAGACATGATAGAACCGAACTCACCGTTCCATGTTTTGGTTTAAGGGTGCGTTTGGTATCCAGGACAGAATAGATAAATGACCAATTTACCCCTAAAGAGTTGTTTATATCTTTTATATATTTTGATTAATTTGTGTAATTCATTAAATTATAATAAGATAAATACTTTTAATAACAAATTATATCATTAAAAAAACTGTCAACACGATTAAAATAACACCAAAATAGAAAGTTTATGTACTTTTCAATTTTTTATACCTTAATTTACCAAAATATAGAAACCGTATAAAAATAATATTTTGAGGACAGTGAAGTGAAAGTTTAAAGAGCATAAAATAAAATAAACAAAATCTAAAGAATGAATACAATAAAAAGAGGGAGACATATTTGTTGTTTTAGAAAAGAATTTTGTTTTATTTTGAGGGTATATTGGTAAAATATAGGTTTGTTCCACCCTGTTGTTCCATGGGATTCTTAATTAGTTGAGGTGTGCACAAGCTGACCCAGACACCCACGGTTCCCAAAATCTGATATAAGTTCTTTCATTCTTATGCAGGCTTGATAAAACTAAGTTTTATGTCGTAGGAGCCGGGATATTCACCGGGCTCACCGTTGGACTTTATCCTATATCCGTCGTTAAGACCAGGATGCAGGTCGCTACCAAGGACTCAGTCGATAAAAGTGCGTATGCTGTTGTTCGCGGATTGCTGAAAACAGAAGGCGTCCCGGGTTTATACAGAGGTTTTGGCACGGTCATCACAGGGGCAATTCCGGCAAGAATTATTTTTCTCACTGCATTAGAGACCACAAAGGTGGCTGCTTTCAAGATGGTGGAACCGTTCAAGCTTTCGGATCCTACAAAGGCTGCGATAGCTAACGGAATTGCTGGAATGACGGCTTCTCTTTTTTCTCAGGGGGTCTTTGTTCCTATTGACGTGGTATGCTTTCAAATAACCCAATAAAACTTACAGGTGGTTTTTTTGTTCTATTCAAGATTGTTAAAACCTGAAAACCTAATGTGTACGATGAAAAAGGCACGAACTTTAGAAATGTGTAACTATTACACTTTTTAATAAACTATATGACAATTTACCCATAATAACATAGGGAGTAATGAATTTCTCCATCTCATAATTAAGGTAGAATTGGAAAGTAGGCACTTAGGCCTTGTTTGTTTTTTTCCAAATTTTCAGAGCCACTTATGTCTTATCGTTCTCTTATCTGGTAAGAGGTAAACCAACCTCTTATTTGCCTCTTATTGTTCTTAATGAATTAATCTTAATAGATCCTTTCTCTCAATCGATTCACT
Organism: Saussurea involucrata; assembly: GCA_033807775.1. NCBI lineage: Eukaryota > Viridiplantae > Streptophyta > Magnoliopsida > Asterales > Asteraceae > Saussurea > Saussurea involucrata. The sequence continues at coordinate 88,641,093 of CM066316.1, forward strand.
TCGATTATAATAAAACTCAATTTACTATAATTAGGTGACTTTCAAATTCAAATATATATAATTTAAATATATTATTATCGATTAAACATATTCGTTTAGATAAATGCTAATTTTATAATTTAGATGTAAATTTTGTAATGATGATGCCTAAATATGTGAAATTGTATATATATATATATATATATATATATATATATTCAACACTATAATATTCTAATGGGTCAAATACATAATTTGAACATTTAGACATTTATCAGTTTACAAAAAACAAATAGTCTTATTGATTCAGATTTCAGACTTTAGTACCCCACCTCTTATCAATCACAAGTGAAATAAGACTTCAGCACCTCTTAAAAAACAAACGCCATCTTATTATTGGAAGTGACACTTATTCTGTGACAAAGAAAATATAAATGTGGCACTTATTTTTGGGATGGATGGAGTAGCAAGCAACAGAAAAAGAAAATCGAAATAGGTAGAATGAACACCACATGCAAGTCCTGCGTAACAAGATCCATTAACAGTTATCGGCATAGGACGTAGGCTAATCTCCTGAATATTGAAAATGGACAGATTAGTCAAAGACAGATGGTTCAAGGGTATTCAGGCCATGCAAGCTATAATGGTGGCCTGGATGTGGCTCGTAAAATTTTGAAGCAAGATGGCATCCGAGGACTTTATAGAGGATTCGGTCTATCTGTCATGACTTATTCCCCTTCTAGTGCTGTCTGGTGGGCAAGCTATGGTTCCAGTCAACGCGTTATATGGAGGTGAGAGTTTTTTCTTTTTCTTTTTTTGCTTATATGAACGGTCGGAGTTTAATTTGTTTTATGTAGTCTATTAGGTCATGGAACTGATGGCAACGGATCTCTTCCCAGCCAAGGGACAATAGTTTTGGTTCAAGGTGCTGGAGGAATATCTGCTGGTGCCGCAGCATCCTGCATCACGACTCCACTTGACACTATAAAGACTAGACTACAGGTACAATTTCATTGATCTAAACTTCATGTCAGATATTTCAACAAATGTTCAAATATCTTTGTAGAACGATCATAATTTGATAATTATATAAGTTTGTGGTTCGAATTTGTTTTTGAACGGGGCTTAAGCGTTGATGCTCGTTGATATTTTTATGTACAAGGTAATGGGACACGAAAAACGACCCTCTGCACGCCAAGTTATCAAAACGTTGATTGCAGATGATGGCTGGAAAGGGTTCTATAGAGGGATTGGTCCAAGGTTTTTTAGCATGTCGGCATGGGGAACATCCATGATACTCGCATACGAATATTTGAGTAAAAACTCTTCCTTTTTCTGCGTATTTTTGTTTCATTTTGAAGTAATCATGAACATAACCATCATGATAGACCGAACTGAGTGAGACCAAAATGCATTTTTTATGTGGACAGTGCTATTTGCACCCCCTTTAATGTCAGAATTAGGTCAAGTCATGCATTTCATGCATTGGGAATGTAAAAAGTAGGTTTTGATGTTGATATGTGAGGAGGAAATTACTAGGCTGAGGTGCAATTAGCCTCCCCATTTTTTGTCCCACCAAAATAGGTGGAACAACAATCAGGGAGATGGGCAAAATCGGTAATTACTGAATTACCCATGTCAAACTAAAACTCTAAAACCTTCTAAAAAAGTTCACCCACCTACCTTGCCCCAGCCCATCAAGTCGTGTCTGCTTACCAAACGCACCCATAGAGATCGCTTTGTTTACAATCGCATTGTCAAGACTCAGAGATAAAAGAATACGGGGTTCCACTTTTGGCATATCCCATGAAAATTGCAACATTTACTTAAAATATATGCCACCAAGTCAATCATTCCAATGTTCATTTAGGAACAATAAATATTTTGAGAACGGTGAGACCCAACAATTCTTGATGAATATAAATACATATACATGGATATCATTCATTATGAATATCATGCTTATGTTCATGATATTCATTATGAATAGTTGATTCTTACGGATCTTAAATACAGGTTGCCCCTACATTGATATCATGTCTATTCATGTGTTGTTTGTTTTGCTGACATTTACTATTTGTTTATGGTTTATCTAGAGCGGATATGCGCTCAAGATTTGTAGATTAGTCCACCGACTACCTGCTTCTTCCATCGCGGGTCCCGGGTGTTTGTTCAGATGATGATACCGGATACTTTTGTGATTTTTACTAGTTCAAGATGCATGTATACAGAAAATAGTGTCGAATGGCACAAGGCTCTCTTGGTTTACATGACGAGTAGAACTAGATTGCATAAACAAAACAAAAAAACAAATGTATGATTCATACATAATTCTTTTAACCATTTTTGACTTGCTAGATTCGATTCGATTCAGTGTTATATTTCGTAATCTCTTTTATTAGAACAGACATGATAAGGAAACCTTGTTTCATGCTTTCTAGTTTCTTTTGCCAAATTTGGTGTTTTCGGCATCATGTTTAGTGGCGACGATTCTTGAAAAGTTGAATGTAAGCGGCGTTTGTTGAGGTCTTGAAGAATGCTTCATGACCCGATATCTGATAATGACTCGTTATGTTGTATCAAACAGAGCATATGTCATAATAATTTGCGTGTCCATTTCGCATCCTTTATTTCCCCCGATCAAGCACATGTAAGAATGTAAGTGTACTCCATCAATTCCAATAGAAGTCTTTACGTTTCTATTTTAGTTTGTCCAAAAATAAGTGTTCACTCATAATAAGTGCGCCCTTATTATGAGTTGGAAAATATGTTACTCAATCTATTAAGGGTAAGATTGTCATTTACTTAATTAAAAAGTGTAATAGTTACTAATTTCTAAAACTGTCCCTTTTTTTAATGGGCATTTATGTTAGAACGGATGAAAGTCATGGAATAGGTACCAAAAAAGAAAAAACATAATTGGGCAAAGTAACACCACCCCTTTGCCAACTGAGCTAGGCAAAATAAGAAAAAATATAATGTTTCTTATGTTGATTGATAAAAAAAATTGTTTCACTAAACAAAACAAGCTTCGTTGCATTTTGACGCACTTTGGCATAGTAGAAATTGCAAAAATACTAGGATCAATAGAAAAAATGCAACAAAACTACAAAAGAGACAAAAATGGACCTTAAAATTGATTTAGGCATAAGTTCAAAGAAGAAAGGAACTCACAGTATCACTGTCAATATAATGATAAAAGAAGTTGCTCTATCTAATTACCATATAATGTCCTCATTTTACCAAACCAAACCAAACAAATCAAGCATGCTCCACCCAGTATGCCCCAGTGGGGATATGGGTGGAATGTAGACAGACCTGACCTCTACCTTTAAGAACAGAGCAATTGTTTCAGTAAAATATGGTCATTCTTAACCCTAATTTGATCATATTAAAAACATTCTCAGTTGACTACTTGTGTCTCATGGTCGCTACCATCCTCATCTTCATCGTCTCTCGTTGTGTCCGCGAATGCTTCGAGTGATTCGGCTTTGAACAAGTCACCGGCCTTGCTTGGATTATCAGTTGGGTCTTGTTCTTTTGTTTGAGATTTTCCTTTGTTCATCTGTAGCATGGACATATGAATCATCAAGAAAATTAAATCATTAACAACTTTTAGAATTTTATAGTCTTGAACGACGAAAGTAATCAAGATTTGTCTAATAAAAACACCAGAATAAAAGATAAAACGTGTAATAATAACGAGGATTCAATATATGATTTCTTGCAGTAAAGGAAACTGGTAGAGATTGAATGAAAGAAACTTACGGCACGAAGCAAGGATCTCTTCTCTCTCTCTCGAGCATTACTAATGGCCTGAAACAAAACCGGGATTTTATCAACTTTAAAAGCAACATCAAAGATGACCAATACTTATGTAGACAAGAAGTGAAAGTAAACACAAACCGCTTGAAGCATCTTCTGCTCAGCCTCTACTTCAGTAACATCTCTGCATGCAAGTACATCCATATTATTCATCATTGATACGTACTCGGGTAATTATTTTACAAAAATCATTGATGGTACTCTTTTAAATAGAAACATATGTGTTCATCATCATTATAACTAGTGTCAACATTAATCTTGAAAATAAGCACTAAGGGGCTGTTTGTTTACCTCTTAATAGTTCCATTAAGAGGCAATCTCTGAATCGTTAAGAGGTAAATCCTGTTTGGCAAAAAAAATGTCTGCCTCTTAATGGTTCTAAAACCCTCTGAATGATTTAGCATCATGGGTCTCCCTTAACCATTTAGTACCCTGATTTCATTCTAAACAATTACCAAACAACCATATTTCATTTTGCACTATGTCATAAAAACCTCTTAATCATTCTGCACCAAACCATTCAGCCACTGCCAAACAGCCCCTAAAGCTTTCAAAATTAAAACAGAACCAAACCAAACGAGCCTGGTACATCCCACCTGTAGATGGGGTCCCCGGGAAAGCTATTATTCATAGGCGAGGATTGTGTGAGAAGTTGAGGTTAACGTGAGAAGCATGAGAAGTGGACTTGAACCGTTGATCACTTTTGATCAAATGCCCTCCCATGAATTGCGACTTAGAAGGGAATTGATCCGGTACATCTCGGTGCATCTCATCCTAATGTGTGTCCATTTCTCATCCAACGGTTGATAACCACTTATCAAGCTAACCCAACCCTATATGCATATCCATATAGTGATTTTGAAGATAACTTATGGTAGTTTGCCATATGATTTACCCTATCTACACACACATAACACTAAACTGAATCCTTTTCATCCTATATATCGAATTATCAATAGAAAACAAAAAATTCTCATACCTTCCAACGATTCGTTCAACACGGCACGAACATTTAGCGCATACGTTATGCTCCCTTGCACAAGCTGCATTTTAATGTATAGTCATTAGATAAAACAAACAGAAGCATATCATAGCAAATTGAAGAACAATATTGCACAAAAACTTGTTAATCATCAAACCCTAACCGTTACAGAGATTATGGTAAGCCTGACGAACAGCACGTTTCGTACATTTCTGACTGTCACAAAATCATCGAAACAAGTTTACTACCACTGAAATATAGTAATCTACATCCACAATTCGACGTACGTTAGCTTAAAGTATATAGTATTACCATTTGGCGGGTTCTGATAAGGGTTTATATTTGCCGTATTTGCGTTTCCATTCAATCTGATCTCTACACTTAGGGCACACTCCGGTGATCTCCGACAACGGCCTGAACCTCCCTCCGACTTCGGTTTCGTTGATTTTGACGCCGGCGTTCGGTTTCCAGGCGTATTTGTTTGCGTGTTTCGGCGGACCAACACGCGGTCTGCTGCTCATCTTGCCTTCCTGCGCTAACATTGAAACGCACATAGCGTTCTTAAACCTAGAAGAAAGTCTTACTTTGACACGTGGACCCCTCAACTATTGCTTTTGTGAAATTTGGTACCTAGACTATTGCTTTTGTGAAATTTTGGTACCTAGACTATTGTTTTTGTGCAGTTTTGGTACCTCGACTATGAAGTATTGGGTTGGGATGTTCATAAACAAGTTCGTTAGACCCGGCCCGTTTATCTTCTAAAAAGCTGACGCGGACAATGCAGTGCAAAAGAAACTCGGTTAGGATCGTCTTGACCGTTTATAGTTTTATAATTAATAGAATACTAGTGTGGGGCCCGTGCATTGCGCAGTCGCGAGAAATATTCTAAGGAATTACTTGACCACATTAAGATAAAATGTAATTATTCGGTTAATACTAATAAGATACGATTTAAAACAAAAAATGCATTTTCATAAGTAGTTCATTTTCATCTACTGATTACCATTTGTTGTTACGAATAAATTGAGATTTATTGGTAATAATTTTGTAGTTATACTGTTTAAAACTCAAACGACACATCGCACAACCATATGACTATTTTTCCAAAAAGGGTCTAACTAAAATTAGTGAACTCTATGAGTTGTCACAAACATAAATCCTCTCATGTTGCCAATATATGTTAACATGTTTCATAAATGTTAACCTTCTCTACAATGGGGGATTACCAAACTCATTTCAAATTGATATACAACTTTCCTTCATCATTTCTTGTAGTCCATTTCATATTTTCATTCTCCAATCTAGCATTCTCTCATCAATGTGTGATAACTAAAACAAAACCACAATGCAAGATTTGAGAATAAAAAATTTTACAATGTCACTTTAAATACCTTTGGTTATTTCTTTTACACATGTAAAATAAAAAAGATAGAAAATATAAAGATTTATATACATATATATATATATACATACACGTATGTTATATAAATATTCATGTTATGTTTTGTAAAATATCTATTGAGGTATTGGTCCAAAAGACGTTTCACAATAGTACCTCAAATTCTTTTGGTTATTTCTTATACATATAGATACATTGTTTTATTCAATATTTAACAATGTTAAAATCTTATGGTTTTTGGGTCGTGTCTTATTGATTGTTTAATTGTTTTTGTAAACAAACTTCGTTTTAACAATCATTAATCTCTTTTTAATTTTCAATGACACGTTCTCTATTATAAACACTCTCATAATATATCACAATTCACTATTTGAAAGTAGTAAAATCTTATGGCTTCATGTCATGTCATGTCATGACATGCTATATATTTGTTTTATATAAATATATTTATGGATATCTGTATAATCAAACTTTATTCCAACAATCATCAACCTCGTTTTAATTTTGCATGACATCTTCTAATTTTATATACTTTCATATTTTAATATCTGACTTTTATCACCTACGTGGGATAACCAACCCTCAGCCACAATTCAATATTTGAGAATACTCAAATCTTACCGTTGTTCCATTAATATATATATATATATATATATATATATATATATATAGAGAGAGAGAGAGAGAGAGAGAGAGAGAGGGATAATAAATTGTAAACCTCTAAATGTGTGTAAACTTTGAATTTCATAGGTTTTCTTGATGAAATTGTTTCATGAAATTGTTTATTTTGATGAAAGTGTTTCATATCATTCGTTTCATGATGAAATTGTTTCATATATTTGTGTTTATTATGTAAAAACGACAAAGTTTCATCAAACTGAGAAAATATATGAAACATTTTTATAGGAATGAAAAAAAAATATGAAACTACATAAAAAACACAAATATATGAAACAATTTCATCAAAACATGAATGATATGAAACAATTTCAACATGAATGATATGAAACAATTTCATCAAAATAAACAATTTCATGAAACAATTTATCAAGAAAACCTATGAAATCCAAAGTTTACACGAAAAAAGTTTACAAAATAGTGGGTCTCTCTCTCCCTCTCTCTCTCTATATATATAGGGTTGGGTTCACGTGAGACCAACTTGTTTTCGTGAGACCTTTGAGACCACAAAATTAACACTAAACTTTCACACTGATTCATTGTGAAGGTAAGAAAAACAACGAACCTTCACAGCCAAAACACTATGAAGGTTTACCATCACAGTACATTCACAGTCTTTTGTTGTGAAGGTTTAGTGTTAATTTTTTGGTCTCACGAAAATGGTCTGGTCTCACATGATCTCAAGTCTCTCTCTCTCTCTCTCTCTCTCTCTCTCTATATATATATATATATATATATATATATAAAGATGGGTTTTTATGATCAATTTTCCCAATTGATTTTTATACGGTTTTTTTTTTTTTTTTTTGCAAAATGAGGGTTACTCAAAATAAGACAACCTTATGAGTATGAGTTGACACACAGACATCTCATCCTCCTTTCTTATACAACCTTAATTATTCCAATCTTTCAATTATTCGTCAATGTGGGACAACGTAATCTCAATCACAATCCACCAATTGAGAATACTTCATTATCAAAATGTCACCTCAAATGCCCTTGGTTGTTCCAAAGTAAGACAACTCTATGAGAACTGACACAATATCATCACATCCATCTTTCTTATACATACATCTTTATTCCAATGTTTTAACGTCTCACCAACGTGGGATAGCTACAACAAAACCACAATCCACTATTTGAGAATACTCAACTCTCATGGTGCCAACTCATTACCTTTTGGATTTTCTTTTTATCTATTTAAAGACATGAAATCTTTAACTATTACATGAAATGTTTTGTCATGTAAATAAGAAATAACTATTTAACCAAAAAATGAATCAAATTTTGGATGAACCTTCAAGACATATCTTATCCTTTATATAGTCACTTTTTTTTGGAAAGGGTATTCCAGGCACAGCCCGGACTAATCCCTGGCAATTTTAAAACTTAAAGATGTCTTATCAATGTTGAGGATGCCTGGAATCGAACCCTGGGTAGATGGGATATTCCACCACATCACCCAAGACGATCAACCATTGCGCTACAACCTGATTGACCCTTTATATAGTCACTTACACTTCCAACTTTTCACTTTTGTCACAAATGTAGGACAATGAAGAATCAACAATTCACCATTTGTTGAATACTTGATTCTCATTATGCCATGTCATCATCTTAAGGTTTTACTTTTATATATATAAAGATTTTGATTGATTGATGAGTGATATATAAAACACAACCACAACAAACTTTTTATTTTTTTACTTTTTAATAAGATTTGTTTTGCAAAAAGAAAGTCATTCAAATAAGATAACTTTAATATAAATAGGTTTGTTTTGCAAAAGTCATTTAGCCAACTAACTTTTATATTTTTAAAGGAACGATCAAATTAAAGTATTCAATGTGCGATAACTAAACACTACTAGAAAAACTCAAATTTTCGACGAAAATTACCGACGGATACAAACCGTCGGTAATTACCGACGGATCACCGACGGATTTCATTTAAAAAATTTAAAAAATAAATAAATAATTATCCGTCGGTAATTACCGACGGTTTTAAATCCATCGGTAATTACCGACGGATTATTTAATTTTTATTTATTTTTATTAACTAATCCGTCGGTAATCCGTCGGTAAATAATTACATTATTTTAAAAATATATATATATATATTAAATAAACCGTCGGTATATATATGTATGAATGTTTGTATGTATATACATGTATGTGTGTATGTCTATGTTGATGATAGTATATGTGTGTATGTATATGTGTATGATAGTATATGTACAATATATATTTTTTCGCGACTTAAACACAAACATATGTTAAAAGATGCACATGTATTTTATATGTGTGTACGTATATGTGCATGATAGTATATGATTCATTAAGAGTAGGGGTGAGCAAAACCCGACCGACCCGAATAACCCGCCCGACCCGAATGGTCCGAACCCGAAAATAGGCCGAACCCGAATGGCCCGAACCCGATTAACCCGACTTGGTACTTCGGTTCGGTTCGGTTTGGGTTTTCCCGAACCCGAACCCGCCCGAAACCCGAAGTTTTATTTTTTTTATTAAATATAAATCTGTGTGTGGGTCTTTGGTCATTTTGTGTTTGTGAACTGTGAACCTTTCTCCTTCAAATATCTTGAAAACTTTAAATCAATAAGTTCTTTAATAAATTTTATGTTTGAACTTTGAGATATTGTATAATATGAGGATAAACTTTAGACTTGCATGTCATTCTATATTTCTATGTGTTAGAGGATAGTAGGAAAACCATACTTATCTTTTAATAGTTCAAGAAAAACCATATGGAAGGAAAGTTGGGCTAAAAAACACCAAAAAAAATGGACTGAAAAAATGGGCTTGGGATCGGCCCAACCCGAACCCGAAACCCGACAACCCGAAATGGCCCGAACCCGATTAACCCGATCTACACTTTGGGCGGGTTTCGGGGCCACCTACTTCCACCCGAAACCCGAAAAACCCGAAATTGAAAACCCGAACCCGCCCGACCCGCCCGTTTGCTCACCCCTAATTAAGAGTCACTCAAGCCAAATGCTCAGTTTTCAAATTAAAATGCGTAGTATATACATTCGGTTCACAAAGCTGAAGTATACACGGGTATATATATTCGGTTCAATGGACCGTTATGGGCTTTAATGGACCATTATGGACTTATGTAACGATTTGGGCTTTAATGGACCGTATTGGGCATTTATGGATCGTATTGTGCTTTAATGGACCGTATTGGCCTTTAATTGATCATTTGGGCTTCAATGGACCGTTATGGGCGTAACAGACCGTTATGAGCTTTAATGGGACGTATTAGGCTTTAATGAATCGTATTGGGCTTTAATTGACCATTATGGGCTTATGGAACGGTTTTGGCTTTAATGGACCGTATTGGGCTGCCAAATGGATCTGACAGGGGTTTATTGGATCCAAATGGTCGTTAATGAGTCCAACATGGGTTTATTGGATCCAAATGGCCTTTAATGGATCCTATTGGGGTTTCAATGATCTACTAGGTGTTTAATCAACTCAATTGAACTTTAATGGGTTTATGGAACGATTTGGGCTTTAATGGACCGTAATGGGCCTTTATGAATCGTATTGTGCTTTAATGGACCGTATGCATGTATGTATTACATGTGTGCATGTGGTATGTATTGGGCTCAATAAGACCACTAATAAGTCACCTTTGATGTTATTGGTCCTTAATAAGTCATAAAAGATCCAACCAAGTTCATTAAGAACCACTTTAGTGGGTCTTAGTGGTCTTATCAGGTCTAATACACACCACATGCATATGTATAGTACATACATAAATACAAACACATAATAGTTACTTAGTATAACATGATCCATCAAGGCCCGTATAATTCATTAAGATACATGATACAGTTCCTTAATTAACAACTGCTAAAAAAATAAAACCCATAAAGGTCCAATCAAGTTCATTAAGAGTCATCAAATCCCAATACGACTCATTAAAAATCACTGAAACCCATGAATGCCTAGTGATGTCCATTAGAGACCATGAAAAGCCGCTAAAGCACATAAAGGCCCTATCAAGTCTATTAAGAGCCATTGTAAACTATCAAAGTCACTATATTTCATTAGAGTCACTTAAATATGTAAATGACCAATATAGTTCATTAACAACCTATGAGTATAATGCGACACTTTTAATGCCCAATACAACTCATTAAAGGAATGTTTGGTTGGTATTCCATTAAGTTCTATTTATAATATATCATACATACTAATTTTTAAAAATTATAAAACTTAATAATTTTTTATTCTCCCTAAAATTTGGTGCGCTTGATAATGTTGTTCCCGGGTAAGCTTAAGTCCATCTGTTACCCATTTATCTGTTGTTGGTGTTTTTTTTTGTTTCAGTTTATCTAATGCTAATTGTAAATGCCAAGTCAGTTAACTTTTTCGTTAAGTCAGTTAATATCATGGGCATTTTAGTCATAGTAAACTTTTTCGTTAAGCCTGTTAACTCAAAAAAAGTTTGAATTGACTAAAATACCTCTGATATGGTGCATCTGACCGTCATATAGTTGATCTAGTTATCAACCGTTGGATGCACATTAGGATACGATTCATGAATGAGTTTGAGATTATAAGTGATCAAGGGTTTAGATCAACTTATCACGTTTCTCACATTAACTCAATTTCTCATACGATGATATGTCACAATTGTTTTTATCATTTAGAATAACTTATTTTTCTTCTAGAGTTTATATATTTTATTTAAAATAATATATTTAGTATTTAAAAATTGTTATTATAATTTTTTCTAAACCTAATTTTTTCAGTTTATCAAATGCTCTTTTTTTGTTTCCCTCTTTTATTTTCATTTCCCTCTCTCCTTTTCATTTCCCTCTCTTTTCATTTCTCTTTTATCTACCTACACAAACCCTATCCGCTGTCTTCCAATCTTCTCTCTCTCGTCGCCCTAGCCCCCTCTCGAAGAACTGCTCCTCCTCCATCAATTTCTCTCCCCTAATCGTCGAATTGGAACGATTTATTTGACGGCTTCCTCCTCCATCGATCATTCGTTGCCATGGCTGGGTAAGCATCCCCCTATCTCTCGATTTATAAAATACAGTAAGATTGACGAGGTTTATACCCTGATACTTTACTAAAAAAACATTCGCTTTTTGAACCACTGCCCTTACAAGTGATTTTTTTTTTACATTTGCTTGAGTTGGTACATCTCCCACGCACCTTGACTCGGGGGATTTGCAGGGGACAATAACCGGGGAATAGTACACTGTAGTTTGTTTTACATTTGTTTGGATTTTTGATTTCTGATTTTTGTCGTTTTGGTTAACTGAGTTTGATTTATGGTTTACTGTGTCTGAGTTTGATTTATATGAGCTTGATTGCTACTGTATATTTTATACAACTATTTTCTGATTTTATCTTTTTTATAACTTGTCCTTGAGCAAGACGAAAACATGCCATTTGTTTGGGCTAGACCGATGACTTGTATTTTTGGTAGTTTATGATATTAGAAATGAAGGTTGTAGAGAAAGAAAGCATGTCTAATGTATTTAGTGAATGTGTTTGTAGGTTGGTCAATTGCACTCTGAGAATGAGATCATCCAATTGGTATTACAATTCACGATCCCTTGCCTATATATACACTGCTTAATTTTGACATTTCATTGTTCCTAAATTAATTTATGAATGGGGTTGTGTTGTAGGTCCTAAAACAACAAGTTGCTCTTGAGATGCTTAAAGAAGAGAACGACAAGGTTCGAAAAATATGTCCAAGACTTGAAAGTTTCACCAGACAAGTTCAAAGTCAACATAGATACAAATATATATAGGATACAATAGTGTTATTTTGTATTAGGATAACTAACATTGAAATTAGTTTACGGATTTGGGATGATATTGTATTAAATACAATAGTATTTTGTAATGGTTTTTGCCCAGGAATTACCGACCTTTATTTTTAATTATTCTATTAAATACAGTTTTTTTGTACAGTTTATTCTGTATTTTTTATTATTTTTTTTAAATTAAAATAAACATTACCGACGGATTTGCCGTCGGCAATTTTTACACAATAGAATTTAATATTTAAATTGATTTAGATTTAATTTAATTTAAAGAAATTTACCGACGGCAAATCCGTCGCTAAACCGTCGGTAAAGGTGGCCGTCGGTAACTCGTCGGTAAAGATGGCCGTCGGTAATCCGTCGGTAAAGGATAACCGTCGGTATATGCCGGCGTCGGTGATCCGTCGGTGATTCGTCGGTAATCCTGGCCGTCAGTAATCCGTCGGTAAATTCCGTCGGTAAATCATTTACCTACCACAGTATTTCCGACGGCGATTACCGACGGATTTGGCCGTCGGTAATTTGAATTTTTTTTGTAGTGTTGGAGTTATTACAAGTAAATCTTTGTGGCAACAAGGGTTTTTGTAGCTTTTGGATTTCAATCAAATTGTTTAAAATATGAAATTGTGAATTGGTTTAGTGACAGACAAAAAGAACAAGTAGATAAAATGTTGCCATAAAGAACCGTTTCTAAAGGGTTTGGGAAGGTCTTCATTTTATTAAATTTTAATACCATGAAGTGTTTTTCTATGAATATTTTTTGTATCTATGGATTAGTTATGTTTGATTTTATTTTGTATTTCACAGTTGCTATATCACAATTACATTAATCAACGATTTCTTTTTTTGATAAACCATAGGAAACCTAATGCCTATTCTTTCCGAGTCAAACAATACGAAGCAAAATAAAACAAGAGGTCCTATTATATAAAATGAGCTAACTATATATATATATAATAATAATAATAAACCAATAAAGAATGAGATGACATTCTAAGGAATGAGTAGTCTTCATTTATTGAGTTGTGCTTGAATTTTGTATATCCCACATTGATGGAGAGATGACAAATTAACAATGAATTGTTGGTATATGAATAGAGGTTGAGATGCTTTTGTTGGCAACTCATTGGGTGGTTTTCTCTTTTAATATATATATATATATATTTTGATATATTGATTATATTTAATATTTTTTTTAAAGACCACGATGCCATTGCTTTCATATTGGGCAAGTAAAGAGATTTGACAATAAAATGACTTGTATCTTGTTCCTACAAGTTTTTTTTCTTGTAGGTTTACATATATTTTAGATTCTTTGATCTACTTCGTGTAGTTTCTGGTCGATATTTACACCAGTATTTTATACATGGATAAGCCCAACTCGTTTATAGAATTAATAAGGATAACTCTTTTCAGGCCAACGAAAAGGTTAGGTTGTTTGACTTGTTTAACTTATTTTCAATTTGCTCAATATTTTTTTTTGAAGATAGATATTTTATTTTATAATTCAGTATAGTGTATTATTCTAGTAATATAATACCGGTAAAAAAAATTCTCTTTGAAGATAGATGTTATGTTTTCTTAGTTTAAAGCTCATAACAGATCCAAACCGCCTACACTGGTCATACCATACTGTGTTTTTGTGGTCTGATTTGACTGATTTGGTCACTTACTGTCAAATTGCTCGGTTTGAAAAAGAAAAAATTAAACTACAGTTTACCCTCTATTGAAACATAAAATAGAAACACAAAACATTGTAATCCAAAACCAAACCCTACAATTATCAATTACTGATTTTCAAAATCCAAACCCAATCATTGTTTGTCATCCCCTTTTGGATGTTTTTTAGATTTACCAATGACTGGAGGGATATTAAAGTTTCATAGTTAAATATACTGGTTCGTTTATCGAATCAACTCTTGTTCTGAAGTTTGATCCGATTGGCCTATGCTATGTTTATCCAGACTCAAATCATTAGTGGAGCTTGAGAGGCTTCTCGTCGAAACTCTCATCTATTTGACTTTTATTAATCGGATAATCATAATCATAATCATCTCATCTAAAATAAAAAACTGATTACAATTTCAAATAAAAATAATCATATAATAAATTTGAAAACACTTTAAATATCCTGATAAATTGCTAGTTTAATCAATTTACTTTCAACTATATATGTTACAATCTACGCAAAACACTTGTACAATAAGTGGCTTGTAAGAACTATCATTGTGAAGAGTTCTTATAAGAACCCAAACATTTAGGTTCTTAAATAAGAACATTGGTTATTATCATGAACTTTGTGTGAAATAACAAGTTCTTCATTTTAATTGGTATTTAAATTAAATAATTAATATTTGTATATAAATATATAATAATTATTGATATTGGCAAATAAATGGGACCCACAAAATAAGGTTTTTGTAAGAACTACCATTGTGGACTTTTATATACATTTTTAATTTGATGAATTGAAAATTAGATGTCACCACTCGACGATAGCGGTCATGCTTTATAAGTTCACTTCTTGTAGTGACGCTTGTATCCCCATGATTTCCCGCATGGAACTGTACAATGCAACTATTTACACGTCGGAAATTATTAAATTCAAAAAACAACGTATAAAAGCATCTCCAACAGATTCTCTATAATTTTTATAAAATAAAGACTTAAAAGTCAAAATCTCTAAAATGAATTACATTTAACTCCAACAAATTCTCTATTTTAGATAACTCAAAATCCATTATATTATTAAAAATATTATTTAAACATATAATTCCAATACATTTTTTAAAAAGAATTTATATAAAATAATAATAACTCAATTCTATTGATAGGAATGAATAAAAAAATAATTTCCTTTCTATCTATCAAGTTTTAGAGAATCCTCTAAACTTGGAATTTTCTCTAGTTTTCTCTATTTTAAACAACAATATAGAGAATCTGTTTGAACCAATATAAAGACGTATTTTTTATTTTAGAGAAGTTGTTGGAGATGGTGTAAGAGCATCTCCAACAGCTTCCACATTTTGGAGAAAATGAGGAATATGAGGATTTTGGTCCTAAAATCAGCTCCAACAGCTTTCCCAAAACCATCTTCATTTTGGAGAAAGTTGGTGAGAGAATGTCATTTTCTCCAAATATGGAGATTACCCAAAAAATCATTATAGTGAGAGAAATAATATTTTATTATTTTTCTTTTAAAATTTTGTTGGAGGTAATAACGTTTTGAATATTTTAATAATATATTTAATGTTGAATTCTCTAAAATGGGAATCTGTTGGAGATGGATTTAATTTTTTTTTGGGATTTTTACTTTTGCTTCCCATTCTGGGGAATTTTTGGGAAGCTGTTGGAGATGGTCTAACGTTCTATGCAAGAGGTACAAGTCATTATCAAGTTGTTATTCTGGATTCTTCAGTAACTCATCTGGAAATATTTACAACAATCTTTTTGTCATTTACATGGGAGTGAAATCAAGTCTAAATGAGTTTGAGCTCGCTGCTCTCAGTCAATGACGTCGATGACCATGGTCGATTTCGGCAAATTCTTCAGGCTGCTCTGAGTCCGAATGAGTTTGAGCTCGCTGCTTCGAGTCATTGATGTCTTGTTTCTCAAAGGTACGCAAGTGATTCATCCTGTTTCTGGACATTTTTTCATTCACAATACTTTTGATGATGTTAATCTTACATGTTTTGATAAAATCGATGCATCACAATACTTTTGATGATGTTAATCTTACATGTTTTTGTGTTTTACTTGCGTGTTGTTACTTGTTAAGTTACTCTGTTGCTGATGAGATTCGTTCTGATAATCAATTTTATGCTTCGTGTATGTATTGGAGGTATTTTAGTGGTGCAATCCGTATTCACTGTAGGTGTTTGATGTTTTGTGTCATAGAGTTTTGCGTATAAGATCTCGTAGATGAGTAAAGAACGATTGACACAGTTTCTTTTTTTGTTTTTGTTTTTTACTTCTGATTATCCCAAAGCAAACTAGTATGATAGTATCCGATATTAGATATTAATTTGCTTGTGCTTAATGCTTATGTTATTCTTTTGTTGATGAATTCGTTCTGATAATTAATTTGAAGTTCCTTGCATGTTTTGGAGGTGCTTTAGGGGTACATTGCTTATGCACTGTAGGTGTTTGATGTTTTGTGTCATATAATAGTTGTTGTGTATAGGATCCCACTGATGACTTGCGATCGTCAGAGATGCTTTTTTCTATTTTCACTTCTGATTATCCCAAAACAAAGTAGTATCCTATTTGAGAGATTAATTTGTCCAATATCTGTGTATTTTTGTGCGTTTTTGCTGGAAATGTTTTTTTTTGCCAAATTCAATGATTAGAGTTGACAAATGTTTGTTAGCAGCTTAATGAGCGTAATGGGACTCACAACTTATTCGGTCAGCTATACATGCTTGGTAGTGGCTTAATGACATAGAAAATGGCTTAGTCGGTAAGTTTATAGGGGGAGATGTATACATAAAGCTAAGTTTTTTTCAAACATGTCCCTCCCAACTATATAAACATGCTCATTCAATGAAAAAACCCTCCCAATAAAAAAAACTTCCCAATCTATACAAACAAATTAATCCACACGAACAACTTTATCCATACATGTTTACTTACAGCTTAATGAGCTTAATGGTCTGGGTGGCTTATTCGCTCACCCGTACATGAGTGTTTACATAAGGCTTAAGATAAAATGGCTCTATCGTATAAGCTAGGACCCCAAGTCCCCATAGATGGATGGGATTGTAGTTGTAGCTTTGATATCTAGTTGGTTCGAAAAGCAATATTATTCCTCTACAAATCGAAAATTTCATTTTTTTGGTCCATGAGTTACATGTTTGGAAACAAAACTACATCTAGGTCCAATTTAGAG
Organism: Saussurea involucrata; assembly: GCA_033807775.1. Lineage (NCBI taxonomy): Eukaryota > Viridiplantae > Streptophyta > Magnoliopsida > Asterales > Asteraceae > Saussurea > Saussurea involucrata. Next base: position 88,658,660 of record CM066316.1, read on the forward strand.
AATGTCCAAGCCAACCATAGCTGATGCTCGAACCACACTATATCTAAACAAAAACAATGCCCTAATGCACTAATGAATACAAAAAGAACACGGTCTTGTCAATTGTATACGAAAGCTCAAAACTAGCAAAGATTTCTAGTAAAACCAAGGATTAGAAGGATGGTCTAGACTATGATCGACGCCATTTTGTTGAGCCGCCAACGATTCACCCGACCCCAACATTGTTTCAGCTACCGTAACATTAGCATCTAGAAAAGCAATCTCCGCTTGAGCTTTCGCTAGTTGGCTTTGCGCCATATGTATTTGTTGATGCAACAACGATATTATTCCAACACACCCGTACACGGGATCTTGTATTCTACACTTGGCCTCGTAATACAACGACTCTACTGCGTCTGCTCGTAGTTGCACAGGCAATTCCTACATAAAATTAGGATAATCGACAAAAAAGATAGCGACCGTGTTAGAAAACAAACGTTTTCGATTTATAGAACACAATTAAGTTCAAGATTTATTACCTCGATCATCTTGCCGATGTTGCTGGCGCCGTAGATTCTATGGACGCAAGTGAATCTTTGAGGGTTATTGGCCGGGAAATAAGGTGCGAAAACGCAATCCGAAGGACATCTTCGTCTGAAATACTTGCAAACGGCACATCGAGTTGAAGTCATGTGATCAATGGTGTGAAATATAGACAAAGATTTTCAAGAAATCTTCAAGAGATCTAATGGAAGATTTGGTTTTGATCTTGAAATATATATGATCTTGAAGTGTTGGGGATTAGACAATTTGTATTAAGATTGACTTGATTGAGGGATTTGTAACGGTTATTTTTTTTTTAAATTTTGGTGTGATAAGGAAAGTATTTAATGGAAATCAACGTGGTAAGAAATTTTGTAACGGTTAAAATAAAATTTATAGGTTTCCTTTATCACACCAAACTATCTAAAATGTTATCCGTAGATTATTTTGGTGTTGTTTGAGGGTACGAATTCAGAGTGGTCATCAGCGTCCCATTTTGGGTCAGAGGTGGTTGTGGAGGATGAAACTGCCGTTGTGGAAGTAATCGGTGGCTTTGCAAGGACATTTCCAATAGATTATACTATATTTTACACCAAATTTCAAAAGTAGTGTAATTTTTAGTGTTAATAATAAATTTTCTCTAATGGGTAACACTGTTTTTTAGAAGTGATATAAAAAGTAGTGTAAATGAATAGTGTTACACCAAATGTAGAGTAATACTATTCATTACACTAAATTTAGTGTAAAAAATAGAGACCTCATTGGAGAAGTGAATAGTATCATTTACACTAAATTTAATGTTTAATGTAAGATTTAGTGATCCCATTGAAGATGGTCTAAGGTTGGACGGTGGTGAAGAAGAGGAGCAAAGACAAAATTGGTGAAGTGAAAGGTGAACATAGTAATGGTGGAAGAGGATTAAAAATGTAAAATCCCATGTTCACATTTCTCATCGTCACCTCTTTATTCTAATTTCTACCAAATACCAATCACACTGAGGGCATGTTTGTTAGTAACTTAATGAGCTTAATGAGATACATAGCTTATTCAGTCAGCTATACACTGTTTCGTAGTGGCTTAATGATATAGAAAGTGACTTATTTATTAAGCTTTTAGGATGGAGCTTTATGCAGAAAGTCAAGTTTTGTCCAAACCAATCTCTCCCAATTAAAAAACATGGTCCTTCCATCTATGAAAACACCCTCCCAAACAAAAACCTTTCTGATTTATACAGAGGGATTAATCCACACATACAACTTTATTCATACAGGACTTAATGAAAAACCAACCAAACAGCCCCTAAGATAAATTGTTACTTTTATTTAGTTTACATTTTCGTTCTATTTTTATTGATGTATTTTCATGTGATTGGTGGTAGAAAGAGGACATGGGATTTGGATATTAGATTCCATTTAAGTCCCACATTTGATTTAAAATAAAAAATAATGCCCGTCATTGAAATCTCGGGATTCCATTAACGCTGCATTCTCGAGTTTTAGAAGGAAAGAAAAGAAGAGAAAGGGAAGAGAAAGAAAAGAAAGGAAAGGAAAGGAAAGGAAAGGGGAGAAAATAAATATTTGTATTTGTCTTCTTGAGATTGAAGGAAAAGAAAGGAAGAAGAGGGAAAGAAAATAAATTTTGATGTTCTTGAGTAGGAGAGAAAGGAAAGAAAAAATGTTACTTTTACCAATATACCCTCATTTATTTCATAATGAAATGTAATTAATGGGTATATGTGTAATTTTATAAATATTTTTAATTCTTTTTATTTCATTTATTTCATTTTCTTCCGTTTCCTCCCACATTTGGGCGGAAAGTTTTGGGAGGAAAATCAGCAATATTTTCCTTCCCATTCCCTTCCTTTCCCTCTTTAAAAAAACTCAACATAACATTTTTTATTTTCCTCCCTTTCCGTTCCTTTCCTTCATAAAACAAACTCGAGAACACAGCGTAAAGTCTACAAACATTAGATTTAGAAATCCAACGAGAGAGTTTGAATTTTTTAGAATTTCATAAGAGTTGCTTGTAATAGTGTTTAAAATAAGCAAAAAACATACATTCCTTATTAATTAATTAATAAATAGGTAAATTAATTTTATGATTATTTATATTTGTTTTTTAAATTATTAATTATATATAAAAAAGAATTCCATTTCACTACAGGATCTTTGCCCTAGCGGTATCTAAGGCTTTAGCCTCCTAGGAGGGTATGTCAGGGTTCAAACCTCACCAAAGGTGAGGAATGTATGTGAGTTTATTTGTTGCATTTGTTGTATATAAATATTATATACCTAAAAAAATCATTTCATTCCAAATACTATAAACCAAACATACCAAAAGTTAACCACAAGGCTTGTGGCGTACTGGTTAAGGCTTGTGGGGGATGTGACTAGTAACCCATCTACCCCAAGTTCGAATTCAGACACTTCCAACTTGTGGCCACTGGGGATAAACTCAGGGCTGCACGCTTTAGCAGCTGGGGCAATTGCCTCACCTTGCCGGGATTAGTCGGGGCAATGTCCTCGGATACCCTTCCAAAAAAAAACATACCAAAAGTTCTAAATCGTTCCATGAATTTAAATCTCTTAAAATATATTGTAAAACCAAACAGGGTCCAAGTATCTACTATGTACCTCGAGAACCGAAACAAACAAAGAAGACCGTGAGGTTGTTTGTAGGCAACTAGGCATGGTGATTTTCCCGCCCGATCGGGGTCGGGTATTCCCAGTAAAAATAGGTTTTGGGTGATTGGGTATGGGGTTGGGGATCCCCGACATATTGAAAACCGGCGTCGGACAATGTATCCCCAATCTGCCCCGTCCCGGTATGTACATCGTCGTATGTATGCTCGACTTCGGGTGTCGGTGCTATAGTATACATGGAGTTGAGGTCGCAACCACTATCATATATATATATATATATACATTAATTTATATATTTTTTAATATGTGTTATATAATATATTATATTTTCAACCAGAGCCATTTATTAGGGGTGGACCGGGGATAGGCCCAACAAAACCCGGGAGGCGATTCAATTCCCCATACCTGCCGGCGACCGGGATGAGACAGTGGAACCGGGGCCGGGGATTGCATTCCCCGCCCCAACGCCACCCTTTTGCCATGACAAAGTAAGTTTAAGAAAGTTGTTACGGAATTTTCCTTTTTGGGATTATTGGTTCTAACATACAACTTTTATGGCATAAAATACAAGTAATTGCATACTACCACCACAAGAATTAACTTTCATTCTTATTGTTATTAATTTATTATTCGTAAAATACAATTAATAGCAAGATGGTAAAACAAAACCATCACAAGAACCCACCCCATATCAATGAAAACAACACTAATACACAAGAATTTAAACAGTTCAAGAAGGATTCAAACAACCAACAACAAACAACAAACAACAAACAAGAACCAAACCCCTTCCCGATCACCTGCAATAGTCGTACAGTTTACATGGTTTACGGTTAATATTATATTTTCCGGCGCAATTTTTGCCACAAAATGTATAACCAGGGTATAAAGCAGGATAATCGATTCCAGGTTTTTTTGGTGCTAGAATCCGCCTATGTTCTTCTGTATCCATTAGAAACTCTTGCTCTTCTTCCTCGAATACCTGACACTCCGCCAAACTACTTCCGTTGCACACCGCTGTCGTTGACCACCGTAATCCGTCATAGTCCGTGACCATGGTCATCATCAAGACGACTGATAGCGATAAGACGACAATCGTAAACCAGATCGGGCTTGGTACATTGAACATCTTGGTTTTCTTGTGAGCAATGGGTGTTGGAATCTTGGTTGTGGCTTTTTAATAAGGGTAGTCAGCGCCAACTGACAAGGATTCAATAATTGAGAGGAGTGTATAGCCAAAAGTTTTTTGTTTTTTATTTTTTTCTCTTTGGTAACTAAAGCTGAAAGGATAAAGAGAATCTACAATATATATGCAATATTTTTTTTACTATTTTGTTTTTGAGGATAGTTTAGCATAACTATTGCTATTTTAATAATTTTTTTTACAAATATTTAAAATTTCTAAAATAACATAAGATGCTGTAAGAAGTTGACATTATTTTAGATTAAATTTAATTTTTGGCCCTATGCTTTATCATTTTATGGGTTTTCTTGAATTAGGTCCTTACAGTTTTTTGGTCCCTCCACAAATGGCTGTTAAGCTTTCATCGTCAAAAAGGGACATTTTGGGCTTTTTTTAATGCTTTTCTCACATTTTTCTTTAAAAATAAATAAAAAACTAATATTATATATGTATGTAAAGGGTCGTGTACTGGTCACTTGCCTTATCAGGTGAGTATAGAAATGACCGATAATCTTACGTGGTAAGGGAAAAACGATGATTAATAGTCTTACATGGTAAATGAGGCTTACCTGGTATAAATGCCTTATGGGTGATAGTAGACGCTTATCAACAATCCATTTTGATTTTGATGGTCGATATGTTACCCAATAAGGTAAGTGAGAGTGGTGATTTTTACCTGTAAATGTTTAATTGTTAGATGACCCCAAATCATCGTTCTCCTCCCCCTCTTACTCGTTCTCCCTTCTCCAGCCTCCGACGACCCTCCTTTTCATACTCCACAACCTCATCGACAATCGCTCAATCAAAGACTCTTGGTTTACGACTTGAGTTCAAGGCTGCATAATCCTCTTTGATATGGTTTCTATTGATTTCTTTGTGAAATTTGATTCTATGCTAACGTGTTATGATTTTAGTCGATTTTTATTGTTATACGTTGACGACGATGGTGATGGTTTACAATTAATCTTTTACGATACAACAAATGGGTTATTACTATACGTCGATAAAGGTATTTCTCGGTTGAGGATGGTTATGCATGTAATAATGAATTTTTAACTTTTAAAAGAGAATAAGAGAAAATCAAAAAAAAAAATCCTTATTTAGAGACAAAACTTAATGAGAAGGATTGACTTGTCTTCGCCAAAAGACCTCATCTCTAAAAGCATGGCTTGCGAGGCGTCCCTCTCGCAGTAGAGTTCCAAACCTCGCCCGGGCAAATGTTCATAACGCTTACCATTCTTTGTGATTGCTTATTCGATTCCTAAAAGTGGCTTAAAAGATTCTTTAGCATAAGAATTTTATAACTAATCAATAAGCAAGGACTCACTCATTTTTCAGTAAGGACCATAGACCTAATAAAAGAGATCAAGACAAAACAAAATGCATAGCACATGAGAAAATACACAACAATTTTTTTTTGTAAGAAAGTTGGTAAACGACAGGGACAAAAAATTCAATTTAGTCTTAGGGGCTGTTTGGAAGTTGCAGAATGGTTTAGTGCAGAATGATTGAGAGGCTTTGTATAGTTGAGTGTTGAATGAAATTTGGTTGTTTGGTAATGTTCTGAATGGTAATTCTGAATGACAACAAATTACCATTTTAACCCTTGTATCATTTAACCAACTTTCTCAGAGTCATTACATCGAACACTTCATCTACATCAGAATGTTCTTGCTTATCTTCATCATTTTCTTCATGAAGACCACCACTTTTCTTCCTATTTACAGTTTCATTAAAACAGTTTTCATTAAAACCCTATGTATCATTTACCCAATTGTATGTAGATGGAATCAGTAATATGCTAACAACACTAAACTGCAAAAATCAAGAAACCAAAAAGATCCATAAGCTTTCTCAAACATCCAACAATTAGAACCCCACAACCAAAATCTTTACCTGAGAAATTGACGGTACTTGATAAACACGAAGAAGAAGAAGAAGAAATCGATGGAAATCATAGATGAACACGAAGAAAAAGAAGAAATCAGAGATGAACACGAGTTTACTTGAGAAATCGATGGCGTGGAGCAGGATACAGAAATCGATTTCTACAAAATAAGCATAACAGAAACTGATACATAAATCGATTTTGTAGAAATCGATTTTGGAGCAGGATACAAAAATCGATGTTGTAGAAATCGTTTTTAAAGGGTTTCAATCTAAATCGATTTTGTAGAAATCGATTTTGGAGCAGGATACAGAAACCGATTTTATCTGATGGCGTGGAGCAGGATACATTTCTCGTTTCCAAATGTGTGTGTGTGTGTGTGTGTGTTGTTTGGAGCAGGATACAGAGAGCAGATGAGGGAGAAGGGCAGGAGTGGAAAAAAATAAACTCTGAATGGTTGAGGGATGCCCTAACCACAAAATGGCTCAGAGGCTTTTGTCACCGTTAAGAGGCTGAGTTTTTTTTTGTCACCGTTAAGAGGTAAACAAAAAGCCCTTTACTTTTATTTGAAAGATTTATAGGTTAGTTTTTATTTACTAACAAAGTATTTTTTCCTAAATTAATGTCAACTCTTTTGAGACTATCTACACTATATTATAAAACATTTATAAAAATCTTTTAAAAACAACATCTAAAACTTCATGTACCGCTATTTAATGCTAATTACTCAAAATCTCTTAGAAAAACTAATGAAACTTTATGTACCGTTTTTAATGCTAATTACTTGATTAATACTTATTTTAACAACCTTCAAAACCTTAAATCGTGGACTTTTATTAATTAATCCTTATCTCTAACCACTTTCAAATTCTCAAATCATGAACTCCTTGAAAAACGTCATTCTCTAAACAAATTTATAAAAAAACATGATCGTTTTCTCAAAACCACACAATAAAATAAATTAGAACATTAAAATTGAGATATATCGCGCTGCATTGCTCGAGTAGACTTATAGTAATAATTAATGCGTAGATAAAATTTCTTAAAACTCTTTAAATTTTATAAAAGCTGATTAATAACGTGTTTAAATATTAGTTAATTATTAAAATTAAAATAAATTATATTTTTATCTTAATTTCTAAATTTAAAGTATAAGAACATCTCCAACAACATTGCTAAATTTTTTCTAAAATAAATAATAAAAAGTTAAAATTGCTAAAATCATTTCCTTTCAACTCCAACAGCTTTTCTATTTTAGAGAATCAATCATTACATTATATTATTAAAATATTTATTATATTCAATATTTGGTGGGAAAAGTATTAAAATATTGTAATTTTGGTGGGAAAAGTATTAAATAATATTTCTCTCTCCTATTTTAGGAAATATAGAGAGTTTTCTATATTTAGAATTTTGTTTGAAGATTCTCTATTTTAGCAAACCATATAGCAAAGCTGTTGGAGATGAAATGCAAACCAAAACCCAATTTTTCTTAGTTTAGCAATGCTGAATTTAAATTAAACAAATTATACTAAATGATAATCGATTCATATGAATTGTAGGAATGGAGAATATGAAGATTTTGAGCTATCATTTTGCTCCAACAACTTTCCTAAAATTATCTTCAAAAGAGAGAAAAACTTTTTTTTCAAATATGAACATAATCCTAAAAATGGTTGCCAGATGAGAGCACTAATATAAATCTTTATAAAATAAATATTTAGTGAGAGAAATAATATTTTAATAGATTAATGTAATATTTTAATACTATAATTAATGTTTGTTTCTTCAAAACGGGGAATATGTTGTTGGAGATGAATGTAATTATTTTTAAGATTTTGACTTTTAATTCTTCATTTTAGAGAAATTTTGAGGAATGTGTCGAAGATGCTCTATTTTTTATGATTTAGATTTGATTTTTCGATGGACACATGTTTGTATGACTCGAAAAACACATAGATATAGATTAAGGGGCCTTTTACCAAGCGCTTACCCAATAAGCACTTATTCGTAAAATTAACACTATCACTTGCAACAATTTTTCTCCTAAACACTAACCATGGTAAGAGTATTATAGAAATCCTTGTCTTAGCTGTCACGAGGAAGATTTTTGGTCATTGACATATCAAGGTAAATTTCGATTTCTAATTTTCATCTCAATATTAGCATTAGAATCGGATAAAATCATAAAAATGGATGAGGATACAGCTGATTGAATATTTACTTCGCCGCTGATCTGAGTCATTGATGTCGACGGCCAAGGTTACTTACCGGCAAATTCCTCAGGCGAGCCTATTCTCTGATTTCTCTCCAAGGTACACAAATCATTCATCCTGCTTTTAAACATTTTGTTATTGAATTATATGGCTATGAAATTTGGTAAAATCAACGCATCACAATTGCTTTAATGATGATAATTGTATCTATTTTATATGTTATTTGCGTGTTCTTATGTTACTATTTTGTTGATGCTCGTTCTGATGATCAATTTCATGCTTCTTGCATGTATTGGAGCCTTGGAGGTACTTTAGGGAATTTAGGGGGTTTAGTGCGTATGCACTGTAAGTGTTTGATGTTTTGTGAAGCTGAATTTTTACGTGTAGATGAGTTATGATTGTCACAGATGCTTTGATTTTTACTTCTGATTATCCCAAAGTAAGTACTATCCGATACGAGGGATTAATTTGTCTAATATCTTTGTGTTTTAACACATTTTTGCTGGAATTGTTCTTTGCCAAACTCAATGGTTAATTAGTTTATTGAATATGTAGTCTGGTGGCTAGAGGAATAACTACTGGACACCGGCTTTTGTAATGCAGATTTGGATACTGAAATGTAGTTGTAGTAAGGTGGACAGGGTAGGTTTCATATCTAGTTGGTTCGGAAAGCAACAGTATTCCTAAACAAATAAAAAATTTCATTTTGCCGTCTATAGATTACGTGTTTGGAAGTAAAACTACATCTAGGTCCATTTTATTTGCAGAGAATGTCCAAGCCAAATATAGGTGACAATCAAATCAAACTATCCCAATGAAATACAGTTTTGAGTACGAAATCATTTTCAAAACATCATGGTTCTTGTCTTTCTTGGCTCTGGTAGAATGTTAGTCATTGAACTGGGATTATATAGTCAGTCTCCTTCGCTAGCATACTATGTAGTCATTAGAGGTGTGTTTGTGTGCACCATAGGTGTTTGATGGTTTGTGTCACATAATTGTTGCATATAGGGTCTAGTAGATGAGTTACAATTGTTAAAGTTGCTTTCTCTGTGTCAGAATTGTTGCATAGACATCTGATACGAGAGATTAATATGTTCAACATCACGTGATCTGCAAAATGTGTGTTCTTTTTTGCATTTTCGTCGAAGTTCTAAATGGTATGAACCGCAGCTTGATAGTGAGATCAAGACTCAAACTCGAAGGTGGCGTTTGTTTTTTAAGAGGTCTAAAGTCTGAAGTCTTATTTCACTTCTGATTAATAAGAGGTGGTGCTTTAAGACGTTATAAGGCATTAGGTTACCTCTTCTAATTTCAGATGTATTTCAGACTTAAGAGCCTCTGAAATCTGGAGAAAAACGGTCTGAACGTAAAAACATCTGACCGATTCAGACTTCAGAGGTATTAAGAGGTTTCTTTAAAAAAACAAACAGCCCCTAACAGTCATGGCTACGGCGTTCTTCAAAGTGTGTCTTAAGGCGCCACGTTTGTATATCACATATTTAATTTTATATATAATATACCTTCACCACCTTCACCTTTACATTCAGTCACCTTCACCTACTTTCACATACCTTTAGTCACCTTCACATGCCATGGTGTGCACTATAATTAATATTTATTTATAATTAATAATAATAATAATTAATGTACCTAGCCATGGTGTGCGTCTCGTTCCAAGCTTCGAATGGACTGGTCGTGGGTCTGAAACGGAGCCCCATAGCCCAAGTTACGGACGTTTAAGCGTGGCCTTCTTTGGTAGCCCGATCATGGGCTTCCCAAAATAATAAGCCCCACTCTTCCACGCTAAGGCCCGCATCATTAATGTGGTGTCGGAGACGCACCTCATGTGATGGTGGTGCCTTTAAGAACCCTGCTTTTCATTGTATTAAGTTCAATTGAAGAATGACCAACAAGTCATTTCCTAATATTTAAGCAAGACTTGGAAGACTTTTGGTTCCACATATACCGCCAACTTAGTTTCCTATTTTTAAAACCCTGTCTTTCTCATTTCACTTTCTGGTACATAAGAGTACCCGCAATGGCATTGTGGGTTTCGTTTCATCCACACGTGGTTAAAAGAAGATGCTTTTCATACCAAGGAAAACCATTGTGGAGGTTTGGGAAAACCATTGTGTAGAACATCTAAGAGGGGATTATAAAATAATTGGTGTAGTTGGTTCATTCCCACTATAAGTAGGTGTTTTTCATTGACCTTGTAAGAATCAACAGAGTAGAAAAACAAATTGAGTTGTAAATGATAGAGTTTTTATTAAATAAAGTTTTAATCTCCAGTAACATTTGCTTTTTGAGTGCCAAAATTTCATCCCAACAAAGTTCATAGGCACATAGCATGAGTGATATGATAATTGTTTGAATTATATTCATTCTATCCTATTGAACCTCAATTCGTAAATGAAAGGAGTCACCCAAATTAGATAACTTAATCACACAATTATCGAAATCAAAATCAGAATCAAAATCCGTAGGATAACACACTTGACTTAGAACTAGTAATCTTAGAAGAAAATACCTTACCACCCGTGGCCTTCCCCACTTATCTTTTATAAAAGATTGCTTATCTATTGCACTGGTGGCTATAAACATCCGGAAAAATATATCAGCTTCCTGTTTCTGACTCGTTGACGCTATCAATCGACGATGTGCCACGTCTTATTTCCGCTCCAGTTGATCCCATTAGCTTAGATTCATCAGCTGTGGTTGTCGCTCCTATCATAAGAAACGAAAATTCTCCATCTTCCAACACGGCCTCACCAAGTGTGCTATCCGTTTTCTCAGCTGCTTCTTGTAGCTGCAATGCAAACTCTAGTCCCCAAACTACATCCTCCATAACTGGACGTTCGCTTCCTTTATCCTTCAGACAACTATATGCCACCTCTGCGAATTTCATTAAGCACTTGGGTGCAATCTCACCACTTACTTTTGGATCAACGATTTTATGCAAAGTCCCCGTTCGATAATTATACTTTCCCCATTGTGCCAAATTCACTTGTTCATCGGGAAGCTTTCGACTGATAACTGGTCTTGCACACAAAACTTCAAGCAACACGACCCCGAAGGAGTACACGTCGGATTTTTCAGTGAGTTTCTGCGTTCGACAATATTCAGGATCCAAATACCCGATAGTACCCTTCACCATCGTGCTAACCTGGTTTTCCGCTTGGTCTTTCGGTCCTAGCTTTGACAAACCGAAATCAGACACCTTAGCGACCCAATTTTCATTGAGTAAGATGTTTGTGGACTTGACATCCCGATGAATTATCACACGGTTTGCACTCGTGTGGAGATAATGTAACCCTTTGGCCGCACCAACGCAAATACGCAGACGTTTTTTCCATGACAAATGAGCGTTGTTCGTGTTATACAGATGTTCCCGTAGAGTACCGTGAGTCATGTAGTCATACACCAGTATCATCTCTCCACTTTCGTCACAGTATCCAATCAGCGACACTAAATGGACATGGCGTGTCTTCGATAGCATCCTTATTTCCGTCTGGAATTCGTGAAAACCTTGCTTCGACGATGAGTTCAGCCGTTTGATTGCAACAGTGGTTGTACCCTTATCGATGCAGCCTTTGTACACCTGACCAAACCCTCCCTTACCTATAACTCGATCATCGTAAAAGTCTCCGGTAGCTTCCTTCACTTCTTCAAGTGAAAACTGCCGACAACGATCCGATGGCAATGGCGGCAGCGGCAGTGGCAGTGGTGGTGGCTTTGGATCATCAGCGGTGCCAAAGTGTTTAACTCGCCTTCGCCACCATAAAAGAATTAGAATAGAAAACAAAACTAAAAACCCTCCTCCAACGACGCCACCTATGGCGGCATATGGCGGAGCGTTCCGTTTCCGTATTATCGGAGACACCGGGATCGGCATTGTGGTTGTCGGGCTAATTTCCGGGTTCGGGCTTGAAAGATTACGAGCAATGCTCAACTTAAAAGCTTCCAAACCATTCAAATAACCATCCCCATGTCCTTCAGACGCTCGACTGTTTGGATGCAGCGCGAGCCACAAATCTTGCTTACTTTTCCGGCCATCTGGATTGTTAACAAACACAACATAATCCATAAATACCGCATACCCGCTACCTCGAGTCCAATAAAATAGATCAGCCTCGTTTTCAGCCGTTTGATTATTAATGAAAATCCTAAACACCACTTGACCTCTTTTCGTGTATTGTGGTATAATGTTGCAAAAATGGAGCCTGAGCTTGTAATAAAACCCGGAATCAACAGGAAGTATCCATGTCAGATTGTAGTTATCAGACATATTCCCCATACTCCTTTGCGTAGCATAAACTAACTCCGGTGCGGTATAATTCGGTGTGTCTGAAGTGTACGTGATCGGAGTCTTGTTAACAGGCGTTAACCCAATCATTCCACCGTATATGTAATCATCATCTTGATCCCATGATCGATACATACCCGTATCACTATTAACCGATATTTGTCTCCCACCGATGTTAAGCCGGTACATTTTTTCGAGAGCCGTGTCGTCATCGATCACGGATCCCGTAACTTGACCAACGTGCTTCAACTTCTCGGAGTTAAAGTACAAACTTTCCGGTAACGAAACTATTTCAATGCCGTTAATGAAAGCGTACGAATTGGGTGAGGGTGTAAATGTAACGCTTAGGATTTGGGTATCTTTTACGTAGATTATGAATTCTTTGACAAGGTGGGTCATTTCGACGTACGGAGCGGCTAGGAAAGGGTTGAAGTTGGTTAAGAGAGAGTAGTTGTTGGATGATACGGAGAAGAAAGATTGGTTTGCGGTGAGGTTGGAATAGGTGGCGGGATAGAAATAGAGGCGGAGGAATTTGGGACCTTTTGAGACCGGAAATTCGTAGGTGAAGGAAGAAGTGCTAAAGATTCGGGCGGTGGAGTATGGGATTCGTGGGACTGAAGGATCTTGGAAGGAAGGTTTGGATGAAAAAGAGGTGGCGTTGATGTCTGAAATTACGAATTTGTAATGTTCATCGCCATCCCATGTCCGGTCAAAAGTGGTGGTGGCGGTGGATGAACCGCAGTCAAGGAGGAGGTAGTCGGTTGGTTCGTATGGTTGGGTGGCGGCGGCGGTGGTGGCGGTGGCGGAGAAGAAGAGGAGGAAAGAAAAGAGTGGTAATGTGAAGGTGAGCATGATGGTTGATAGTAGAAAGATTATTATTGTTATTATTTATCATATATAGATTTCGTAATGGTGGTTTGCATTTGATGTCTACTTGGCTTGAAATGTCTTGGTCAGTTTTTGCCACTTGCCAATAATAATCAATCTAATGTGATTAATACCTTGTGCAGTTTGAGTTGTACCATGGATATATGGTGTAGACTATAGGCTTTCAATCTTAATACACATATGTACAAAAATCCATGTGTATCATACTCCTTTTAAAGTTGCTTGTCTATTAAGTTAAAATTAAAGTATGTCTTATTGTTAATAACTAGATAAACCTCCGTTGACTCTGAACCTGAAGGGACTTGGAACGAGTGATCTTTATCTTGTAGGTTTGGGTTTCGGTGAAAATGAAAGTTATGGTGAAAAGGGTAAGAAGGGATCTCCACCCTTGGATGCACATTAGGATGAGATGCACCAGATTAATTCTCATATCAAGCGCGATTCATGGGGTGGGGGTGAGATTAAAAGTGATCAAGGGTTCAGATCACTTCTTACCTTCTCACCTTAACTCTTCTTCTCAAAGGATCCTTCGTCTATTCTCGTATATGTTTCAAGGGGCTGGTTCAAATAGGAATCCTCCCTTAACATTCCCTTATTATCTATGGTTGGTTGATACTGATGCTGACGTTGTTGTTAAGTATTGAGATATCGTCACTACCCTAAACAAAAGAAAATTTTAGTCCATGTAATATATGTCACATGACCATTCATTTGCTACTAGATCTTGTTTTGTTGGAAATAAAATATGTAATCTTTAGCTTTTGGCAATTGCACTAGATTTATTTGTTCGATTTCAGTAAATTCAAATGATTAAGTCCCTGAACTTTTTAATAAATATATCCTTGAATTTACTGAAATCGAACAAATAAATCCTTAAACTTATTAAAATCAAAGAAACCCAAAGATTTATTTGTTCGGTTATCGTAAATTCAATGATTTATTTGTTAAAAAAATGGTAAGGAACTTAAACACTCTAAATGTGGAAGTATATTGGTTTTTTTTGGACATTTTTCTTTTGTCAATTAATAGAAATATCGTCTCTTCTTCCCCCCCCCAAAAGAAAATAAATAATGAAGCCACTGTCTCTCTTGTCTTCCACATATACTGCCAATTTTAGTTGCCTGATTTTCGAACTCAGTTTTTGTCTTCTTTTTCTTTGTTTTCCACGTTTCTGGTGGATGATGTGATATTTGAGTGTATATAATTTAATTTTTTTGGTTTCTATATTGAATTATTGAACATCAATTTGTAAATAAAAAGTTTATATAATTTAATCACTATTCTATCAATGCAACTATTGATATCAAAATCTATAGGATAAACACTTGACTGAGAATCAGGAAACTAAAAGGAAATGCGATATCACCAAACAAGATAACTGATGAAAGTTTGATTGCTTTCCGGTGTCACTGAGTGGCTCTAAAACTCCAACAATAAGGATCGTGTGAGAAGTTGAGGTTAACGTGAGAAGCGTGAGAAGTGGATCTGAACCGTTGATCACTTTTGATCAAATGCCCTCCCATGAATTGCGCCTTAGAAGGGAATTGATCCGATGCATCACATCCTAATGTGCATCCATTTCTCATCCACTTTTCACGTTAACCTCAACTTCTCACCGGAACGCAACCCTATATCACCTTCCTGTTGGGTTCCCCATCTCGGAGAAAACTGTTTCCAACTTGAACCCTTCGGAGGTACTACTAATCGAAGACGTTCCATTTCTTATTGCCGACGATCCCGAGAACACATCGTCATCCGTTGTCGTTGCCTCTCCGTTTTTGAAAAACGGAAGTTCTTGATTTTCCGACACCACCCCACCTGTTTTCTCAACACTTTCTTGTACTTCTAATGCTAACTCTAGTTTATAAACTACTTCTTCCATGGTTAACCGATCGCACCCTTTCTCTTTCAAGCAACCATTTGCTACCTCTCCGAACTTCGTTAAGCACTCGGGTGCAATCTCGTCTCTTAGCTTCGGATCAATTATCTTATCGAGGACCCCCTTCCGATAACAATACTTTCCCCATTCAGCCAAACTCACTTGTTCTTTCGCCAGCCCCGGAATCATAGCAGGTCTTGCACACAAAACTTCAAGCAGAACAACTCCAAATGAGT